>JAJSOF020000025.1:3118457-3190957 GCA_025594305.2 Periplaneta americana
AGGAAAAGAGAGTCTAGAAAACAGTAACATTCCTAGAACACAATGCAACCTTAGATCAAAAAGACTCTGCGAGTTGCATAAACAGCAGGCGATGTTATCCATCAATGCTATTAAAAATGACGATATAATAAGCAGGTTTTGTAACATACGGCTTCGTTGTCTAGCAGCCAGCCATCGTGACTACAAATCATGAGATACCGGGTTCGATTATCTTCCTGAGCATGGAAATTTGTTTTTAAAAATACTATTATTTTAATACTTTCAGTCGTAAAAATATAGAATCTAATGAGTGTACAAGTATAAAGGATTTCTGTAGGCAAGAGCACCTTAGTGTTCAGAACTAAGTTTCCCTGGGGCCGCTTAGAGAAAGAAAACACAATGTCATGGAAAGAATTATTGGAACAGATATAGTGAGGTGGAGACGGCTGTCACACACTGGTGGTCTCCATCCCAGGCGGCACATTTCTACGACACAGGGATACAAAAGTTGATCCCACGGTATGACAAATGTCTCGGTTCCGGTGAGGAATATGTTCAGAAATAACTCAATAATTAATAATAATAATAATAATAATAATAATAATAATAATAACAATAATAATAATTATTTATTATTATTATTTATTTAACCTGGCAGAGTTAAGATCATACGGCCTTCTCTAACACTCAACAAGGAGTAAAACTGCGTCACAAAAACACTACAAATTTACAAAGTACACTACAATTTTACACACAAAACTGAATAGGATAATAATAATAATAATAATAAAATGTAAACATCAAGTAAGTAGAAATCAGACATAATATATAACATACAGAAAGAAAGAAAAAGCATAATAAAATGTGAACAGCAGGTCAAAATAAATGAGACATTCAAAGTATAAAAATAAGACAATTATTAATAATAATAAAAATAATAATAATAATAAATAAGAATAGTAATAATAATAATAATAATAATAATAATAATAATAATAATAATAATAATAACAATAATAATAAAATAGTGCAGTACAAAGCATACAATGAATACAATATTTTTAGGTACACATAGTGAGGAAAATTATGATTATATATAACTCAACTTATCACATTATAGATATACCATTATCGGAAAATATGAAAACAAAAATATAAAATAAGTTAAATATCACTAGAACATAAAAAATGTGAATACGTGGAAACATGCAATACAACACTTGTCATAATAGTAAGTTAGTTTGGCAACTCGCCATAATATAATTTTCTAACTTGGATTTGAAAGATTTCAATGTTCGGCAGCCCTTGACTTCAGGCGGCAGAGAGTTCCAGTGACGAGAGGTAGCAACAGTGAAAGCTGAGGAATACAGAGATGATGTGTGAAGTGGAATTTCTAGCGTGTTATCGCGTTGTGATCGAGTATTAATATTATGATAGCGAGAGAGAGTATGAAAACGAGCGAATAAATAATAGGGGGATGAAGTGTGCATTATTCGATATAAGAGAGAAAGTGAGTGCAGATTTCTCCTTTCTTATGATAATTGCTGTATCTGTTCCAATCAATATTTCCATCAAATTGTTTTCTTTCTCTAAACGGCCCCAAAGGAAACTTACTTTATGGACACACTCGTATTTAGAATTTGATACAGAGAATGGAGTCAGTCTGTCTTCCGGCCGAAGCCAGTACAGATGTAGGAAGTAAAGAGGAACATGATAATAGCGGTCACTGTTAAAAGTAAAGCTAACAGTTCGATGACAGTTCAATACTAAGATCACTATGGAGAACATGGCAGTAGCCAAAATGGGGCATGACTACAGTATAGAGTATGTACAATAAGCCTACTGGTCCGGTAGCTTTGATAGAACACAAAAATCGGGTATTCTATTGTAGAAATAGTAGTAGTGATCTAAAAGAAATTTGAGTGCATGTATAGGAATCGAAAATTTTTTCTTTAGTTAAGAGTTGCAAAACCATACAATAACCAACTAAATGTATTTGTAGGATGCCCATATAGGGCTGTAAGCTATTATAAGGGTTATCATTTTGATTAGAATGATAATTGCGGCGCATAATATGTAAGATATCAAATAAGTATTTAGACAGAATTTGTGTTACTTCTCCTAAACAATCACTGATATTTTGCTATCAATAATTATTGTTCCCTTACAAGAAATAGATTTTTCTTAAATATGTTTCTGGATCCCGTACAGATCCAGAAGTAACCTGAGTGGATTTATATTAAGAGTTCCTATAGGAAAAGCATATTATAATTTAAATTATATCAATTTCATTTAATTAGAAATGAAACATCACGTTAAAGATTTCAATTGCTATTAATTATTAAGCTTTGGTAGTCACAAAAGTGTTAGATTATGCAATTTTTATTGTTAGAGTGTGTTTTATTTTAGTTTCAATGCCATCTGTATAATTTGATTTAATGTTCAAATTAACTCTTAAATTTAAGTAAGTCCAGTTGATTCACTTAAATTTTCAAATAAAAACTTAAGTGTTTAGTTGCCACTGCATTATGGTAAATAGATATGTAATATTTGTATTTAATTTCCTGCATGTTGATGGTTTATGGACGCATTCTGAGAACCTTAACTGTGATCTCGACAGAGACGTCAAGGAACAGAATGAGAACTTGAACATTGAAACAAGGAAGGGACTGGAAGAGTTAAAAACGAAGTGAAAGCGACAGATTACAAATGGAAGGAGACCACCACCACCACCACCACCACCACTACCATTACCATTACCATCACCATCACCATCACCATCACCACCACCACCACCACCACCACCACTACTAACACCACTGGATCTAGCACTACCGTAGAAACGTCCACACCTGTGGAGTAACGGTCAGCGCGTCTGGCCGCGAAACCAGGTGGCCCGGATTCGAATCCCGGTCGGGGCAAGTTACCTGGTTGAGGTTTTTCCGGGGTTTTCCCTCAACCCAATAAGAGTAAATGCTGGGTAACTTTCGGTGCTGGACCCGGGACTCATTTCACCGGCATTATCACCTTCATTTCATTCAGACGCTAAATAACCTAGATGTTGAAAAAGCGTCGTAAAAAACCCAATAAAATAAACAAATAAATAAACACCGTAGAAAGAGCAAGAGTGGGCGTGTCATAACGCTTCTAAAGCCAGGTACCATAGCATCGCGCTTCCCAAAATTAGGAACAATCTCGCCCAAACACCTGCATACTGAGATTTCTACCTCGGACCAATAAATTCGAACCCGAGGTGTGGCACAACGGATTGCTATTTACTCCTTTATGAACATTCTATCGCTGACCATGTCAGAGACTGTCGGACAATATCAAAATTCAAATTTAAATTTTAATTAAAAAATCACATTCTAGTTCGTGGAATTGCTTGTTGAACACCTGTCAGTTTGCGCAACTTCGCCTTAACCCATGACATAGAGTAAATATTGTAACTATGCTGTTGTAAAATTGACAATTAATATGTAATACTTACTTATTTACTTACTGGCTTTTAAGGAACCCGGAGGTTCATTTCCGCCCTCACACAAAGCCCGCCATCGGTCCCTATCCTGAGCAAGATTAATCCATACTCTATCATCATATCCCAGCTCCCTCAAATCCATTTTAATATTATCTTCCCATCTACGTCTCGGCCTCCCCAAAGGTCTTTTCCCCTCTGGCCTCCCAACTAACACTTTATATGCATTTATGGATTCGCCCATACGTGCTACATGCCCTGCCCATCTCAAACGTCTGGATTTAATGTTCCTAATTATGTCAGATGAAGGATATAATGCGTGCAGTTTTGCGTTGTGTAACTTTCTCCATTCTCCTGTAACTTCATCCCTTTTAGCCCCAAATATTTTATTAATATATAATGTATCTTTTATTATTATTATTATTATTATCATTATTATTATTATTATCAGTTATCGGTTATCACTATCATCATTGCTATCTCTGTTTTCTTTCTTTTTTCTTGTATTAGCTCGATGAGAGCTCTATAGTGTTCTTTTGACTCTGTTGACCCTCTACAGGGCTTTAACTTAATTTGTATTATTTTCATCAGTGTTTGTATTTATTTTTTATATTTATATGTGCTATATGGTGGGATGGAAGAGAAGGCCTTATGGCATACATGGGCATCATGCCTCACTTGAGAATTAGTGCCTCACTGACCTTCCTTCACAGAGCTTATCGCTCTGAGTGACATCATCTTCATAGTCCCCGTTCCTCGCTCACATAGCTCCTAGGCGTGGGCAGGTTCTATATCAGTTTCATAAGCAATATCAGTGGTGGCATAATGGCATTATCAAAGAAGTTTGTACGCGTTAGAAAACGATTATTCGTGAGAAATGAGAGGAAGAGTTTTTTTGCTGTTTCGAAGGGGAGAACATACGATGTATGTTATGCTCGAAAATCCTATTAGGCATTAATAAATTTAATATACAATGTCATAAAGAACATGTTGAATTAAAAGGTAAGACAAATTAAATGTTATTTTTCGTACTATTCCGAAGAAAATTTATGATCTTAACATTTGCATAGTATACTAAATACGACATTATACCTTAAACACGCTGCATTAAAAGGTACGAGGAATTAAATGTTGTTTGTACGTATTATTTCCAAAAGAAATTTATAAAAAATATTAAATGTGCGTAGAAAACGAAATATGATTTTCTGAAATTATTTTAGGTCAAGAACGTGCAAATCTATGAAGTAATCTTGAGAAACGCCAGAATATTCAAGAAAATAAACGTAGACAACGTGATGGATTATTATTGGCTAGTTACGCAATTTCTCGCCTATGATTTAAATCAATTCAGTGATGGAGAAATAGTAAAGAGGTTTATGATTAAAGCTGCCGAATTAATTTGCCAAATTGAATAAAAGTTTTCGAGTCTCTCACGTTAACCAAGCGCTTTCCTAATAATTCGCCACTGACCGCCTTAGCGATTACGATAAGGTGACGCAGGTCACAGCATTTATACTCGTATTTCACATCCTACTCTGCAGTTCCCTCTCCTAGTAAACAAACTATTTCAAATCGAGTGCCTCACGTAACCGAAAATTGTGCTCATGTATGCTTTATGGCCTTAATCCTGTCAGATTAAACAAATTATTTAATATAAATAAATTATTTAATATAATAATATAACATATGTCGTAAGTTGAAAAGGAGATATCGGGAGCCTAAATAAAGCCGAGACTCTGTTTGAACACGGAAACGAGTTTGGTCCCGGACAGAAAAAGCTGACATTTGACCTCAAGTGGGTTTATTTGGCGAGATAACAGCCCGACGGGATGACGGCTGACATAAATCCAACTACGGTGGCGGCCGATAATGACACGGGAACTTTGTTTATTTTTTTCACTCGACAGATTAAAACAGAATACATTCCTCCAACGGTTTCGCTTAATTTAGCAGGCAAAATTCACGTGATATATTTAGTAGGACGACAAAAACACCACTCAGTCAAATGAACATAGCGCAAACGAAGAGCGTTTTTTTATTTTAAAAGAGAATTCCAGGGTCATTTTCCGCTCTATTTAGATCGCTGAATTCAATTCCAAATTCCGTCCCGCGCGCAACACCAACGCTGACTCACGTTCACAGCATGCAGTCACTCAAAGAGCCTTCAAACAGCAACATTGCGTTCTATATACACAGAACATTCTGTTGGAACCGACCGAAAACATATTTTCAAAAGAGTGAATCATGTGAAAGCTATTAGGTATTGCGCAACATCGTGGAAAATTTGCATGTTCAGAAGTGTCCACATTTTTTATCTTTCTTGTAATACGAAATAAATGGAACGAAATTTAACACAATTTTCACTAAATTGTGCATGTATCTCTTTCTAACATGAACATCGCAGCTTAAATTACAAAAATATGCATTTAATGTAATGTTATATTGTCCATGTAACGCGCATAATAATAATAATAATAATAATAATAATAATAATAATAATAATAATTTGTTTTGTTTCACCCCACAGAATTGAGCCTTAAAGTCTTCTTTTGAACTTAACCAGGTCTATATTTAATAAATTACAAATACACAAACTATCAACATCAACATCACCACAATCAAACTGCATCACCACGATACTTTTCATAATGTTACTGCAGTATTAATTACATAATAAAATATAAAAATTAACGTTTATTTTTTATAAAACTGTAAAATAGTGGAAGAAGAATTAATTAAATTTATCATACGAATTAGTTCAGGAAGTCCTTTGAACTGCCCAGAAATTACTCTCTTAATATATTGTAGACCTTCTTTAATTTGTTCATAATTACTCGTAAATCACTATAACCAATGAAAATTTTAATGGTGTTCGAATTTCTGCATATACCAGCTTAGAAATTTTAAGAACAAATCGTATCGCACTCATCGGACGAATCGCACGGATCGAAATAACTATCTTTGCTAATAATAATAACCGCGTTCATAATCGTATCGCAATCAACGAATCGCACGGATCGGAAAAAGACTATCTTTGATTTATTTTATGTAACCGCGTTCACTAGGCATCGTATCGCACTCATCGGACGAATCTCACGGATCGGAAAAAGACTATCTTTGCAAAAACCGTTCACTACATCGTATCGCATATGCATGAATCTTACGGAAAAAAGACTATCTTTGCTGTAATTGTTATTTAACCGCGTTCATGAGATCGTATCGCACTCATCGGACGAATCGCATCGGAAAAGACTATCTTTGCTGTAATTGTTATGTAACCGCGTTCAAATCGTATCGCACTCAACGAATCTCACGGATCGGAAAAAGACTATCTTTGCTGTAATTAAACCGCGTTCATTACATCGTATCGCACTCATTGGACGAATCGCACGGATCGGAAAAAGACTATCTTTGCTGTAATTGTTATGTAACCGCGTTCAAAATCGCACTCATCGAAATTAATAAAAAGACTATTTCAAATAATTGTTAGATAATTAGTATCGCAAGACGAATCGCACGGATCGAAAAAGACAATTTTATGAAAATACATCGTATCGCACTATCGGATGATGTCTAAATCGGAAAAAGACTATCTTTGCTGTAATTGTTAGTTTCAATCATCGTATCGACTTGGACGAATCGAAATCGGAAAAGACTATCTTTGCTGTAATGTTTTGTAACCGGTTTTCGTTGTCTTGCAATCGCACGGATCGGAAAAAGACTATCTTTGCTGTAATTGTTATGTAACCGCGTTCATTACATCGTATCGCACTCATTGGACGAATCGCACGGATCGGAAAAGACTATCTTTGCTGTAATTGTTATGTAACCGCGTTCACTACATCCTATCGCACTCATCGGACGAATCTCACGGATCGGAAAAAGACTATCTTTGCTGTAATTGTTATGTAACCGCGTTCACTACATCGTATCGCACTCATTGGACGAATCGCACGGATCGGAAAAAGACTATCTTTTGTAAAATTAACCGCGTTCATTACATCGTATCGCACTTTCTCACGGATCGGAAAAAGACTATCTTTGCTGTAATTGTTATGTAACCGCGTTCACTTCGTTCGCACTCATCGGACGAATCTCACGGATCGGAAAAAGACTATCTTTGCTGTAATTGTTATGTAACCGCGTTCACTACATCGTATCGCACTCATTGGACGAATCGCACGGATCGGAAAAAGACTATCTTTGCTGTAATTGTTATGTAACCGCGTTCATTACATCGTATCGCACTCATCGGACGATCTCACGGATCGGAAAAAGACTATCTTTGCTGTTTGTTATGTAACCGCGTTCACTACATCGTATCGCACTCATTGACGAATCGCACGGATCGGAAAAAGACTATCTTTGTGTAATTGTTATGTAACCGCGTTCATTACATCGTATCGCACTCATCGGACGAATGTCACGGATCGGAAAAAGACTATCTTTGCTGTAATTTTATGTAACCGCGTTCACTACATCGTTTTTTTATTGGGTTATTTTACGACGCTTATCAACATCTAGGTTATTTAGCGTCTGAATGATATGAAGGTGATAATGCCGGTGAAATGAGTCCGGAGTCCAGCACCGAAAGTTACCCAGCATTTGCTCGTATTTTGAGGGAAAACCCCGGAAAAAACCTCAACAGGTAACTTGCCCCGACCGGGAATCGAACCCGGCTGGCACTACATCGTATCGGACGCATCGCCTTTCCGTCCACGTTCCTCGGATGGGCAACTTTTCCGATGCGTGCGATCATGGCCTTCTTTAATAAATCAATTTTAATTGGTCAACTGCTACTATTATGTTGTGCCATGTTCAGTGTCGCGCCAAAATGGCAGACAGAAAACTTATTTCGCGTGTAGAAAATTGCGAAGAATTATAAATTTGAGGCGTTCCCATTTCATAATCAAGTCGTTTCTTACATATATATTATGTAACAATATTTATTTCATTTCTTCCTCTTCAATTAAGACGCATGAAGCAATTACAAATTCTTACCCTAACAGACGTAATTAATAGACCTAACCTTAACTCTGTTTTCAGCAATGTCAATATCGTACGACGTCATCTTTTTCAGGATCCGATGAGGCGAAGAGATGAAGCCGTTACAGTGAACGCACTATACTTAAAATATCCGTTGCTGCGATTCATACCAATACGATGTAGTGAACGCTTACCTTTACAAGAACAAAATGTAGCCTATTAATTCGCGAAAAATGAAATAGTTATCTTTTTCGTAAATTTTGTAGCTATTAGAGTTTTCCTGTGAATTTCATTTACAAATTCATTCAATACGGAATATTTTAAGCATGTATTGTATGCAGGGATTTTTTTTCTTAAGAATTAAGCGAGCTCCTATTATATTATACTGATTCTTGCCATTGCAATTTTACTGTCTGGTACACTCTTTGCATGTATGCCCTCGACTCTTTGTTGTAGTTTTATATTTACGATGCCTTTTGAGACGATACCATAATCGTAAATCATCTTTGTGATCTCTATTGCATTTTGTTTTTGCCTATGCCAATTCGAATTTCTACCACCGCTCGTGTAATTTAGTTATCGGGAGGGAAGGGATGAATTATAAAAACAAAATGTCAAATAAAGACACTCAAATTTTAGATTACCAATTCACCAATAGTGAAGGCAGTGCTTTATCTTATTTCCACTGACACTCCATTCATATTCATTGAGTACGCATACACTCACTCCCAAAGACACTTCATATCCGTCGCGACTGGAATCAAACGAACTCGCTTCCAAAGAGGCTGTAAATATTAAATTTCAAATCACATTTCATAAATTTTTCATATTGCTACAAATTATCGTTTCTGTTTTACACAATACTTACTTACTTACTGGCTTTTAAGGAACCCGGAGGTTCATTGCCGCCCGCCATCGGTCCCTATCCTGAGCAAGATTAATCCATTCTCTATCATCATATCCCACCTCCCTCAAATCCATTTTAATATTATCTTCTCAAATCTCGGCCTCCCTAAAGGTCTTTTCCTCCGGCCTCCCAACTAACATCTACATTTCTGGATTCACAAAATGCCCTGCCCATCTCAAACGTCTGGATTTAATGTTCCTAATTATGTCAGGTGAAGAATACAATGCGTGCAGTTCTGTGTTGTGTAACTTTCTCCATTCTCCTGTAACTTCATCCCTCTTAGCCCCAAATATTTTCCTAAGCACCTTATTCTCAAACACCCTTAACCTATGTTCCTCTCTAAAAGTGAGAGTTTTACACAATATTTCATAAATATTTAATTTGTGTATTAATATCGATAACACCTACATTTCAAATCAAGTGACTGCAATTCATTACGTATTGCATTATTTGATTTTCTAAGACAAATGTGTACAAAGTATATGTAAACAGAGGAAAACACCACTGCCTACCATTAAATCAAAAATCACTTTCATATTCACAAATGTTTTCCAATATAAAAAATGTCCTATTATTGTGTGCTTTAACATCTACATTTGTACACAAAAAAAACGTTATATGAACGAATTGTCTATATGGCTTAGTTACAGAGATACGACAGAGGGAAAGTATCAGTGAAATGTAGTTCCTAAACGCGTAAATGTTTATTGTCGCAGTTTGTTGAATCATAGCCAGTCTTCAAAATGTCCACCATTACATGGCAGTATAGACGTGCCTGTCTGAGCCGTGAACTCTTTGATTTTGGAAGAAGAGAGGAGAGTTCCGGACTCCAGAACCATACCTCCACAATTGATTGCCACAAGTGGTGTCGAGTGGGATGTCCTCCAGCATACGCCACACTCTTTAGTCGTCGAATAACTAGAAATCACATGGTGTGAGATCGGGAAGTCTTGCCGGCCACGGAACACGTCCATTCCACCCAATCCATCATCCTGAAAAATCCATGTCCAAATGTTTGGGATAATGTGCAGCGCACATACGGACAGTAGCACATGAATTCGGTCGAGTCTACCCAAAATAAGACCCATGCCAGATTGTTTCGCATTAGAATAATTTTCGTCGTATCCCACTGTTAGGAAAATTTTTAACTGAGCCGTTTAGACAATTAGTTCATATGACATTTTTGTTTGTTTACAGATGTACAACTTTAAGGTACACAATAACGGGACATTCTGTATAAATAAGGTAGGTGTCCCTGATATGGCCATGCTAAGGTTTGAGAATTTTTCTAGCGCCATTTTGAAAAAAATGTAAACCACTTTTTTTCTTACTCGTTCTCAGTCTAATGGACTTTCTCACAACAATTTCCCTTCCCCATAAAAATAGCTTTAATTGTCCAAAAGTCCCAAATTCCAAAAGTCTACCTAGTGGCCATATCAGGAACATGTGCACATGATAGGGTCACCCTTGTTCCATGTTCTACAAATCGTGATTGTTTTCAGTTTGATAGCGCAGTTGTGCTAAAATTAAATAATTCTGGAAAAATGACACTTAATAATCTTTTTATAATTCAAAAGTGTAGTCAAAACAGGTTTTTCCATAAAAAAAGTACGTTGTGTTTCTTAAAATACAAAATGTTTGCGTAATCCCAGCTATAAGACATGTAAATTTGTCAGGTGAAAAATAAAAGTGAAAGGAACTTGATATGGCCATGGTGCATTTGATATGGCCATATCAGGAGCAGGTAAGCTTTCACGAAAATCGTTTGATTATGAACAACTCGTAAAAGATACGCTATCAATTACAACACCAATCAATAGAACATTAAAAACTGAATGGAGTACAATGGTTTTCATGAAACAAGTATTTGAAAAACATGCATAAAACAAAGGAGACTTACCAGAGAAAAATAAGAAGAGATCACATGAAAACCAGAAAACAGGCAACTGACGCCATATTGCTCAACCTGACTGGATGGAAAACGATCAAGCGACATAACAGGATGCCCTTTCACTGGATGCTGCTGCAATTTAGCGGATTTTTTGGTTAACTAACTCACAATAGGGGGGTGGATATATCAGGAACATGGCCATAACAGGAGCACCCACCTTATATAATATATGGAGAAATTGTATTATTCAGAGTTTGAAGTGGAGAATAAATCTCACCTTAAAACGTAAATTTCAGTTTCTGTAGCATTCTAATAAATTCCATTACCGAACAAACACACCCATCATTCATGGGGAGAGATGTAACTCACCATCCACATAGTTAAAAATTGAAGTTCCTCACTCTTCATCGAACTTACAAGAACTCGCTTCGCACTATGTCCTTAACCACATCAAACCCATTGTACCGTGAAAATTTCCTTGAAAAATTGTCTTCGTCCGAAGTCCCTCTTCCTCTTTCGTGCATAAAAGAAACTTCAAGAGAAGCTATATGAAAGAAAGGTCCCAACGATTTCTGGCATGGCATCAAAAGGCTTGATTACATCTTTATAGGGGTCTTCATGCCATCAATCACGAAGTGAGACAGTGCTCCTTTAAAGTGGCCCACATATTCGTCCACGAAGTAAAATGCAGATGAGACAAGAAGACAAAAAATCACTTTGTGCCTCTGGCGTCTTGCCTGCATGAGAAGTAGGTGTTGTCTTCCGTTTTATTGCACTTATAAGTCGCGGGACTCCATAATATTACCATCAACATTACAAATGGAACTTCTGTTATTCTGCCATGTTCAACTCGTAAAATTAAATACGGAGTTGAGTTGATTTATGTCACAAATATAATGGAATTCTTACAGTTCTGGAGAATGTAAATAATAGAAAATGTATTCACGCTACTAACCTAACTACGTAGACTACCCCTCAACAGAACCGACTAATGTGGATCCTCTACAAAGTGAAGCTAATTTTATTAATCTTGCAACTTCACAAGTTAAAAGGCATAACTGATATGGCCTGTACAGTATGTATGTATGTATGTATGTATGTATGTATGTATGTATGTATGTATGTATGTATGTATATATGTATGTATGTATGTATGTATGTATGTATGTATGTATGTATGTATGTATGCATGCATGCATTTTTTTATTTTTTATTTTATTTTTTTATTGAGAATACATCTGCATGCCCCGTTACAGTAGTAACATTACATGCAACCATTACAAAATGTACAATTTGATATTTACAATTGGTATCATATAATAAATACATACGTTTGTGACGCTATTTATAGAACACAATAGTTTTTATAATAATTATTATTTTATTGTTCTGTTTTTTGGAGAGTTATTATGTGCTGAGATATTTAGTGATGGTGTGACGGTTTGTTCTAGATGTTCATGGATTGAATATATTTCCGAAATGCTCGTAGGTGCCTGGATGTTAATTGCTGGTTAGTGACTGGCCAGGTTCCTCCATTTTGTGATATCTCTTTTATGAGGATGGTTCTTTGATTTGTCATATTGGGACATTCGTAGATTAGATGGTTCACCGTTTGTTGTCCTCTGTGGCATGTGTGTATGTATGTGTGTATGTATTTATATATGTGTATGTGTTTACGTATATGTGTATGTGTGTGTACGTACGTTTGTCATATTGGGACATTCGTAGATTAGATGGTTCACCGTTTGTTGTCCTCTGTGGCATGTGTGTATGTATGTGTGTATGTATTTATATATGTGTATGTGTGTGTACGTACGTATGTGTGTACGTATGTATGTATGTATGTACGTATGTATGTATGTGTGTACGTATGTATTAATATAATATGTATGCAGTAGATCTATTAATTACGCCTAACCTGCAGCTAGACTCATTTCCAACCTATATTAGCTGACAACGCTAAATATTAAAGATTTATTAATTTGTCCTACAGAATAATCTCTGTAATATTAATTGACAATTAATATTTGAGAAGAAAAATTCGCTCCGGCGCCGAGGATCGAACCCGGGTCAATTAATATTACAGAGATTATTCTGTAGGACAAATTAATAAATCTTTAATATTCTCATAGATAGCAGTGCATATTCTGTACAGATTGCTGTGCACTTAACTGCGGAATCCCGGCCAAATAAGTCACTCAGTTGAGTGCGCCCCCTTGTACAGTATAATAGCAGTTGACTTGGACATAAAACGTCAACATATATTCTATTCGTACAAGAGACAAACTTGCTTTAAAAGTTAAAAAGAATCCAAGTAACGTACAACTAAAAATTACTACAGAGCATATAGAAATATGTTAACTCTTATCATTCGAAAAACGAAAATTAAATATTATGAATCCAAATTTGATAGATACAAAAATGAACCTAAAAAATTTTGGCAAGTTATAAATGAAGCTACAGATGTAAATGTACAAAATAAGCAGCCAATCAAGGAGTTAAAAAACGATAAGGGTGAAATATTAAATTGCAGAAAAGAGATTGCAAACGAATTTAATAATTATTTTTCAGAGATAGGACACAAAGTTACTTCTAACACTGATAAGTCAAATTTTAACTCTTCTCTACAAAATGAGACACAAGATGAACATTTAGCTTCCTCCATGTTTCTTTTCCTGTAACTGAAGATGAAATTATTATTTTGGTTAAGAAGTTAAAAAATAATGTTGCTCCTGGTATAGATGGAATTAAGAATAATACTTTCAAAATTATTATCAAATATATATTAAAACCCATGGTTCATACTTTTAACTTATGTTTTGTGCAAGGTATATTCCCAGATGTTTTGAAATGTGCCATAGTAATTCCAATATACAAATCTGGAGATAAAAATAATTTAAATAACTATAGACCTATATCTTTACTTCCAACATTTTCCAAATTGCTTGAAAAATGTTTAAAGAATAGATTAATAAATTATTTAGAAAAACATAAAATCCTTTCTAAAAATCAGTTTGGTTTCCGCAATAATATTTCTACTGATGATGCTCTTATTAATGTTACTGGAAAAATTATCAATGAACTAGATATCGGAAACAAATGTTTGGGTATTTTCTTGGATCTACGGAAAGCTTTTGACACTATCAATCATAATTTACTTTTGGACAAACTACATACTATTGGAGTTAGAGGTATAGTTTTAAAATTATTCCAATCATATTTTAGTAACAGAAGGCAAATGACCAAAATTGAAGATCAATTTAGCGAATACAAATATATTGATATAGGTGTACCGCAAGGAACAATTTTGGGGCCTATTTTATTTCTAATATATGTTAATGATCTGCTAAATATAAATTTAGAAACATTTAATGGATCTATATATTCATATGCGGATGATACAGTAGTTATTGTCAGTGGTTTTTTTGGCAGGAAGCATATAGAAATGCTAATATAGGTGCTAACATTGTTAAAAAATGGCTTAATTCCAACTTCCTTTCTTTAAATATATCTAAATCAACTTTAGTTCCTTTTTCGTTAACAGCTGCCAGTGTTCAAAATTTAAAATTTAGCGATAAATATAGACTAATAATACACAGTGAAAATTGTTTAGATCCCAAAAGTTGTAAATGTCCACCTTTGAAAGAAGCCACGTATGTCAAATATCTGGGTATCATTATTGATCAGAATTTAAAATGGCCTCATCACATTACTTATCTTTGTAAGAGGCTTCCAATTTATAAATTCGTTAATCTTCGCTGCTACTTACCTATTAGAGTTTTACGAAATGTTTATTTGGCCATTATTCAGTCTATCATTCAATATGGTATAATTGTTTGGGGTGGAAGTACAAAAATAAATCTAGGTCCGTTAAATTTACTACAAAAACGAATAATTAAAATTTGTTTGAAGAAACGTTTCGATTATCCAACTAAATTAATTTATTCTGAATTTAATGTATTTAATATTGAACAAATTTATAAGTATACGCTGTTAAAATTTTATCATAAAAATCGTAATAAGTTTGTATTACAGACACACAATTATGACACAAGACGAAATATTAATTCAACATTAGTAGAACCTAAATGTCTCACATCTGCTGGTCTAAAGCATAGCATAAATTTTGGCCCTCGGTTGTACAATGCTTTAACTAAATTACACCCAGAACTTCTAACATGTAACCCACTAACATATAACAAGAAAATTAGAAACGTGTTAATATCTTCAATTTGATTAAATAAATTTATAGCCTATGTGTATGAATTAATCAACCTATATTATATTTGTATTCTATAATTTTGAAATATATATTAATCCTACTTTTCACGTGCGATATTATTCTTCTCTAGTGTTAATATTATATTATATACTTAATTCCATTGCCGCTGTAATTATATTTTAGTTTCTATTTTATTTTACTTATTTATTTATATTATTATTATTATTTTTATTTTAATATTATATCTGAACTGCGACCGAGCACGAGCGCTGCTCATTCGGTCTCAAATTTTGTTAATACTACTGTATCTTCTTTTATATTGCTTGTATTATTTTATTTGTATTTCTCTTTGTTTGTTTTTGTAATTATATTTCTTTATTCTGTATATTTGAATTTAAATAAATAAATAAATAAATAAATATGCCTAGCTTGGAGTCAGGCCAAAAGGGAAACATTGAAGGAGGAAGGTTCGATCCGGTGCTGTGGATTGAATTCGGCGTAGCTCAGTGGTCAGAGCGCTTGGTACGTAGAACCAAGGACCCGGGTTCGATCCCCGGCGCCGGAGCGAATTTTTCTCCTCAAATATTAATTGACTACGCTAAGGTTAGCTGAGTACCCAGCCTTTGAGTGGGCAAACCACTCGTTTCTAGACCAGCCCTCTTCGTGCATGGCCACCCGTCGTTAGGACAATGCTATGAAATGAAAATAGGAATGATTGCTGTTGATGCCTAAAGTAGGGAATCGGGAGTACCCGGTGAAAATCCCTACCTATGACTTTATTCACCACAAGTGCCTGAAAGTCACCTTTGAACTTTTAGGAAAACATTTTCCGTTACAATATATTCCTTGCCTGCATGATAGTTAGCCACCTGCCAATCCGTTGTGTTAGCTGCAGGCACCGGAATCCTATTGAATCTAGTCAGTCCTGTATCTGTCTAATATCAACTCCACGAATTGCAATATTTCGACTATAAATAAAATCTCGACGAATGTATGAAAATCCTCCTTGCGTGCTCTTTTCTCTCCAACAGGAAACTTCTCTTACTTAATGACCTTGCGGTTATATTCGGCTCTTGGGATTTTTAAGTTATATTCTTTCCTTCCTGATGTAACAAACTTGCCTTTTGAACCCTTTCGTTTTTATAAAACGAACCACTACCACCACGGCCACCACCCCCACCACCACCACCACCACCACCACCACCACCAAATGAAGGGTTGCTTCTTCTGAGGAAGTCGTAGTCAAATCTTCACATATACTAATGTATTTATAGTAAGATATATTTAATGATCGTGGAGATTTGTCCTACCATTTCCGTACTAGAGGATTTATTAATTTGTATTATTGTTTTAAATGTTTTCATTTAAGTATTAAGTTAATATAAGATTTAAATTTATTTTTTCTTTTTAGGTACAACTTTTGAAGAAAATGATGATGATATCCAGAGAAGATATTTAAAATTTTGTTATTAATAATTAATTATTTGGTGCTCGGAGTTCTTTACCAAAATTTACATATAATTTTTTAAAACAATTTTCAATATCATCTTTTGAAATTCAAAAAATCATCTCGCAAATTCTTAAAGATTTCCTGCAGATTATACAGTTTCATTTATACCACTCAGAAGGCCTTAATTAAGGATATGCTAATTTTAAAGAAAATATTTTATTTATAAGTATAATTTTATAGTCATCTTCTAAGAATTTATTTTATAATTGAGAATCAATGGTGCTTAATTATTACATTTTATTCTTAGCCTATAAAAATATTCATATTTAATTAATTAATATTTATTTGCTATTAATTTCCGGATCCTCGTGGTCATCCTTAATTAAAGCCGGACGAGTTACTTCTCTCTCTCTCTCTAAAAAAATATATCAGTACTCGTATGTTCGAATAAACATAAACATCAGTGAGTCATAAAACACTGTTTAGAAGAACAGAGGGGGTTAATCTAGTGGACAGAACATATCGCGAAATCTCATTTCATTTCTGTTCACGAGGCATCAATCTATGTACATAAGGAGCAAATATGAACTAACCTGGTAAGCTTTCCAGCGGAGGTATAACTAACACAACATTGTATGTATTTGAAGAAGGAAAGTCACGATATAAATTTCAGCCCACGTTAGGAACCGCTCCTGAAGACAGTGCTTTATCACGGGATGATTTTTATGCTCTCCGACGATTCTAATTGGCTATCTGAGCGTAATGTTGACACTGATTATAAATGATACTCTTTTACGTGAACTGAATAATAAATATCAATAACTGCATCCCTTCTCAATGGGACATTACAGAGCGGGGACTCCGTATATGGATGTGAGCCAGGACTGTCCAATGCTAGTACAAGTGAACGAAGTAACGCCGTATCGAAGGCTACCGGATTCGGGGATCCGGCGAAAAAAGGTAGAATTTCGATTGCACAGACGTGTTGTGCCTATTCTTTCGGCAATGTCTTGTTTCGCAGTTTAGGATTCTATCATTTCAGACATGAAAAGCTTATCTCACGCTTACATTTAGGATGAATTATTTCATTTAACGACGTTCCCAGCTACTGAGGCCATCCAGCGACGGTGTAAAGATATTGAGTCTTCCTTCTACTTTTTTGCAAAGCAACCTTCAGGCAATTTAATTTCCCATTTAATAGTTTTAGGAGCTGCAACGTTAAATATTAATTTACAACAGTACGAATTAGCCTAAAGTATTACAATCCTCTTTGTATGGAATGGAGATAATGTATCTGCGATATTATTCTTCTCTAGTGTTAATATTATATTATATAATTCCATTGCTGCTGCAATTTAAATTTTAGTTCCTATTTTATTTTACTTAGGCCTATTTATTTTTATTATTTTTTTTTCTATATTTCTCTTATATTAATATTGCATTATATAATTTCTGTAACTGTAATTTTAATTATATTTCCTATTTTATTTTATATTCTCTTATAGGCCTATTAATATTATATCTGAACTGTTACCGAACACGAGCGCTGCTCATTCGGTCTCAGATTTTGTTAATACTAATGTATCTCCTGTTTTATATTGTTTGTATTATTTTATTTCTATTTCTCTTGTTTGTTTGTAATTATATTCTTTATTCTGTATATTTAAATTTAAACAAATAAATAAATATTACAGCAACAAAGAAACAGGCCAAGAAGTCATCAGCTGAGTGCACCCCTAGTATAATGGCAGTTGACATTGGATACACGTCAACATATATGCCTAACTTGGAGTCAGGCCACAAAGGGAAACATTGAAGGAGGAAAGTTCGATCCGGTGCTGTGGATTGAATTCGGCGTAGCTCAGTGGTCAAAGCGCTTGGTACGTACAACCAAGGACCCGGGTTCGATCCCCGGCGCCGGAGCGAATTTTTCTCCTTAAATATTAAGTGTCAACATTACAATAAATTCTGTAGGACAAATTAATATATCTATAATAAAATACGGAATGTTAAAACTGCTTCAAAGAGATGAAGCTAAGAGTCTAAGAAAATATCCTAACATCTCACACGTAAAGCAATTGAGGACCATTTTTTCAAAACTTGCTAACTGCAAAACTTGCAAAATTGAGATTTTCATGGATTCGTTAACATAAGGCAGTCCCCTACATGATGTTCAAAGCGTCTTAGTAAAATTGGGTTATTTCTCTTCATTGTAGTGTGTCAAAGTGTGATCGTTTTTCAAAACTTGCTTTCTCCTAAAAGTGAGAGATGCAGCAAAACTTACTTACTATAGTGTTTTGTCTCTCCTGTAAAATTTAGTTTTTCAGTTAGCAAGTTTTGCAAAAACTGTCCTCAATTGGTCTTTACAATATAGGCCTAGACTATGAAGGAAAATGTGGCTAATCTTCTGATTGCTACAAAGGTTCACTCATTTGGAAACAATTTATAAATGCACGAAACAAATAAAATCTTTCAGACAATATAAGAGAGATCACCTTACTGTACGTGTTAATTATCATATGATCACAGGAATATTTCTTCAATATACTTGACGTCAAGTTTAAAGAACACGTTTTGTAATTAAAATTAATATCAATTGATTAACGAGTGAACATGTATGTCCGGAAGATATTTAACTGTTTAATGGAACATATTTAAACAAAAAAAAAAAATGGTTTTTCTTTGGTACACAACTTTGTACTTTATGTTTCGGTGTTACCAAATTAAACTAATCTGCAGACACATGAAAAAAACCATAATGGCGACATCTTCCAGCTTTCTACTTTGGAGTGTCGGAGTCTCAAACTTCATTTGAACTGCAGATACATGAAAAGAACTTCACGGTAACATCTTGTACCTTTGAACCTTGAGGAGTCGGAGTTCTCAAGCTTCATTCGAACCGCAGATTTACTAAGGATCCTTCATGGCAACATAGGAATTTAACCCTATGACAGAAGGCAAAACACTTATGTCGGGTAATTTTGAGTTGATGACGAACGACCGATGTTTCGTGTAGGTCTCTTAATAATTAGCATCATCGTGTTTTGGGTCTTTTCACCTGTAGAAGCTACATTTGTGGAACTGCCTTGTATTTCTTATAACTGGGACTATATCTCCAGCATGTGTCAAACTGGAACTGTTCATTCTAGTTTGTGACGTAATCATTTTGATCTGTAATTCCTTATTTCGTAATTTAGTTTACTTTTTCCCTTATTTCATGACAATGTCCTAACAATTCTAAGAATTGCCACTTCGCTTTATTCTATTTTATACCTCATTATAAACGTTCTAAATTGTTTCTATCCGAAATTCACAACTCAGGCGTGTTCTCATCGATAAACTCATGTACTATAATTGAATCTTTCCTTTTTCGGTATAATTTCCAACACAAAAATATAATTAACTAAATTTCTCCATTGGATCATTCTTCACATTAGCACATACAGAAAGACATACGTATATTTTTAATTTTCAGTGGATATTTATGTTTTCGCTATAACGGCTGGGGGGATCATCGTGCTAACCACACGATACCTCCATTCTGGTTGGATGATCGTCCACCTCTGCTTAGGAATGTGGGCGTGAGGCCAGCAGCCGGCTGGTCGGTCTAGGCCCTTCACGGGCTGTAGCGCCACGGATAAAAATTTATGTTTTTTTCTTCTATTATTATTTCAATTATTAACATTTCTGAGTTGTCGTCTACATACAGGACACTACTCTATTGCATGATATTATCCCTGATCACATATTATATAACAGATTGGCCATCTCTATGTTAAAAACGGTAACATGTGAAAGAGAACAACCACCAGGATCGCCATCGTCGATTGGGAAGAACCGCTAGACGGAAGTACAGTTGTTCCATGCAATCCAAATGAGAGTTACAACGTGACTTCTTTTGCAGTAGCTAGATGGCAGCATAATGAAATTGATAAAAGTTGTTGCCGTCAAAGCTTATAAGGCTGAGCCATCTGTTATAGCCTATATGTGATCAGAGATATTACAACACCACTTCCACTGCTTCACTACATCGCCTACACTTAGCAACTGTCAATTTAAAACACGAAACCACGGGCTTTAGTTTCGTTCAGAAGAATTTTGCCGCTATCATCTTGTAGTTATTGGGCCAAGTTTCACGTCTTTTAATATTCCTGCCTTTATGTTGCAGCAACATTGCATTTTAGTGACCATTTCGGTATTCTCTTACTCTCTCATTTTCCAATATCAATTTTTACTTGACATGATAGCTTCACATTTATCCTATTTTGCAACTGATTGTACTTTCAATTTCCTTAAAATCACTTTTGAATCCGCGAACTACAAATACAATAGCAACACTTGTTCGAATCAGTCTTCTGAGTTTGAACCGTAGCGAATGAAGTTTGTACATCCCTGTGAAGAACTAAACTTCTTTAGTACTTTAGGAAAAATAGATTTAAGAACGGATATTAAGGAACTATTCAAAAAGAAAGAGGAAAACATTCCTGAGAAGAATAATGGATATCTTTTGGTGTTGTCACATTGAAAGGGTCATAAAGATCCATCAGCGCAGAGGTGGAAGTAGAGGGTGGGACGGGTGCAGAGAATCAGAGGTCACGAGAAGTTTGATTAACATTTTTATGATAAGCCCAACGTGCAACATGATGTACAGTAATATGAAGCCTTTAAAAGACATCCACGTCTTCGGCATCCCCTCCCCCAATTTCCACCCCATCTCGACGGTGAAATTTCCCCAGCAGAGAACCCACCGTGTCGGGGTTCACAGTGGGGAACTTGGTAAGAAAGTTATCGGCAGACTTAAAATGGACGTGCATAGAATATCAATTATTCCAAATCCTTTCTTTTCATTCCAGCAAACCAACGTTAAAAAGTTTTTTAATCCTACACTTCACTTCAGATTAGCGCATTGCAACCCTCACTACTTCCAATCGATGAAACTTCACTGCCACAACTTAGTGGCCTACTGCACACAATGGAAATCTCATCGAGGTGGAATACACGGAAAAGAAAGGTCTGTTATATATGAAAATAATAAAGAAAAAGAATGAACGGAAGTGTACGGTCATTCAACGACCATCGCAAATAGTACAATCCCTTCAAAAGAGGATACTGGACCACGCCAACGCAAGAGCTGAATGATAAATTGTATTTTTAATCTTGTGTACACTACTTTCAACACTTCAACATACGTAATTGATTAACTAGTGGACTTACTCGTGTTAATTATGTAAGTCTGTGCGACTTACAGCTGTTTCGGTGCTTCATGACACCATCCTCAGAGCCTACTAGATCTCGGCGTCATCTCGAACTTCTCTGCCTGTTATGTGGGTGCGTTTGATTGTTGAAAGGTGTTGAAAAGTGGAGTCAAATAGTGTGTGTGTGTACTGAAATTGATTTGTGTGTTGAGAATTTGATCGGGGTATGTTTTAACACACTTAACAAACTTAACAAACACAAAAACACGCAAAACACAACACAAACACAAGAACACAAGAAATACATCACACTAAGATATGAAAACAAAAGCACACACAAGATCGCATCTTCATTCATAAAGCAGAAATACAACATAGTATACAGAACAGAAAACACACTACAAGATACACACAAAATATTTCAATATCCGGTAATTTCATTACTATAGATTTTGTTATTGTAGGTTTAATTTGTAATTAAGTAAATACAAAAATATTCTTTGTTCTTAACTTCTATGATAAAATGTCTAGCTTTCATTAATCAGGTAATCTTGTCGTACTTCAATTTTTATTTTAATTGTAATTGTAAATTTAATGTTAATTGTAATTTTATTCTTCATATTATAGTTGTAATACCCTGGTAGAGGGGAAGAGAAGGCCTGACGGCCTTATCTCTACCAGGTTAAATAAATAAATACTAAATACTAATACTAAAGACATCTCAAAACACAAAAACACAAACAAATACGACCACACAGGTATATACAAACTCACATGTAATAATTGCGACAAGTTCTACATTGGACAGACAGACAGATCATTCCAAACACGCTACAAAGAACACATTAAAGCAATAACCAGAGAACACAATACATCTACATACGCCGATCACATAACAATGCTAACCATACATACAATAACATAAATGCGGACATGGAAATCCTACACACACAACCCAAGAACCAAAAACTCAACGCACTAGAACAATGCGAAATATACAAACACATTAAAACACACCCCGATCAAATTCTCAACACACAGATCAATTTCAGTACACACACACAATTTGACTCCACTTTTCAACATCTTTCACCAATCAAACGCACCTACATAACAGGCAGAGAAGTTCGAGATGACGCCGAGATCTAGTAGGCTCTGAGGATGGTGTGAGGAAGCACCGAAACAGCCGTAAGCCACACAGACTTACATAACTAACACGAGTAAGTCCGCTAGTTAATCAATTACTAATAAATTGTAAGTGACATCCATATAATTAAGGAAACAGATAGGCCTACGCATCCAGGGGAATGAAGCATTTCGCATCACATTTCAAATATAGAACTACAAAAATAAAACCAAAACTCAATATTACGAGATTGAAGAAAATCTAAAGAAAATAGATTTTAAACAAGTTTCAGCTTTGTGGAGTCCGAAGAGCATAGACTCATAAATATATTAACACTATAATGATGATGATGATGATGATGATGACGACGAGGAGGAGGAGGAGGTCGGCTTTCCAATAAAACTGTCATCCTTTCACCATCTTTTGATCTGAAGTTACCGGGTTAAATAAACCTGTTCCTGAAAGAGAGCTCCGGGCAAAATTTATCAGCCATTATTGGACCAAGTTGAAATTCCATATCAAATATCCTTTGTAATTGTAAACCTCGTTAAACAACAATATCTATTATTGTAACTAGTCGGCGATGTATGCAATGGAGGGGGAAAGGAGCTGGCCATCCTACCCCATTATCTCCTGGCCTAGTAGCCTCTTAAGTGATGTCTTCTTGATATCTCGTGTGAGGTTCAGACCTGTCTTAGGACAGTTCACTCAACAACAATTATTAATACTACTACTGCAACAACACTACTATTTCTGCAATGTAACAACACTACTATTTCTACTAACGAAACAATCACTTACTACTAGTCCACACCTGTGGAGTAACGGTTAGCGCGTCTGGTCAGGAAATCAGGTGGCCCGGGTTCCATTCCCGGTCGGGGCAAGTTACCTGGTTGAGGTTCTTTCCAGGGTTTTCCCTCAACCAAATACGAGCAAATGCTGGGTAACTTTCGGTGCTGGACCCCGGACTCATTTCACCGGCATTATCACCTTCATCTCATTCAGACGCTAAATAACCTGAGATGTTGATAAAGCGTAGTAGAATAACCTACTAAAATTTAAAAAAAAACTTACTACTATTGTAACAACTACTATTTCCACACTGCAACAACTACTATTTCTACTAATGTTAATGTTAATGTTATGTTTTATTTAACGACGCTCGCAGCTGCAGAGGTTATATCAGCGTCGCCGGATGTGCCGGAATTTTGTCCCGCAGGAGTTCTTTTACATGTCAGTAAATCTACTGACATGAGCCTGTCGCATTTAAGCACACTTAAATGCCATCGACTTGGCCCGGGATCGAACCCGCAACCTTGGGCATAGAAGGCCAGAGCTATACCAACTCGCCAACCAGGTCGACTCTACTAATGCAACAGTCACTATTTCTAATGATGCAACACCTACTATTAGTACTAATCCAACAATTATTATTTCTATTATTGCGACAACTACTATTCCTACTAATGCAACCACTCCTTCTACTAATGAAACAGCCACTACTGATACAACGCTACAACTACCATTACTACTACAATAACCACCATCAACACCAGCAATACTACAGGGACATCATCTTATTTTTACTAACATTTTTGATATTAACCTGCCTATACCTTTGAATCAACGGTTGCTAACCCCTTCCATGACTGGAGTTCGATGGCGTAATATACAAACAAATCACTTTACTAGGTATAGGAGGGAAGAAAAGTAATTCATCCATTTATGTAAACTAGGAAATATCAAGCTTTTACGTTTGATAATTTTCATTAGGTTTTTGTTTAATCAAAATACAGTACAGTATTAACAATGAGAGGTGGCCCGGGTTCGATTCCCGGTCGGGGCAAGTTACCTGGTTGAGGTTTTTTCCGGGGTTTTCCCTCAACCCAAAAATGAGCAAATGCTGGGTAACTTTAGGTGTTGGACCCCGGACTCATTTCACCGGCATTATCACCTTCATGTCATTCAGACGCTACATAACCTGAGATGTTGATAAAGCGTCGTAAAATAACCTAATGAAATAAATAAATTAACAATGAGTGTTTTTACTCACGAACTGAGCTGTCCATGTGGACGTATTCATTATGCAGTGTATAGAGTGTCTATAGCACATTAGCGTACACTATAGAGAATGAAGTTAAATTGAAAAATAATCATAATATGGATATTTAGAGACATTTTTCAAAATGGTGGCGGTTCATTTCGATTAATGTGTATAATTCCAATTACCAGTTTCGTCCTTCGTACTAGTAGGCCTAACTCATGTTGAAATAATTCTGTACCTACTCTATAAAAGAGTACCTTACGTACTGTAAATTCAATCTTCACTTCCTCTCGATCCGAAAAGATAAAATTACTCAGACATTCTATCTACTGTCCGTCCAAGTGATTATGTCGCAGGATCGTAGAAAGGAGGGAAATCACGTGACAGTTAATTACTTAACGAGGCCTGTTATTTAAGTTATTTTAAACAGTTGTATGGGTATAATATTACGTAGACGTCCAATTCTAACAGAAATTAATGTTCTCAGAAAAGAGCTCAGACAGCCCAGCCACTAGCCTTTACCGAGAGGCGAATAGAAGCTGGTGGGGAAAACCGGAATGCGACGTAGGCAAATGGACGACAGTACCTGTGCGAAAATGATGCAATATTGAAAGCTCTTTCGTTATTGGAAAACGCGAACATATTTTTGGAACGTACTGTGACGGTAAGGTTACTATGACTTGGCTCTGTGTGGAAGACGGTTGAACTTCATTCGTAGAAGGGATGGGAGTGAAGTACATTCAAAAACTCAGGTACAATAAAAATTGAAGTAAAAATAAAATGATGTCCCTGTACAAATTGATTGACAAATTTCATTTTCTCTGCACAGACATATCCAACAGCTTATATTTTACATGGACGACAGTTATAACCAAAGCTCGGAACTTGGGGACTTGTGTCTTTGCACGTGGCTAAGCGACCGGACTTCAATGTCAACAAACTCCCGCTTCCAGCACAGAGGTACTGTCAGGTCTGCTATAAAAGTGGTTTCTGACTGGAACAACATATTGGTAGTATTATGGTAGGTTGAAACACGTAATATTATAGCATATATAATAAAAATAAACATGAGAAATATATCAAATTTACTGTTCTGCTATGTACATTTTATTACAGTGTATTACTACGTACATTCGAAGGTTTTCGGATCCATAACTTCTTCGCTGATATGAAACGAGAAAAACTTATTTCCAAGTCACATGAAGTGACGGGCGCAAACTTAAAATACTGAATGTTTTCACTGTCACTGTTTTCTGTTTGATTTTCAGCAATTGCTAATTGATCTCGTATGTGAGAAAGATAAGTATATCCTAAGTTTTTCTCAAAAATACTTTTCAATTTGTTCTACGGAAGGTTCCTCTGCTACTTGATCGATGGCTATGGACAAATCTTCCACCAATTTAAGGGACTGCAATGTCTTTCAATGAATGCCGGTTTCCAGCCTCTAGTTATTGTGTGGCACAACTTACAATATATAAACTCTCCACTCGAAGAAAATAATGTATCTCCTTCGAATTCCTCCACAAAATTCTGTACCTAAAATTTATAAAATTTATTTTCAAACTTGTATAATAACCATTCGAATAACACGTATTTTCTAATTCCTCAAACAGACCGTTTATCTGTAATTCTCTGAATGTCATTATCTTCGACATGCCACAGTTTCCTCGTCCCTCTTCCTCTCATTCGATGTGACCACTTTCTTAGTGCATATGACTGTCCTTGAGCACTTGCACCGTAAGCTGTGTTTACGTTGTACCTGTAACCTTACTCATGCACATAAAACACAAGTCCCCAAGTTCCGAGCTTTGGTTATAACAATGATTCAGCTGTTTGAACATATTCCATTGCTAATAAATTATCAAAACTATAAGAACATTTCGGAGAGTGAAACTCTCTTTTTTCTTCAGGTGAACATCTACTATGGGGATCGTTACAAACAGTTGGCCTGTCTGACTGATCGACGATCATCAGGTCGGAGCGAAATATGAAGATGGAACACACGATGTCATACGCTGTTGTAACGTGAAATATATAGAATAAAAGGAAGAATAAAAAGACGAATTCCGTGATAACTACACTAGCCCTAATTATATGGAACAATAACACCAGCAACAAGGAATAATAGACACTAATAATCAAAAGTGGAAATAGTGAAATGATAAAACAATAGGAAATAAATGAGGGGGGAAGTAATTAAACTACTACTGCCATCTAATGGTGGAAGAGAGTAATTAATAAGTGGGACGCAATTAATCTGTTACTGCCATCTAGTGGTGCAGGGAAACAAGTCTTTGAATTAAAAGTATAATGATTTTTATGCTCGACCATGCCGAAATGTAGTAATTATACGCCTGGTAGTAGCCCTTTAATGCACCTCATTAAAGTACACCTATTCATTAAAGTTCAGGTGTTCAGCCAATGACAAATCACCTTTGTACCATTATAAAACCACAAGTATCGATTATTCTCGGATATGCAATCGAAAGACAGCGAAAAGTCACGGAGGCTGGAAATCCAATACTGTCGCAGAAGGTTATGTTCTGTTACTATAATAATTAGCGTTAATTGTAAATAATATTCAAATAAATTCAATTTTTCATCTCGTTTTTCAATTTTAAATTATTCTCTACGTTATATCAAGGTCAATGACATTCGGCCTCGGAAAAAAATTAATACTTTCGCGTCTGCGCACATTTCACAATTCAGGTCAGTTCGCTACTCACTTACATAACCATAACATGACCTACTTTTGAATAATTTCAAGTTACAAATATGGTCGAGCATAAAAAGTCGTATGAAACTTGCCTATAATGGTAATTAAGACGCTCGTATGAAAATTATGAAACTCGCTTGCGCTCGTTTCATAAACAAACATACTCGCGTCTTAATTACTACCATTATAGGCTCGTTGCATAATGTACTAATTTAACAAAGAGTTCATTATTTTATAACATAATGCATTTGAAATAAAAAATTAAACTGTAAAATATAAAATATGATAACGGATTGATTATATTTTCTTACGCCGAGTGGTGTACTGTGGTAGACAACCAATCATGAGACATCACAACACGTGTATTTGTTGATATCAGCTTTCACTCTTTGAGGTGGATGGACAGTGGTTTGTTACTTGCGAATTAGTGGTAAAGTACAAATAAATCGTCAGTAACAGAACAGTAGTGAGTCATTCACACTAGAGAAAGCGTACGTAGAGAAAATCGAACCTAGAAGCCATGTACACCTGTCTGCGGCATTTGCTCGAATTAGCCCAGGTACAACTGTTATCCAGGTCAGAGCACATCTAGCCATACAGTCTGGAAGTGAAGATCTGTATCTTCAGATTGGTGTGAGTTGGATTAAAACGGTGCGTTTCCAACTCGTAATGACGACGGCCGATCCAAATTTCGAAGTACTGTGTCCCACATGATATAGTTGGAATAAAATGAAGCTGCGCGTCGTTGCAGATATATTGTTATGTATTTCGGTCGCCGTCGCGGAGTTCCAGAGTCTGACGTCGTCTTCCCGGAGATGTGCCATACAGATTCACGGGACGGATCAAATGAACCGTAACGGGTTGCCGATGATGCTAGGGGAAATTCGCAACTCTCCTTGCAGCAACAGCATCGTCTTGCTCGTCTTTCTCTTGTTTCGAGAAAAAATAAAACTAAAAAGATAACTCCTTTAACATCCGACTCGAAGCGGAAGGGGAAATCCCACCCATCCTCATTCCCTTGCACATTTTTTATACCTATAATTTCTATCTGTCTATCTCGTTGTTAACAAGAAATTCAGAGAAAGTGACTATTAAGCACAATGAATTATACGATGAAAGAGTAATGGAACGAAGAAAAATTCTCTCCGGCGCCGGGATTTGAACCCGGGTTTTCAGCTCTACGTGCTGATGCTTTATCCACTAATATATTTTGATGTACCGAAGTACATATGATATTTCCATGCAGATATTCTGCGTCATCATATGATGAAAGAGTGATGGAACGGAGAAAAATTCTCTCCGGCGCCGGGATTTGAACCCGGGTTTTCAGCTCTACGTGCTGATGCTTTATCCACTAAGCCACGCCGGATACAACTCCGACGCCGGTCAGAATCGTCTCAGATTAAGCTCCATCTCTTGGGTTCCCTCTAGTGGCCGCCCTCTGCACTACGTCATAGATGTCTATGAACGCAGGACCGAAGTCCATACATGTGTTGAGGTGCACTCGAATGAGTGACTGGTTGGCCGGGATCAGACGGTATAGGCGCCGTCTTAAATCACAAAGTGATTTATTACGCATATCATATATATTTTGATGTACCGAAGTACATATGATATTTCCATGCAGATATTCTGCGTCATCATATGATGAAAGAGTGATGGAACGGAGAAAAATTCTCTCCGGCGCCGGGATTTGAACCCGGGTTTTCAGCTCTACGTGCTGATGCTTTATCCACTAAGCCACGCCGGATACAACTCCGACGCCGGTCAGAATCGTCTCAGATTAAGCTCCATCTCTTGGGTTCCCTCTAGTGGCCGCCCTCTGCACTACGTCATAGATGTCTATGAACGCAGGACCGAAGTCCATACATGCACTCGGATGAGTGACTGGTTGGCCGGGATCCGCCGGTATAGGCGCCGTCTTAAATCACAAAGTGATTTATTACGCATATCATATATATTTTGATGTACTGAAGTACACATGATATTTCATGCTTAGTGGATAAAGCATCAGCACGTAGAGCTGAAAACCCGGGTTCAAATCCCGGCGCCGGAGAGAATTTTCTCCGTTCCATCACTTTTTATCCACTAAGCCACACGGATACAACTCCGACGCCGGTTAGAATCGTCTCAGATTAAGCTCCAACTCTTGGGTTCCCTCTAGTGGCCGCCCTCTGCACTACGTCATAGATGGCTATGAACGCAGGACCGAAGTCCACACATGTGCTGAGGTGCACTCGATATGAGTGACTAGTTGGCCGGGATCCGACGGAACCCAAGAGTTGGAGCTTAATCTGAGACGATTCTAACCGGCGTCGGAGTTGTATCCGGTGTGGCTTAGTGGATAAAGCATCAGCACGTAGAGCTGAAAACCCGGGTTCAAATCCCGGCGCCGGAGAGAATTTTTCTCCGTTCCATTACTCTTTCATCGTATGATGACGCAGAATATCTGCATGGAAATATCATATGTACTTCGGTACATTAAAATAATATATATAAATAATATATACAATGAATTATGTAATAGCACGGGACTCCGATCGCAGCGCTTCGTGCATGTGACGTCCTAGTGCAATGCTGACCACTAATGAAGTGACGGGAGAATGAATCCATCGAGTGCTCTTTACAAATCTGTCATTATTGGTTTTTATAGATTCTTACACTCCATTGTAAATGAGCGAAATAGTCAATATGAATGATATCCGGCCCCGGAACAATTTTTCCTTGAAATTATTCAAATCTGCTTTACAGGGAGCCTTACCTGAAAGACTAGATTTGCATAATATATACGTCACTGTGTACGTTAACAGAAAACCACAATTCCAAGTCACATAGAGATTGTGTGCACTCGATGTGGGTCTCTGGCGTTTCGTCAGTCCACGCGAGTTGTGAGGATATGAAGAAAAAAGTTGAGACGGTGTCGGGTGGAGTTCCCGGGTAGCTCAGTTGGAAGAGCGCTGGTACGTTCAACCAGAGGTCCCGGGATCGATACCCGGCCCCGGAACAATTTTTCCTTGAAATTATTAAAATCTGCTTTACAGGAAGCCTTACCTGAAAGACTAGATTTGCATAACATATACGTCACTGTGTACGTTAACAGAAAACCACAATTCCAAGTCACACAGAGATTGTGTGCACTCGATGTGGGTCTCTGGCGTTTCGTCAGCCCACGCGAGTTGTGAGGATATAAAGAGAAAAGTTGAGACGGTGTCGGGTGGAGTTCCCGGGTAGCTCAGTTGGAAGAGCGCTGGTACGTTCAACCAGAGGTCCCGGGATCGATACCCGGCCCCGGAACAATTTTTCCTTGAAATTATTTAAATCTGCTTTGCAGGGAGCTTTACCTGAAAGACTAGATATGCAATATGAATATTGTTTGCTTTAATCAAATACAAAGGAGATCGAGAAGCGCCAGAATATCCACTCCTTGGTAATTCTGAGCCAACTTCCTTACCCACAATTCCACGAAAGCTTACATAGTGACAACAGAGTCTGTCGTCATATTAATCAACAGTGGCTTTGGTTACGTCAATGCTCAACCACAATTTCAGTTCTTGGCCGCAGGGCCACGCCAAATCTCTTGACAGCGCCCTCAGACAGTTGGGGCGTCTTGTGCCCGATGTCATTAACTGTAGCAATATTTAAACTTTCCACATTCCGCAGTCTGGGACAACCAAGTTCCTCAACTTTGGGCTGGTGGCAAATATTGTTTACAGTCGAAGAGTCGCGCTCTGAACGCTTAAGCTTTCTACATGAAGGCACTATTAAGTCGCTCACAATATGGCGGCCGTCATCTCGGTACAGTTCTGAAGATGCTCTTTCCTGTGGGCCATCCGAGCGTCTAAACCACGTTACTACATTACCTACGTATTATCTGACGCCGCGTAACGTTAACCACGGCTTTGCACGCAGTGCTGTCAGATCCCAAGGCCCCGCGCTCGATTCTCGACAACAGAATGGATAGTTATGCGCTCCCACGATCATCTCATGACATTTTCGAGTGACAAAAGTAATGTTACGCCATACTCACGATTTCGATGGACCCAAGACTAAGGACGAAAGTGGGTAAGGGACTTCAATCTTAAAAATCATACTGGTGTGGTGATTTAAAAATGTTCTTTCATTTCGTGCCTTTTTGAAGCGGAATTGAACATGGGACCCCAATCTTCAAGAGTAGTAGAAGTAGTAGTAGCAGTAGTATTAGTAGTAGTAGTAGTAGTAGTAGTAGTAGTAGTAGTAGCAGTAGTAGTAGCAGCAGTAGTAGTAGTAGTAGTAGTAGTAGTAGTAGTAGTAGTATCAGTAGTAGCAGTAGTAGTATCAGTAGCATAGTAGCAGTCAGTAGTATTAGTAGTAGTAGTATCAGTAGTAGCAGCAGCAGTAGTATCAGTAGTAGTAGCAGCAGTAGTAGTAGTAGTAGTAGTAGTAGTAGTAGTAGTAGTAGTAGTAGTAGTAGTAGTAGTAGTAATTAGTAGAGGAAGAGGTACAAATATGGAATACCATTTTTTTTTGCTTTTTTTTCGTTTTGGAACCTACATGTTTTGAATACTGAATGTAAAGTATCGTCCTATTTAAAGCTAAATGTCCCTGTGAATGATACACCGGCGTTAGAAGTTCCTAAGATGTTACAAAATGAGTGGAAAAATAATAATTTCATCAAAATCTAACGTATTTCCTTCATCAGAATGGAGAACAAATATGGAATATTGTTAACAAGTCACAAGACTAACAAAATTGCAAAGTCAAAATGGCCTCTACTAAGAAAAGCACAGATCAAGCATTCAGCATCTTCATTAGAAGGTGTTTTCCCAACCGTAATACTGAATACAGATTAATCGTCTCTCACATCTTTTTTCGAACTTGTTTTATGGATTCTTGCATTGCCTTTTCATTCCACTCTTTTCTAAGTTTGTTGGAAGATGAGGTTTTCCCTCCTCCTATAGGTGCCAACACTAGTAACGAAACAGAAAACCAGGATATAAAGATGGATAATACTAGTATTTTATATTTGTGACACATTGATGTTGTAAGTCATAACTTCAAAATATAAAATTTAAAAACGAAATCAATTAAACATACGTTGCTATAGACGTAGATCTCTCTTTAAGAATTACGTATCTGATTAATATATCGAATAACGAGGAATAAGAATGTATTTTCAAGAAAATAACTTACCGCCAAAATTTTCATTTTCCTCCAAAATGCAATAGGCTAATGATAAACGTTTCAACAGTTCAACTTCTAGGCTAACTGCAAACTAACACATTCCCGCGAAAAAGAGTATCAGTGCGCAGTAATTTGGAAGGCTTCCGCTAGAAAACACGTATCAGGTCGTATATCATAGTATTTCATATTATTTGTACCACGTGCTTCCTCTAATAGTAATACAAGTGGTAGTTGTAAGTAGCAGTAATAGTGATAGGAATAACAATAGTAGTAGTAGGCCTAATAGGCCTTAATAGTAGTGGTGGTAGTTTAACAATGCTGTCAACAGCAGAGTTTACTGAGCGTTGAAATTCAACGTGATGGAGAATGGCCAACAAATTTTGCTTAATCCCTTTATCAGGATTCTATTACCTGCCGTAAATTTACGACTCGGGACCCACATATTTATTTCCTCCCGCAGGAAACCATCCTGAATTTAGAGCTCTTTAAATCCACCCACTTCCGTAGGACTTGAACCTGTGACCCTATGATCCAGTGACTACCATGATAACCAGTGCATCGCTGAGGATGACGGCCAGTCTTGATGATTATGATGATGACGACGATAATTATGATGAAATTATTATGATGATCATTATGATTATGATGATCACGATGATTATGATGATAATAATTATGGTTATAGTGATTATGATGACGCTGATTATAATAAAATTATTATGATATGGCAGGTGTGATAAAAATCACGATGATTGTGATGACAATGATGATTATGACGGGATGTTTACGATTATGATGATGGTGACCATAATGATTACGATGACGACGGTTGATTGTGAGTATGATAACGACGATGATTATTATATGATGATAACGTCGTTTTTCAAACTTTTTCTCGATTTAGTAAAAAGCACTTCCCAACTTTCAACGTAATATGCATTTAGTTGCAACCATTACACCCCTGCCGGGAGCGGACATCCAGACATCCATTTTACATCAAGTTTCGACAACAAAGCTGCTCATCTTGCAGCCGACAGAAGCACAGTCTTTCTGCATTAATTAAAACCCAACAAAGGAATTACTTTTAGCATGTCGCGTGTGGCGTGCCACGCAGTAATTATACAGATTGTTTGCTTGGAATTATATTCCGCATGCAATAACTTACAGTGACGAATTTGTCTTCCTGGAAATAGCCTCTCCTCTCCTTGACACGTTGAATTAAATAGTATCGCAGTCACTATTTTTACACAAATTGTTGGACAAACTTATTTTATGGAAACAAAACTTCATAGCAGTCTTAGAAAGCATGATGAAAGATATTCAGATAGTTAATACAATATGATATAATAAATATTGTTTTATTTGATGTTCAGTCTAATTGACATATCACAATTTAAAAAAATTAATGATATTCACATATGTAAATAATCATTGGTATTATGAAACTTAGGCAGACGTTTTCGCCCTTCGGGCATCATCAGGCATTTTTTATACAATATCTTGTACATTTTACGTCTTGTTGTGGAATCTGTACAAACTAATTAAAACACAACCTATAATATAATGTTGAACCAACCATTTGAGATAAACTTGTGAAGATTAACGATCTAAAATATAAAATACAGGTATAAAAAATAATCTATACTAATAATAAATCTGTAGCCGAAATGTTTCTGGTAATTTTCGATTTTCCAAAAATAATTGGTCCTAACATATACAATTAACCACCCTGAAACCGAAAATCGCATTTTTTTAATTTTTGTTTGTATGTCTGTCTGTATGTTTGTTACCTTTTCACGCGATAATGGCTGAACCGATTTATGTGAAAATTGGAATATAAATTAAGTTCGTTGTGACTTAGATTTTAGGCTATATGGCATTCAAAATACTTTATTTAAAAGGGGGGTTATAAGGGGGCCTGAATTAAATAAATCGAAATATCTCGCTTATTATTGATTTTTATGAAAAAATGTTACATAACAAAAGTTTCTTTAACAATGATTTCCGATACGTTTTATTCTTTACAAAATTTTGATAGGACTGATATTTAATGAGATAAATGAGTTTTAAAATTAAAATAACGCCATCTAAGACGGTGCAATGAATTAAGAACAAATGACTTCGTCTATATGGGGCCTTGGACAACAACAATCGAAACAGGGGCCTTGGACATCAACAATCGAAAGCTATTAAACATAGCCTACAGATAATGTTTCTGTGTTTGTATGAAGTAATATCAGAAGCTAAATTAACCGATTTGTATAATTAATTATTATTTCACCATTGGAAAGTGTAGTTTCTCTAGATGGACATAATGCTATAATGTTATTACAGTAACGTCTGAGTAAATCGAGGACAGGTAAGATTAAAATAGCTTCTTATGCACAGAAAATTTGATAGGCTATTTTATACATTCGTTTTCTGTATTTCTTAAAATAATATTTATGTACACTCATTTTAATCTCAGAGACTTAACGAACAACGAGAGTGTATTCATTTAGTATGCACTAATAGTACGTAAGCTTAGCAATCCATTATTTTATAATTCAATGCTCAATTGAATCGTGTTAAAATACATAAAATATATATGCAATAAATGCAATGCAAAAAAATTGGGTAATGAGCGAAGCAGATTATCTTGCGCTGTTGTAAAAGTTGTTCCCTGGATCAAACGTCCTATTTTAATTATGTAATTACTTTATATTTATTTCTAACAGGTGCAGCGGAGCGCACGGGTACGGCTAGTATGTAAATAAAATTGTAGCTGACCTGTCTATCTTATATTTAAATTATGACATATGAAATTGCAACATGATAAAACTATTTGGTTCCTCTTTAAACTTCCATTAGTTGAATATTTGTTGGGAGTCTTGGTCTCTGGTACATCACTCGTTTTTTAGTGAAGTATTCTGAAATGTATTGATTATTCTAATCAATTTTGGATGGAAAATCTTGTATGATACAAACGATAAAATTGTGATCGGAATACTCACATTTAAGACCGGATGTGTAGCACTGGGTTATCATGACGACAATTTCACTGAATCAGTTTTGTGGGATTGGGTTTTATCTGTAACGAAGTATAAATACCAAATGTATAAGGCGTTAGATACGAGAAATTATGATAACTGTATGAACATACTTACGTTAAATTATAGCTGACCTAGTTGCGATGCGTCCTGTTAACTTATGTGACGCGGACGACCTGTGGTTCTTACGTTGAACATTTTAACGCGGAGGGATATTATGTTGTGATTGGGACTGCGTCTAGAGGTTAAATAAGGGGTTTCGGATCTGAACTAGATTTCATAGCAGTCACCAAAACAAACATCATGGTCACCATCTTCAGCATCATGGTTATTTTTGTCATCGTCATCATCACTGCCACTCTTGACATATCATCAAGATCATAGTCTCTTTCGCCATCTTTACAAGAGGAACCTTTCCTCGAAATATGCCTTCTTATTATTTATTGGTTTAAGACGTGTTGGTCTTTCACATTATTGTAATTACATCCACGTGGAGCTCAATTCTCACTTCTAGAGTTATCCACACTGTAATACTTCAATTTTGAATTTAAATTCAATTTCGAAATCTTCATCTCCACGCATATTTCATTACATGTAGAGCGAAGTAATGTCTCGAGCCGTCTCTCACAATAGAGCTGTAGTCCCACAACGACTGACCTGCGGTGTTCGCAGACAAGATTCATACTCAGTTCGGCCGGACCGATATCCCTGCACTATATAGTTACTGCTGTCCCTCCGGAAGCTGCTGGGCTGGTCATCTCGCGATTTCGGGTTTGATTCCCTTAACCGACTGTAGTGAGGCCGAAGGACGAGGATTCTCCTGCTGATTTGCAACATTACAAATTACACTCCACTAATACTATTCATTTCATGGCATCAAAAAGTATGTTTTCAGTGTAGATACACGAGCTTCTGTGATTTGGATGGATATTGCTTGACAGACTACGGCCACAGTCTACTATACACAGTCGCGAAGCTCAATATGTAGTAAAAATGCAAACATGGGTAGTTGCCCACCACTAGGATCGCTACTATCGCCTCATCGTCACAGATCTCTCCTAGCAGATGACAAAATATGTTACACTTTCGTTGTCGTGTTCTTTTGGAAAAATCAACACCTTCCTTCCATTATTGAAATATTAAATGGATAAAGTTCATTTATTATTTTAATGAAGTATATTAAATTCCACCATAAACTCGAAGATACCTGCAAGAAATAGGTTAATATTATTTTTGTTTGTGCAAAACGAACTGAAATTTACTATAATCGCTTCACTCATTCAAGATTATAGCAATAACGAATTATGAAACCAATAAATATTAATTTGCATTTCCCTTTACAACAATATAATAACAATAATAATGAAAATATGAATTAATGGGAGTAACTTACGTGTACCGGTACTTGTAGTGTAAGCTTACGTAGTTAACAAAGTGGGATGAGGTTAAGCAATAATAATACACCAGAATTGGAAATAAAACGTGATCAATAAATTTTATTGTAACAGACTTACTTTTTCTACGTCTCTAGTAAAGTAACAAATAAAAATAAGAACAAAATTAACAGCTGTAATTAAAATATATGCTTTGAAAAAAAAGTAGGCCTAAGTTGTCTGAAAATGTACAATTATTCAAGGAATCGGCTGATACAGACGTAGAATTAGTGCAAAGCTTTTGTTTCTCAGCTGCAGGTAACAACAGAACAGGTTTATTTGAAACATCAAATAAAGTTGGAACTGCATTCCAGATTAATTTATTTTTTCCATTCATAAATTGTGTGTTTTCGAAATGAAGAGAGCAAAACTTTATATTATTATAAAGATATGCTTCATTCTTTGTCTTTAGATCTTCCCTCCTGCTGTTTATTAACCACTTTTTGCATCTAGAAGTAAAATAAGAAATAGATGTTAGGATTTTTCTTCACGAGCATCAATGTGAAATACTGTACGCAACGACCTAGCACTCGATGGAATTACGACTCAGTCCACTCTAAATCCAAAGTCGACCGTGAACAGTCTATTGTTTCTAGTTGCTAACCGCTTGGAGCGCTTTATCTCGAGATTTGTAAAAAATCACCTCAAGCTTCGCGACTGTATATAGTAGACTGTGCTACGGCTGCTCTGTAAAATAATCACGATCGTGCATCGATGTCAGATGAAGACGCTCAGTGACAACACCCACTGGCATCCGGAAGAGTTCCCGGAGCTAGGCCATGAACAACTTGTGAGAGATGATCACGTGCCAGTCGAAGGTCGTCTAAGTGGTATCAAAAGTTGTTTATGAAATTAATGTAGCCTACTTGATTGAGTCATCTATACGCCCTTTCCACGGACTTAACGTCACTCGTAAGGTTCTAAATTACCTACACTATGTTTCATGTGCAACATTCGGGATAATCTGGCTACTGAGTAATGAGTAATAACAAAATTCATAAATATTTTACTGCTGAATACGTTAGAGTTAAATGAAAGGTCATTTTGACGCTCACAACTCACACGGTAGTACTTCATTTTTTTTTCAAATCTTTCCCCTTTAATATCTCAATGCTATCACAAAAATACTTATTATCACTTCTGCTGTAAAATTATCACCACTGTTCGCAGCACGATGGAATTGTAACAGGCTACAAACACGCTTAGCACGAGACTCTGCTGTGGACGTACCTAAATATGCTTTTTTAATTGATTATTTTACGACGCTTTACCAACTCTAGCGTCTGAATGAGATGAAGGAGTTAATGCCAGCGAAATGAGTCCGGGTCCAGCGCCGAAAGTTACCCAGCATTTGCTCTTAAAGGGTTGAGTGAAAACCCCGGAAAAAACTTTAACCAAGCAACTTGCCTCGACCAGGATTTGAACCCGGGCCCACTCGTTCAAGATAAATTTCATCACAAGTTATTTTTGCTTAGATATTTGACGTTTGAGGGAAATTTGTTATTTCATTCGGCAACGCTTTTAACTACAAAAGGTTACTGAGCGTCAGTCAAAGGTGAATATTGTGATTAACAGAAGTTAGTTTTCATGGACGAGAAACGGTCAATTTCCATGGACTGGAATTGTCTATTTTGTCAAGCTTTACTCCACTCGAAGCCGCGAACCTTGGAACAGGCTAGCCGCTCCACCACGAGTCCCTGTGCCGTCTCTCGTCTGTAAGCCAGCTCGCAGATTGCGGAATATGAGATGATCTTGTAGAGCACTGAAACTTTAAAGTTGGGAGAACTTTGTAACTCAGAGTTAAGTCTGATGGATCATCGTCTTATGAGATCTCTTACATCAGCGTCTGACATCTTGGAATGTCGGTCCAGGTGGAATTGTAGGCCTAATCACTTCATATTTAATGTAGAGAATGTTTCGAAAGCAAGCCTTATTTTACAATTCCAATAGGCCTATTTACATTGTTTGTAAGATAAAATAATTTATTCTACACAAAAATAAGATTAATAACAAATATTGCAATCGCCATAAATTGTGCATGTGTTTGCCGTCATAAGCACAAGTGGCCTGACACATTTGTGTGACTGATTCCTCAATGATGAATTGACTGAAGTCTTCTTACAAATATCCATTATCCCAAAACATAACTACGGTTATGACTGATGTAGAAAGAAACCGCTCATTATTCATATGCGTTAACAATACAGTTGCAGTAGTTCCCCACTCATTTCTGTATTGATCGTCAATCTTCCTCAATGCCGCCTAAATCAAAGTTGGTCACGTCGAGGGGACTGTCCACAGAACAAGGACTGTACTAGAGAATGCAATGAATCCCCGTTATCATTAGGGGGGAGTTGGGTAGTATCGGACATCGGGTAAAATCGGACAGTGAGTTTCTTTCATCTACCACCAGATGATAGTACCTGAATGACATGGTTACGTTTCTGTGATGTCGCATACAGAAACGTAACCATGTCATTCAGACACTACCATCTGGTGGTAGATGAAAGAAACGCACTGTCCGATATTACCCGATGTCCGATACTATCCAACTCTCCTCTACTGTAATGATGACATCGTGGAGATAATGACAGAAGGAGATTGTCATTAAATAATAATATACGGAATTGTGTTGTGTAACTTGGAGCGTCGTTTAAATTTATTGACTAGCATTTCCTTCTTAGTTATGTAATATAATCCCATCCTAATGACATTCCATCATGGATATTTCACACTGCGATATCAAGTCGTTAACCCTCTTTCCTAAGCCATATCGCAAGTTACAATACGATTTCTCAGGGGTATACAAATTTACTATTATAACTAGAGATCAAACTTGTAGGCACTTCAAAAGTTAAAAATAGGTACGCAAAAAGCCACTAAAATATCCAAAATAATTATTTAAATTAGGCACAGAACCTTCGAAGAGGTGGAAATTCAAATATCTTGGAGCAACAGTAACAAATATAAATGATACTCGGGAGGAAATTAAACACATAATAAATATGGGAAATGTCTCTTATTATTCGGCTGAGAAGATTTTGTCATCCAGTCTGCTGTAAAAAAATCTGAAAGTTAGAATTTATAAAACAGTCATATTACCGGTTGTTCTATATGGTTGTGAAACTTGGACTCTCACTTTGAGAGAGGAACATAGGTTAAGGGTATTTGAGAATAATGTTCTTAGGAAAATATTTGGGGCTAAGAGGGATGAAGTTACAGGAGAATGGAGAAAGTTACACAACGCAGAGCTGCACGCATTCTATACTTCACCTGACATAATTAGGAACATAAAATCCAGACGTTTGAGATGGGCAGGACATGTAGCACGTATGGGCGAATCCAGAAATGCATATAGAGTGTTAGTTGGGAGGCCGGAGGGAAAAAGACCTTTGGGGAGGCCGAGACGTAGATGGGAAGATAATATTAAAATGGATTTGAGGGAGGTAGGATATGATGATAGAGAATGGATTAATCTTGCTCAGGATAGGGACCAATGGCGGGCTTATGCGAGGGCGGCAATGAACCTACGGGCTCCTTAAGCCAGTAAGTAAGTAAGTAAGTAGGTACAGAACATGCGAACTAAAACAAAATAGCTCATTTTTTCACAGGTAAAATATAAAAAATAACCACTTATCTAACTCTAATGTTTGCAGTGTCTGAGTGGTCACACATTCAGCCTGTCACGCAGGCGGCCCGGGTTCGAGTCCCGGTCAGGCCTGGTATTTTTATTTAAAATCCATAGTGACACTATGCTTCGCTTCATAACGTGTGGCAGACGATGTAAATATTGCCAGCAGAGAAAGGGAGAAGTATAATTGCTATTCAATCGATAGCAATGATCACATTCCAGACTTATCTAGAAGTTGGGCGGAGGTAGAACGCTTCAGACCGCCCAGCATCAAGATAAGCCTGCGATATGACCTCTGTCATTGGTTGACTAGCAATTATCACTCTCCCTTCCTCTGCGGGCAATGTTTACGTCACCTTTCAAGCCTCATGAACACTCTTTCTGGGAGTGCTAGAGTGATTTTTTTAGAGAAAAAAAAAACAATTTGTGTCTTTGTTCTAGCAATACACTTTATTATTATTATTATTATTATTATTATTAGAAAGCAGTATAGGTCACAGTGTTGGGGCTTTCCCGGTTTCTCCCGTTTCCCCGGATTAGTCATCTACATCATTCCGTCAACATTTCTCCATTCCGTCAAATTCCATAGCATTCCCCGAACATCGCCTGGCGACGCACGGAGGGAGCTGGCCTAGGGACGAGTGGGGTTACCTGCTAGAAACCTGGGTACGCAGAGAACCTTAGTATAGTCCGCCGCTGTGGATTTGGAAATGGGTCTAACTTGAAGGTTAGCGCAATATATCTTCAAAGGTCGCAGTGCTGGGTCGTAGTGCCCCCTGCTCCCGAAATAATTCAACTCAAATCTAATTTTAAATAAAAATAGAATAAATTATTTGAAGAGCCCACTGCAAGAATGATGGATGTCACTTTCTTGTCGAAAATGAACCAAGACTGTCAATGCATAGCTTAAGACATAGTATATAATGTACATAGAGAGTTATATGGCATTAACACTGATAGTCATTGTCCAGTAATGATCGGAAAATCTCAGTTAAGCTTTGAGCGCTAAGTATTTCAAACTTTCAATTGCTTCTCCTGCAAAATGTATTCCGAATGACATCCATCATTCTTGTAGTGCACTCTTAATTTATTAGCCCGATTTCCTTAAAAACAATCACGTAATCACATTCTCTTGTTAAATCTTACTTAACTAAATTTTTAAGCTTTAAAAATATGGAACTCCTATATCTGAAATAAAAATAATGAAAATCTATAGATCATTATTTCTAGCTTAATAATATATAAAAAAGGAGAAAGAATTCGAACTTGATTTTATTTTGAAATGTCCACTGCCTCCACATGACTCACGCGGTGGTTTCGCTACTTTATACCTCATAAATACGAGTAGTCGGAAATATTAACACCGATATACGTGTGTAGAAACATTTATCTATTTTCCGAAATATTGACAAGATTTTCCTTTCGTCTGTAGTGAAATCTTCATCAATCTACTTTATTTAAATAATTCTTTTGGTATTATAGACGTTCATAGCATACTCGACCACTAAACAGAATGAAAGTGGCAATGTGCTTGGAGTAATAATACAACATTCAGAAGGAAGCTGGCAACTTAACGGCATTGCATGTTTACCTCGATACATTATTCAAGAGGCTGTTTCGTTACGAGTCCGCACATCTCAAAGAATGCTGCTTCAATAATGGAATGCTACAAGTTGCAACAATAGTTGGTAATAAATAAGATGACTTTGAAGAATATAATGAAGGGTAAATTCCAAATAGCGAAATAAACTCACACAAAATGTGTCAAAATAGGTGTTAGTAGGCACCTATTCTTAAAAGAGGGTGTTATTCCTGAAGTACACATTTATATATAGCTGCCATAAAACTTGGAAAGGCGCTTTTAAATGATCTAAAATGGATTCTGAATGAAGTTCCCTAAGAAGAACACTTTTGTAGTATTCCTAATGTTGTGCGACCGTCACTTAGGTCGCACTATTTGCAATCCAGATGGCTACTGCGTTCGACTTCTACTCCTTCACATCAGGATTTCTCACACCACCATTGTACACAACAATGGAAGACTATTTTGCTGGAAGAGCTGGAGCTCTCAGGATACTATTGGAAAACTACATGATTACCAAACTTAGTCTGAAATGATTGCAATGTTGTAAACTCTACCTGATTTATAATATATTTACAAAATGTACAAACAAAACTACTTACAAGATATTTCGTTTTCTTCCGCCGACGACGCCATCACGCTACCGTCTCTTCTTTGCAAAAAAAATAGACTTGATTAACGCCCTCCGTCAATCTCAACTAACTGCCGCGTCTCCTCACCAACACTTTTTATGTCTCGTTATCCGTTTCCCGCCCGGGGTACCGACCACGCCATCCACCAGGTGAGATGGGCTTAAAAGCACTTTTGATTTCACGTACTTGCAAATGTCGTCTTAATCAAACATCTCTTACATTTAATTTGATTCAGTGCATTATAGTGATAAGTCGCTATAATGAGACTACGCGCAAGAAAAGAGTTCGAACAATGCGTGATATAATTTAACCAATCAAAATGCATGCTTTGTTCTACTGGACCAATGCGATTAGTCCAGCAATGATCTGTGGCGTAAGAATACTTTCATTGTAGGCAGTGATTTACCACACGCCCAACAAGACTCTATAACGCTGGCTAAGCATCTTAAGACCGTGTATTCAGCTGACACTGTTCCTATTTCAAATTTAATACTTCACAGGAAATCATGCTACAGGGCGTTCTTTAGCCCTGAGGCATAACACTAAGAACTCCCCTGGTAGAGGGGCAGAGAAGGCCTGACGGCCTTATCTCTACCAGGTTAAATAAATAAATCTAATCTAATCTAAAAATCTAATCTAAGAACACCACATAATCTGGAAAGTCATTATCAACAATGAAACCTTCATGATATATGCTTGATAACGACCGATATTAACAGACACATTACGTCTTATGAGAGCAGAGCAAAGTCAATTTTTTCCATGCAAACAAAAAAATGGGGTCAATTTAAAACATTATCATGAAGCGGCACATGAGATCTCTCAAAAACTGATTCGATATAAATTTTTTCTTGTAGCTACAGAAATACATCAACTTAATTTCACAATCTTTGTCTTAAAATCAAGAAAATTGTCCTAATTTTTACAATTTTATATGGCTGAAAACTTCTTCACTTATGATTTTAGATGATAGGAACGGATTGTGCAAAAGATTTTTAGGTTCTTCTCCTGCATGTTTAGTTTGATTTCGTAACTGCTTACATGTTCATATCGCTGCTTGGGCTAGCAAAGCACAACAGATTAAAATGGAGTCTTACAAGCCTCGAGCGATACGAATCCGTGAATGCTCAACAAGCCAGAAACCGTGATAGCGCAAGACTTAAAAAAAAAAATAATAATAATCGACTTTACTGCTGCGTGCAACGTTTAGTAAAAATTGTTCCTTACGTCTTGTAAATATTAACGAGTATTTAGAGCAACAGATGGGCTTATGCGGCGATTAAGCTAACCATATTCTCAACATTAAAAACACGTTCGCTAGGTTACGTAACGCATTATTATTGTTCCGCTTTTCATTAATTTTCAAATCAATATAAAATTCATCTTTCCGAAGTCCAGCGTACTAACCAAGTAAACGCTGGTTCACAATAAACCGGAAACGAGAATCGGAACGAAAACGAAAACGGTAAAATTGTTAAAATGTGTACATTTAAATGTGAGCATTCACAATTAACGAAAAGCTTGCCGGAGCCCGGGATCGGGAACGGAAAGTTGGCCTAGTTTCAACTTTGGCGTTCACGTTTCCGATCACAGCCCACTAGATTCATTCTATTGCCATCTAAAATCTATTTTGTCGTCGTTATATTTTGTAGCAAGAAGACCGTGACATAACCTATGCATTATTTTGTTCTGTGCTGTGCATCATGGAGCAGGTTTTATTTGATGAGATTCTAATATTGAGTGCTGAAGAAAATCCTCACGTTTAGGATAAGCGGCGCGCCTCGTATAAAGATGAGAAAATGGAGGGGAATACGTGGCTTTCAACAGCTGCGTCTTTGAACACCGATCGTAAATGAATCATATTTTATTACTGTATTGGTTGTATTACAGACTACATATTCACGCTTCAATTCAATAACTACTTTTCTGTTCATTTTTGTTCTATTACATATGTTTCTTCTCTAGTTATTTTACGTTATGGTAGACTTAAAATAGGTTGTGATAATAAAGATGCATGGGCATATTTATAGTACCGTAGCCTACCTAATGAAATGTTTCAGTTGAAATTTCGAAGTTGGTTAATCTGTGTTTATGTTGGCTGCCTTGTACTCATGAGAGAACGCCATTAGTCAATTATACACAAATAACATCAGAATGCGTAATATCGACTTTACATATCGTTATTGACATGCATATCGATATGCATAGTCGTCTACGTTCTCGGTTTATTGTGAATCAAAAATTTTCATATTCACGTCCTCTGCTTCTCGTTTTCATTCTGGTTCTCGTTCCCGGTTTATTGTGAACCAGCCTTAAGTGTGTGCTTTATTACAGCCGTTAATTCCAACTGTTGGTAAACACGTACAACATTCATATGAACGTAGTTTATACGTAATAACGAGACATAAAATTGGGCACTGTTCAGTTCCTAACGGCTTCCGTGCCGTCCTCACAGCATCATCACAATAAACAAATTCTAAAGTCCGCATAAAAAAACAGACTTTAATGAAACCATGAAGATATAAAAATAATTTTGCCACAAGCAACCGTGGAGAGCAACATTATGCGATGTGCAGTACGCATAACGGCGTCGTATAGGTGCGATGTTAACATGTAAATAGCCGGCAAAGCTTATCGGGGAAATGGCTTGCAGAAAGAGAGTGGGGGTTATTCTTTCCATCTGACTTTCTCATAGCAAAAGAAGAGAAAAGCTATGCCGAGCCCCAAACCTCTTCCTTAATGAAACGCAAGAGCTGCTCCCTTCATTTCATCCACATAACGGCCACTAGTCAGCCTCTTCCACGAGCCGCCCTCTGAAGACTGCCCGCCCATCTGACTCTCCTTCGGCATAGAAACATCGACCAGTTAGTTCAGAAACTGCTGGATAACCGCTGCTCATTTAGCTACTGACTACGTACCTCCGCGGGACAGGGTCACTCGATCTCAGGGTCGTGGGTTCAACCCTACCCCAAGACAATAATGAGTTTTCAAGACTGTGTCTTCAGTCGAGTTTCCATATCGCAGATAGTCGGTGCCAGTACGTGAAACAATGTATGTACCAGAATGACGAACCTTCAGAAATATACAATGACTTTTATTTCCCTCATATGATATTTAGTATAGTGTACTTTCTCCTATATACATATACATATATCATTATTATTATTATTATTATTATTATTATTATTATTATTATCATCATCATTATTATTATTAGATGCACTATCACCTTTACTTTTTAACATTGCTCTAGAGTATGCCATTAGGAAAGTCCAGGATAACAGAGAGGGTTTGGAATTGAACGGATTACATCAGCTGCTTGTCTATGCGGATGACGTGAATATATTAGGAGAAAATCCACGAACGATTAGGGAAATTTTAACTTGAAGTAAGCAAAGAGATAGGTTTGGAAGTAAATCCCGAAAAGACAAAGTATATGATTATGCCTCGTGACGAGAATATTGTACGAAATGGAAATATAAAAATTGAAAATTTATCCTTTGAAGAGGTGGAAAAATTCAAATACCTGGGAGCAACAGTAACAAATATAAATGATACTAGGGAGGAAATTAAACATAAAATAAATATAGGAATTGATTGTTATTATTCGGTTGAGAAGCTTTATCATCCAGTTTGCTGTCAAAAAATCTGGAAGTTAGAATTTATAAAACAGTTATAATACCGGTTGTTCTTTATGGTTGTGAAACTTGGACTCTCACTTTGAGAGAGCAACATAGGTTAAGGGTGTTTGAGAATAAGGTGCTTCGGAAAATATTTGGGGCTAAGAGGGATGAAGTTACAGGAGATTGGAGAAAGTTACACAACACAGAACTGCACGCATTGTATTCTTCACCTGACATCTAGACGTTTGAGATGGGCAGGGCATGTAGCACGTATGGGCGAATCCAGAAATGCATATAGAGTGTTAGTTGGGAGACCGGAGGGAAAAAGACCTTTAGGGAGGCCGAGACGAAGATGGGAAGATAATATTAAAATGGATTTGAGGGAGGTGGGATACGATGATTGAGACTGGATTGATCTTGCTCAGGATAGGGACCTATGGCGGGCTTATGTGAGGGCGGCAATGAACCTCCAGGTTCCTAAATGACTTTTATCTCTCCCATATGTCATTAAGTATTATTATTATTATTATTATTATTATTATTATTATTATTATTATTATTATTGATTCAAGTTAATAGTAATTCATTAATTCACGTTTTCTGTCAGTTACATACAAACATATTAATACTTAACAAAATTAAATATAGATGAAAATAAACTTAAGAAGAAATACCCGGGCCCGGAACAATTTTTCTCTTGAAATTATTCAAGTATATTCTTGTAAAAATCCCGCATGGATTTGATGCTTTAAGTTGGGTTGTTAGTTAAAAATAATTATCTGTTATAACACGTCATCTGTCATTGCCCCATACGTGTCGATGCATGTCGTATTTCCTGTGTGAGCGTAGGACCAATCAGCAGTCGGTACACGGAAGGATTTTGAGTTATATTTGTTGACATTCGGAGCGTTCTTCATGGAACGAGGATTACGACAGTCGTTCTGTTTCGAATACAAATAAAACAATTTTTGCTGATGACGAATGTAAGTGCCTTCCATACGTACAGCAAGTCGCGTTCAGAGGAATCGACGTACAAGATCGTCACTGCACTTTTTCACATGACATTTAACTCTACAAGGGCGCCTCGCAGTAATTTATTACAGCAATTTGCTAGAAGTACACACGGCGACTTCTGAAGAGAGCACACGGGAAATGTTTAGAAACTTTCTGAACAGGCGGTATGCATTCTGACAGCCTTCCTGCCCAACGTTTGTAAATACGATATGTATTATGTATACGTGCTGTGTTTCGGAAAAAGGCTTTGCAAACACTGCGTTATAACAGTTTGAATACTGAAACTTGAAGGCAATAGCATTTTAAAAACCATCGGAAAAATAAACCCATAGCCGGTATATACTGCAACGGCTTATGGAAATCACTTTTAACCGAAGAGCTAGTAGATCCGCTTTCCACGTCGGAGACCTACCTTCAAACCAATGATAGACGAAGGTAGTAAGGGACGTTGTATCCGTCTCTTCATACTCGACTTCCTTCCCTACCATTTACTCCAACACTCACAATTGCTGTTCCTTGTAATGCTTGTACAGGGACATCATTTTATTTTTACTTCAATTTTTATTGTACCTGAGTTTTTGAATGTACTTCACTCCCACCCCTTCTACTAATGAAGTTCAACCGTCCTCCACACAGATCCAAGACCGCATATACAGTCATAGTAGCTTACGGTCATAGTAAACAGTACCTTCCAAAAATATGTTCGCGTTTTCCAGTGACGAAAGAGCTTTCAATATTGAATCATTTTCGCACCGGCACTGTCGTCCATTTGCATACGTCGCATCCCGGTTTTCCCCACCAGCTAGTGGCTGGGCTGTCTTAGCTCTTTTCTGAGAACATTAATTTCTGTTAGGAATTGGACGTCTACGTAATATTATACAACTGATTAAAATAACTTAAATAAAAGGGCCTCGTTAAGTAATTAACTGTCATGTGATTTCCTCCTTTCTACGACCCTACGACATAACCACTTGGACGGACAGTAGATAGTATATCTGAGTAATTTTATCTTTTCGGATCGGGTAGAAGTGAAGATTGAATTTACAGTACGTAAGGTACTCTTTTATAGAGTAGGTACAGAATTATTTCAACATGAGTTACTTGTGCGAAGGACGAAACTGGTAATTGGGATTAGGTACAATAGTCTATAGTGTGATAATATGCACACTAGAACTGAAGCCTGTATCGAAATGAACGGCCATCAGTTTAAAAATTGTGTTTAAATATCCATATTATGATTATTTTTCAATTTAACTTCATTCTCTATATTGCACGCTAATGTGCTGTAGACAGTATAATATACACTGAATAATGAATACGTCCACATGGACAGCTCAGTTCGTGAGCAAAAAGACTCATTGTTAATACAGTACTGTATTTTGATTAAACAAAACCTAATGAAAATGATCAAATTCAAAATCGCGATATTTCCTAGTTTACGTAAATGGATGAAGTACTTTTTTCCTCCTACACCTAGTAAAGTGATTTGTTTGTATATTACGCCAGTATCATCGAACTCCAGTCGTGGAAGGGGGTAGCAAACGGCGTTGATCCAGAGTTATAGCCAAGTGAATATTAAAAATGTTAGTAAAAGTAAAATGATGTCCCTGTATCTTTGCTAATAGAAAAGCGTGTGAACATACATGACTTTTACTGATTTTATCACAGAACTTTTGACAAGTGGATGTAAGAAGCTTTGTTATTATTATTATTATTATTATTATTATTATTATTATTATTATTATTATTATTATTATTATTACTCTCTGCAATACTCTTCTACGAACACTTTTATTTCAATTTCTCCTGCCACAAATTTTACAGGCTTAAACTAAAGAATATATAGAGAAGGCATACACTTACCTACGTCCACACAGAAGAAAGAGCACACTAGGGGGATTATATGTGATTAGATCAAGGGAAAAGGAAAGGGGAGGAGTAAAGGAGTGATACATGAAGGAAGACGGTAGAAGTAAGAAAATAAGAAAGAAAGAGCTAAACAGGGAAAGAGAATGTCAGAAATAAAGGAAGAAATGAAACCGGAAAACGTGCAGGAAGTGGAGACAGGAAGAACGAAACAAAGAAGAAGAGACATTGTGAGACATGTTAGAGCAGGACTAATGAAAAAAGAGGCTCCACACAGAGCAGGTCTGCACCACGACACGCAGGAGAAGGCGAGGAGAGACTTCCATCTTGTGTACGGAGGGACGCCTTTCCGTTTTAAAAACGCGCACTTCAACTGCGTCTGACGAAGCCACTTCTGTCGTCAAATTATGGTTATCGAATGAAAACATACGACTTATAGCTTACAACAACATTGCACTTTTTGGTTTGAACATGGGGCGAGGGAGTGTTACACGCTTCTTTAGAATCCAAGGCCGTCTGTGAAGAACAGCATTGAGGCCTTGTTACTTTCTTACTGTAAGAATCATGAAGGGAAAATATTATGACGTTGAAGAAAATTAATTTCTGCATTTTCACGAAAAATTCCTTCTCTGCCACCAGAACTAGAATTCGAGAAATTTCTTGCCTATATCCTCCTCATCTTATACAGTTTCAGTTGCTAGAAATTGGAACTCGCTTCCGAGTGATGTAAGGGGTTGTTGGACAATAACTTCATTTAGGTCAAAATTACATAAATTCTTACTTAACAAATTAATTGCTGATTAATATTTATTACATAAGTTATAATGGAACTAACATCTGTCCATTCTTATTATTATCATTAATTTCTCTAAATAGATTTACAAAACCTCTAATGGCAATTACATTAATATTCTCATTATAGAAATATATTTTAGATTTATATATATATATATTTTTTCCTCTCTCCCTGTAACATAGTTCTAGTAAGCTTATATTAAATTAATTTTCATCATTTTACTAGCTATCTCAAATTAATTATAATTGATTGAATTAAATTAGCTCATAAATTAAATTACTACTTTACCTTATAGGTTTATCTAAATTTAAATAAATATGTAGTCTACTAGTCGTTAAAACTTAACTGAAGAATATTGTTGGAGAACCTTTTAAGTGTAGTGTAAATATTCGTAATTTAAATATGTATTGTATTGATTAAGGTTGGTTGAGTGGAAGAGAAGGCCTTATGGCTTTAACTCTGCCAGCGAAAATAAAACATTATTATTATTATTATTATTATTATTATTATTATTATTATCATCATCATTATTATCATCATCATTATTACCTCTACAAAGCAGTAGTTCATGAAGGGATCACAGAGACTGCGGGAACAAACTGGTTCCAACTTGGCGACTGAACCTACTGGAAAGCACAACTGGCCTATTTCAGTTTAGAACAGAACTGTTACGTGTTGAAGAGCCAATTGTTGCATTTACTTCAAGATGAAACACTGGCAAGAGACGAATTTCTTCAGTTGCTGGTAACGAAAATACTAGATTGGAATTCCTTTGGTACATAAAATTCACTACTACTGTGGATAACATCCAAGTTCATTACTTTTAAAAATATGCATAAATGTGGTAGATTACAATTTTGTTTATAACTCAAGTTATTTTCACGAAATTTCAAGCAGATTTTGCACACACACATACAAGTGAAGGTTTAAGGAATGTGCACTATAATTAAAAAAAAAAGTGATCAATAATTTACATACAATAGACTCTAGGTAATACGGCCATTCCTTCCACAGAGCACTGCCGGATTAGCGAGAGTGCCGGATTATTGGGTATGCTTAAAATGTCATTTAATTTAACATTTATAAACAACGCCAACAACTTCACTTGCACTTCGAAATTGTAAACCAGAACGCTGAACATGTGGCCGGAGTGTGTATACATTTATAAGTAATGCAGTATAAGATATTGTACCGATGCAAATTTCCCAGAAAACCATTACTATAGTACAGAGCTCAGAAAAAAAAATAATTTAGATACATTTGTAGACTGAATACAGACATGAAATTTGGAGAATATATTCTCAACGCATCAAGTTAATTTATAAGCGTAATTAAAAACAATGATTTTTTGACCCAAAATAGTATAGGCTATATTTCTCCTTAAAATTAATTCTGTTCCTTTAGTGTACGATCCACCGAGTCGGAATCTCTGCCCAAGCTAAGAGTTTGGAGCTTCAGTCGTCATACAAAGCGTCACATAATATAACATTTCTGCTGCTTGCTATCCGATGGTGGCCTCTACCTCGCGGTTCTATCTCGATTCTCGATTTCATTAGGTGGAAATCTCAGCGAGCGGGAAAGAAGATTCGTCAAAGAGGATTAACAATCCGAAAGTTACACAAAAATGTCCAGGTTTTTAATTACGAGAGCTAAAGTACAAACTCAAATAACGGCAAGAAAGCGGCTCTACAATGAAACAAAACAGACGCAGGGAACGGCGGGTGCAGACATCCAAATTTAGAGATATATATACCTGTGGTATATGACGGCTCATTTTAACAAGCTAAGCTTGCTCGCTGAATTATTCCTTCTACAAAAAATACTAAGTTATTAGGTTTACGGGGAAATTGAGCATAATCAGCGAAAATGTTAGAGGCAATTAAAATTAAATTATTCATAAATATACACTGTAAGAAAATGAAATAATATAAATAAACTTAAAATGTATTATAGTTATTTTATTTTAAAATTATTCATTAAACTAAATAAACAGAATACGAGTGTCAACTTAGAGAAAGCATGATCGAGAAATAACTGAGTCGAGATAAATGAGAATTTTGAAATCAATCGTGATCATAAAAATAATTATTCTTCACAATAGGCCCTAAATCCATGGCGCTACAGCCCTTTAAGGGTCCAGACCGACCAACCGGCTGCTGAACTCACGGCGACATGGCGAAGCAGAGGTGGACGATCATCCAATGACACCTGAAGTATCATGTGGTTAGCACGATGATCCCCGCAACCGTTATAGCTGGCTTTCGTAACTGGAATTCAATAACTATCGTAACTCCCCAAGTGCATCACGATGCACGAAATTTCTTCCTCCATGAAGACTCGAAGCAACGTGCATTCCATAACGCGAGTCCTAAGCAGAACGCCTTAGACCACGACGCCACGGCGCGGAACTTATTATTCGTAATATTGAAGACAATCTGCAACATGCACAATCATTACCAGAAAAGCTACTGAATGTCGTAACAGAATTACAAATACAACGCTGCCATAACGATGGACATAGGATTACATTACATTATAAAAACGCAGCAATAAGCATAAACAGTTATGGAAATACAGTATTAAGGATCAAAATGCTAGCAAGACTGTACTAAAATATTAAAAGTGAAGAAACACAGCACTAAGAACTGAAAATATAGGAACATTGGATTGTTTAGTCAACCTGTTTAGAAAACAGGTTTGGACCTCATAGGTGACAGTAATATAATGAGGCAACTAAACAACGAGATAATGGGCTAGAATGGCCAATTCCTTTCCCCTCCATTGCATACATCGTTGACTACATACATATTACACTAGTCAGACTTCAGATGTATACAAACAATTGTTTTTCCTCTGACACATAATATCGTCAAGTGACATATACTGCCTGATAATAGATGTACATATCAGCCAGAACCTCATCAGAGGTAAAACAGCACCTATTAAGGATCAAAAATATAGACGCCCAGAATTAATGTTCAAAAGTATAACAAACTCTTCATTAAGACTCACCAAGCATAGATTGAAAGAATAGAAACATGGCAATAAAGATTATATATGACAGGACAAGGGATACCTACATGCTTATTTTCTACGGCAGAGAGAGAGATTCTTCTTTTCTTTATCAGAAATCAACAGCACGTTCGCTGGATTAGTACCACTTGAACCAAAGTGCAAGTGAAATTCAAAACATAATAGGACACCCGAATAGTAATTGATATAGATTCCGTATTGATTGATGAAAAAGGATCTACTCAAATCTTGGATATCTTCAACAGAAATGTAATGAAAGTATACCAAAATGTGCCAACCAAGATTGGTGATAAAACGAATTTGAAGTCTCCAAAGCAATATTACTTGCAGAAGTTACATCGAAAACATTCAACAGAAATTGCAAGAAGTTAAATCTACCTGAAGGGCTAGGCTAGTGGAAGGCGCTTCCCTTCATGCGGGTGTAGGGTTTGTCTGCTAGCAGAAACTTGTATCGTAAGGCGATTAGCAACTAGCGGAGGTCCTCATGTTACAACAGTAAGAACGCTGTTAACAAATTTTGCTTTAAACTATAAGTAGGTTCAGTAAGAATAGGGAAGCGCACCCCCTCACTCAAATCCAGGGAAGGTGATCGCACGCATGTATCAGCATTCCCCCCTCGTGCCGAAGAGCGACAGAGCGCTCAGTATTTAAGTGCATTCGGGGACTCCGACCCTGTTAGTCGCTCTTCTCCGATAACTCCCTGAGGAGCCACTCGGACTAACTGCGCGCCCCAAGTGCTTGTGGAAGGTGAGACGATGCAATTCGACACTAAGATGCGAGCGTTCCCACAGTTCGAATTCAAAAGCTGTGCAATACGAATGCGCTCTTCCGCTACATTTTTCTTTCCCTTTTTTATTTTCTGGAGATGGGTTCCTTCTGATGTTTTCTAGCAGCCCTCGTTATCGAGGTCCCTAGGGATATCACTAGACTTCCGGAAGTGGCCGATACACTTACACTGAGTAATAATGGGGACGCGATTCCGGTTGAGAGGGGTAACTCTGCAGTTCCACACACCGCAAAGTCAAGAAGTTAAAAAGCTCTCTTGTGCCGTATGGTTTCAAATGCATTAATATTCCCACACTTGCAAACAGTGCATCTTCAACATTTTGGTGTACACTCTCCACGTTTTAGAAGTCGGAACACCCTCAAACACTGGACTTTCAATTATGTGTTTTAAATGTTAGCGCACTCTCAAACATTACACCTTCAAATTCGTGTCCCCCCCCCCCGTAAAAGTGAACATGAGGCGGGGTCGTTTAAAGAAATCCTTGTATGTATAGTCTATTAATTTTTTTTATTTTTATTGGGTTATTTTACGACGCTGTATCAACATCTAGGTTGCAAATCAAGATTTCAGGTATAACTCCCTGTAAAGTTGATTTGAATAATTTCGAGGAAAAATTGCTCCGGAGCCGGGTATCGAACCCGGGACCTTTGTTTGCGGGTAACGTACCAACGCTCTACCATTGAACTACTCGGGTCTAACCGACACCGACACAATTTTTCCTCTATATCCACAGACCTCAAAATCCAGTGGGCTGACATCCGTCAAGCAACCAACTTCGAGTGCACACTAACTCCGTGTGACTTAAATTGTGGTTTTCTGTTCACGAACAGTGACGTGTATTATGCAAATCAAGATTTCACACGGAGTTAGTGTGCACAATTTAAGTCACACGGAGTTAGTGTGCACTCGAAGTTGGTTGCTTGACGGATGTCAGCCCACTTTGAGGTCTGTGGATATAGAGGGAAAAAAAATTGTGTCGGTGTCGGTTAGAGTTCCTGAGTAGCTCAATGGTAGAGCGTTGGTACATTAAACCAAAGGTCCCGGGTTCGATACCCGGCTCCGGAGCAATTTTTCCTCGAAATTATTCAACATCTAGGTTATTTAGCGTCTGAATGATATGAAGGTGATAATGCCGGTGAAATGAGTCCGGGGTCCAGCACCGAAAGTTACCCAGCATTTGCTCGTATTGGGTTGAGGGAAAACCCCGGAAAAAACCTCAACCAGGTAACTTGCCCCAACCGGGATTCGAACCCGGGCCACCTGGTTTCGCAGCCAGACGCTCTGACCGTTACTCCACAGGTGTGGACTATAGTCTATTAAAGAGTATACTAGTGCAGATTGTCAACGTTACGCTTCAACAAACGGAAAAGAAAGAAGAAAGTGAAGAGTAGTTGCAGAAAATCGATTCCTTCCATTAATTAATGCCTTCCGAAGGATAAGATGACTCGACAAATGGGCTGCAAATTACTCAAAGTCGGTTCAAGACTGGGCATAAGGTCAAGCGATTAAGAATTCCATAAAACGAATTCAATTTGCCTTGCAGCCAACGATGATGAAAATGGTTGGAAAGTGTTCATTACTGCGCCCTTACTTAAGGCTCCTTCAATTAGACCGGCTAATCTGAGGCGATGGGAAAACCAGAGAACATTGTTCGAAAGAAAATACAAGTGAAAACGAAACTACTCGAATAAGATCTGTTCTACTGACCTTTCGTCCACCACAAATCTCGTAGAATCGCAAAGGACTCGAACTCAAACTCCTTTGGGCGATAGTCGCGACTGGGCATCCTATTACATAATACGGATTGGTTTAAAAGACTTTAACGAGAAAATTACTGAAAACAAAGATAGAATCTCAATGAAGTGGGGATGGTATGCACCAACATAGTCACTCAGAGGAAAAGTCGTCAAGTTGATATTGATTAACTTCCACAAGCACAAGACCAAGAATACTTGTGATATTCTTTGCCAGGGTCTATGACTTCGAATGCAGGCATGTGTTATCGAATGCAGTTACAGAACATAACGTCAGGTAGCGGAAAAACTCCAGGCTGGGCATAAAAGAAGGTCTTTGAAGTTATGGAGTAGGTGCTTCAAAATGACCTATGAATGTTTAACATTATCATCATAATCATCATCATCACCATCACCACCCATCTTCAAGTTTTGGGCTCCAGCAATAGCTATTTTCAAATACCAGAACTCACCATTAGATATAAATACAGAGACATGCCTTGAGGCTTTATGAAACGATCCATTCTTTCATTAAGGTGCATTCTTGTACATAATTAATGTGAATTGTAACTTTGACCACAATTTTGTATTATAATTTTATTATTGTTTATTGCTTATAAAATATGTATTTTGATACCAACTACAACCCTAATATACCTCAGGGTGAAATAGGGTTTATTAAATTGGATAATAAAAAAAATACCAGAACTCTCCTGCCATGTGGTCAGCACGACACAATGCCACCGCTTATACAACACAGGTCTGAAACAAAAAATGAATGTATCTGCAGTTGCAATGGAATGAAACCCGACCCGCTGGATTTGCAGCATGTCACGCTTTGTGTTGAGCCACAGTTCGATGCTAATGCGAGTCGGCAGCCTATTACTGCGTTACAACTATGGGGAGCAGTTTCTTGAAATATGTATTTTTGGGGAATTTACCAGCTGTTTAGTATCTTAGTGAAACGAATACCCGTTTTAAGGAAGGGCCATATAAATAACTTAGTCACGAATAACATAAATTACACAGCATTCTTAGGTGATTGTTCAGAACAAGCGCACAGAAACTGTCTATGCGGGTTTGTACGGAGTAATCTCCAGCACAGGCGAGAATTCGTTGATTAAAGAATCGCCCTCCTTCCGTGGGGGAGGGAGAAGGCATTGAGGTCTTTAACAACACACGATTCTAAAAAACATTTCGTAACTGCGGAATCTTGGCTTGCAATCAAAATATCTTCCCAGACGCCGGCTGCCAGTCGTATATTATCAAAGAGGCCTACAGAAAATATCATCTTACGCTTCCGATATCCGAGAGCGGCAAAACAGGAAATTAATAAAGCGTGCAGCTGTTTGTTTTGTCACGCCCAGGTCGCCATCTATCCATCAGCCCGCCAGAGCGTCTCCTGATGATCCGTGCCTCACCGGACAGTTGCCAGTTTCACACGCAGGCGTGACTCGCCAGACGTCTGGACAGCGACCCGCGTGGCGCGGTATGCAAAGCTGCTATCAACAAGTATTCTGTGACGCGACCGTCGTGCAGGAATAAAGAACATCGAGAGGGCGTGACCGTCTCTGATACTGTTATTCTGTCTTCCAGGGTTTGGGCCTTCTGCCTATTGCGACCTTAAACCTGACAAGGGGAGGTGCGCTGTTACCTAATTGCGGGGTCTGAAAGGTAAACCACAACACGGTCATGAAGCCTACAGACAGCTTCCTTGTCTGCCCGTCAGTCTCACTTCATTTGCCAGAAGTGAGGACAAACCGAATGGTTACTGGTTGAAGATGTAGAATAAGTATGCGTAAAGGCTTCGGTTCGAATCTATGTCTCCCAATTTAATTCATTACAATTTTTCTACTGTCGAATAACAGTTATATCAAAATGACACTGTTCCTTGTATGTATGTATTTATTTACACTGCAAGTGGGCAAGCACCCGGTGGCAGTGGTATATACAATATAAACAATACACAATAAAATGATAAGCAATACACAATAAAATTTACAATACACAATACAATTTTACAACACATATACCATTTTATACACAATACAATAAGAATATACAATACAATTTAACACAATAATAATAAAACATAAATAAAATACCTAATTTTACAATACAACCTACATAACTTTCAATAGTCTTTCACTTTACTCTCATCTCATTCCCTGTAGTGGCACTATGACGCATTTCACTGACACTCTGTAACACATTTCACTGACACTATAGAACACATTTCATTGACGCTATAAATTATCACTGATCGGAACTGTTCACTGCACTGTAAAACCATAACTTCACTGACTCACCTCGCTTCACTGATACAACAGTTCAAATAATTACATCCTTATGCATACTTATAAACAGAACTACATTTAAACTAAACATTTCTAGTCTAAGGCCCTCTTACACGTTATTTTTAAATAATTTACAATTCAAACCAAGGAAGTAAACTCGTCAGGCTAGATAAATACATGTCACCTTAAAAAATTGAATGTTTAATGTCACCTTAATTTTAATTTGCACTTTATACACAACTTAAGGAAGGACAGCCCTCAAAGACCGCTGCAGGTAGGTTTAATTATATTATTGATTTAAAATAGCCGACGCTCGTGGGGAATCTTCATTAAGAAACATCTTTGTTCTTCGATATCAGAGAGAGTACCATAAAAAACCCAAAGAGGACCAAAACCGCGTAAGGAATTTCAAACAGTCCTACTTATATCAACCTACGAAACTCGTAACTACGCACGCACGCATGCACACACACTATACATTAAATTAAATTTCAAGTATCAGTTTGGGTACAATTAGAATGTAAAATATTATTGAACTGCAGAATATATTGACTAAAAGTAAATAGTTCGTACGGAGGTTCGAACCGACAACGTCACACACATACTAGTCTACACAGTTATCATATCTCTTGACGATTGGTGGGTAGTTACATCTTGACTGCACCGTTTTAAAAGTGTTATGGTTGATCTCTTTGAGTTTACTCTCGACAACAGACGGGTTGTTACATCTTGACAGTACCGTTTTAAAAGTGTTGTGGTTGATCTCTTTGAGTTTACTCTTGACAACTGACGGGTTGTTACTTCTTGACAATACCGTTTTAAAAGTGTTGTGGTTGATCTCTTTGAGTTTACTCTTGACAACTGACGGATTGTTACATCTTGACAGTACCGTTTTAAAAGTGTTGTGGTTGATCTCTTTGAGTTTACTCTTGACAACTGACGGATTGTTACATCTTGACAGTACCGTTTTAAAAGTGTTGTGGTTGATCTCTTTGAGTTTACTCTTGACAACTGACGGATTGTTACATCTTGACAGTACCGTTTTAAAAGTGTTGTGGTTGATCTCCTTGAGTTTACTCTTGACAACTGACGGGTTGTTACATCTTGACAGTACCGTTTTAAAAGTGTTGTGGTTGATCTCTTTGAGTTTACTCTTGACAACTGACGGGTTGTTACATCTTGACAGTACCGTTTTAAAAGTGTTGTGGTTGATCTCTTTGAGTTTACTCTTGACAACTGACGGATTGTTACATCTTGACAGTACCGTTTTAAAAGTGTTGTGGTTGATCTCTTTGAGTTTACTCTTGACAACTGACGGATTGTTACATCTTGACAGTACCGTTTTAAAAGTGTTGTGGTTGATCTCCTTGAGTTTACTCTTGACAACTGACGGGTTGTTACATCTTGACAGTACCGTTTTAAAAGTGTTGTGGTTGATCTCTTTGAGTTTACTCTTGACAACTGACGGGTTGTTACATCTTGACAGTACCGTTTTAAAAGTGTTGTGGTTGATCTCTTTGGGTTTACTCTTGACAACTGACGGGTTGTTACTTCTTGACAATACCGTTTTAAAAGTGTTGTGGTTGATCTCTTTGAGTTTACTCTTGACAACTGACGGGTTGTTACTTCTTGACAATACCGTTTTAAAAGTGTTGTGGTTGATCTCTTTGAGTTTACTCTTGACAACTGACGGGTTGTTAGATCTTGACAGCAAATCTTTAAAAGTCTTTTGGCTGATATCTTTGAGTTTACTCTTGGCAAATGATGAGTACTTTAAAGTTGACAGCACATTTTAAAAATATTGTGGCTTATCTGTTAATACAACCAGGAAGTTTACACGGGACTAATAATTGAATTAATATAGTTTAGAAACCCCTGACGAAAATATTTAATAATGAAGGTAAGAGAGCAATGATATAGGCTAGTTCCATGTGTCATTATTGTAATGTTTCAGTAGATAAATAGTTGTACGTACTTTTCATTTTTTGTAATCACGCATGCAGAAGAGACGGACTACATAACCAAAGCGTTGAAGACTTAGATTTAAATGATTCAGTACTTGTGGTTCGTAATAGGAAAACCAAAACTCACTATTCACTGTCGTTGAGGATTGTCCTGTGAACGTGACTGATGTGTAAACATATGTTATGTTGCACTTCGGCCGAAGAATGTCAGTCACAGTGCGTTGTACCGTAGTGAAAAGTAAAGTGTCTAACTGTTGGTGTTCACAAAATTGCAAAAATAATTGCTGCGGTTTTACGTAGACCTTCCTAATGCGAGTGAATACACGGAGTACAGTTTCAGGAGAACCTCCACTATATTCGTATTGCTAGGAGACTGTGGTGTCAAGTTGACAACTCTGAAAAGGAATGGAAGGTAGTAATAGCCATCAGTTGTGGAACGATATATTGAAGGATTTATGGAACAAGTCAAGATTGCCAAAACGATTGCCTGTGCGAGGGATCCTCCAATTTAAATACCTAACTTACTTACTTACTTACTTACTGGCTTTTAAGGAACCCAGAGATTCATTGCCGCCCACACATAAGCCCGCCATTGGTCCCTATCCTGAGCAAGATCAATCCATTCTCTACCATCATATCCCACATCCCTCAAATCCATTTTAATATTATCCTCCCACCTACGTCTCGGTCTTCCTAAAGGTCTTTTTCCCTCCGGCCTCCCAACTAACATTCTCTATGCATTTCTGGATTCGCCTATACGTGCTACATGCCCTGCCCATCTCAAACGTCTGGATTTAATGTTCCTAATTATGCCAGGTGAAGAATACAATGCGTGCAGTTCTGTGTTGTGTAACTTTCTCCATTCTCCTGTAACTTCATTCCTCTTAGCCCCAAATATTTTCCTAAGCACCTTATTCTAAAACTCCCTTAATCTCTGTTCCTCTCTCAAAGTGAGAGTCCAAGTTTCACAACCATAAAGAACAACCGGTAATATAACTGTTTTATAAATTCTAACTTTCAAATTTTTTGACAACAGACTGGATGATAAAAGTTTCTCAAATAAAGTTAAATACCTAACACACTTTTTAATATGCGGAAACACAGGAAGTCTCTCGTCTCTCAGGTTCCTTTCTTAAAGATTAAATTTCTCCAATTTATGCAACTACACATTTAATTTCAATGTTTAAAAATAATTGTGATTCCATGTACATTAAAAATGACTTAAGTATTACTGTAGTTTTACAGGAGTGGTGCGACAAAGTATATTACATTGTAATCTATATAGCTCTATATAGCTCTATTGATAAATTGTTTGTGTTTGTAATTTGAAGTAGTTTGCATGATATGTATTATCAAGTTCTGTATATCACAACTGGTTGAATTGTTTATGCCTTTAATTTAATTAACTTACTTTTTTGTATTATAGATATAGCTCAACTGATGAATAATCGTTTGCGTTTGTAAATTTAATAATCTGATTGGCTATGTATTGTATACTTTTAGTAGAGCCATCGATGTAGCTCAGTCGGCAGACTCATTGGGCTGCTGATCCGGAGCTGCGTTCGGGCTTGGGTTGGATCTCCCATTGGTCTTTGGTTTCTTCCGAGGTTTTCCACAGCCGTGGGACTGAAGCCGGATGGTCTATGGCGGGTCTATGGCGAGTCTATGGCAGTCAATCAACTCCTTTGATTTGATTACCTGATTTGATTACCTGGTTGGGTTTTTCCGAGGTTTTCCTCAACCAAAAGGCGAATAAATGCCGGGTAATATTTTGGCGAATCCTCGGACCTCACCTCATCTCACTACATCTCGCCAAAATATTGTAAAAAATTGCACAAAATTGTAAAAATTGTAGAAAATACTAAATTGTAAAACTATAAAAATTAGTAAAAATTGTAATAATTGTAATATTGTAAAATTTTGACTTGTTCCACATCTTACAGCTTCATTATGGAATGAATGAATGAATGAATGAATGAATCTGAATAATGAATAAAATGAATGAATGAATGAATGAATGAATGAATGAATGAATGAATGAATGAATGAATGAATAAAGACTTCCAATTAGTGGTGTTCAACTAGCATATTTATAAGTGATCATTGACTTGGTTCTCGACAGTTTTTCAGCTCACTCTTCTGTCTATTAATATGACTTAGTACTCTTGCTCCATGTTTCTACAGTACTCATATCTTCCTAGAGAATTATTTCGCTCCTATAGGCCTGCCTCTGGTTGGTTCAATTTGACTGCAAAGGTTCAGGGCGCCCTATGTTACGTACGAAGCGCGCGATGTCCAGTCAGGGCCAGCAATCAAATTTGGCATTGTCAGCTGGAGAAGTCCCCCTCGATCCGCGACAATAATTTATTTATTGTAGGGTTCCTCACGCAATGGACATTAACTTTTCAGGAAGCCGAGGGTGGGCACTACCACCAGATCAATGCATTACAACCAATTTTCTCAGATTAAATCCAATATTAATTTCCATCTTACTCTCGTTCTCCGAACAGTTTCTCAGATCTGAAGTGCGCTCCACTGCTTGGTCCCTCTATGCAAGAAGTAGACAGATGATCTCCATGGAAACGGATGTTTTTATTGAACGTCATATTTAAGAATTATTCATATTGTACTCCATAGATCTCACATTAGCACTGAAGCTTTAAGATGTGGAAGAAGTCAAGATTTTACAAGATTACACATTTTTGTCGAGAAGAATAATGAAATGAAATAAATTTTATTTTGCATATTATGCATATACAAATCCGACTTTTTCAGGAATAGCTTCCTGTAAAGCAGACTTGAATATTTTGAAGGGAAAAATTGTTCTCAGCCTGAGAACAATTTTTCCCCTTAAAATTATTATGCATATCTCAACAGTGTGTGACTGCAACCTATGTATATGTTTGTGCTGCTTTACTTTGTTTATGCTCGACCATGCCGAAATATAGTAATTATACACCTGGTAGCAGCCCTTTAATGCACCTCATTAAAGTACACCTATTCATTATAATTCAGTAGTTCAGCCAATGAGAAATCACCATTGTACCATTATAAAACCGCAAGTATCGATTATTCTCGGATATGCAATCGAAAGACAATTAGCGAAAAGTCACGGAGGCTGGAAATCCAATACTGTCGCAGAAGGTTATGTTCTGTTACTATAATAATTAGCGTTAATTGTAAATAATATTCAAATAAATTCAATTTGTCATCTCGTTTTTCAATTCTAAATCAATTTCCAGGTTATATCAAGACTAATGTTCATCTTATTCTCTACGTTATATCAAGGTCAATGACATTCGTGCCTCGGAAAAAATCAACACTTTCGGGTCTGCGCACATCTCACAATTTAGAAGGTCAGTTCCCCTCCTCACTTACATAACCATAACATGAATACTTATGAATAATTTCAAGTTAGAAATATGGTCGAGCATAAAAAGTCGTATGAAACTTGCCTACAATTATAATTAAGACGCTTGTATGAAAATTATGAAACTCGCTTGCGCTCGTTTCATAAACAAACATAGGCTACTCGCATCTTAATTACTACCATTATAGGCTCTTTACATAATGTACTATTATAGTGTATTTTTTCCTTTTTATTTCTATTATTGTATTTGTATTTCAGGTGGTTTGGAAGAGAAGGCCTGATGGCCTTAACTACACCAGAATAAATAAATAAATAAATAAATAAATAAATAAATAAATAAATAAATTTTAAATAAATAAATAAGTAAAAAATATTTTGAAAAATATTTTATATAATTGCCTATTTCGTCATTATTCTCGTTTTCCACACATTTGTACGACGAAACTCCAGAAAGATATTTGAAGTGAGAGGGATGATTGTCACAACTAAGTTTAATGGATACATTATTCAACCAACCCCCAAAAAAGGAAAGAAAAATATTATTCACCATTCAGAAACGGACGAGAATGGACAGCTGGCTCTTATGTTCCAGCAAGTACCTATAACAGGACAAGGCGCTGATTTGTCTGACCTACAGGAGAGCCTGGAATTCTCTAGCACAATACTCGTTCCTGCTTAAAAAATTGGAGACCAGGGGGCCTATCTCCCCTTGGTTTCTTGGTGATAGTTCTAGATGCAGAAGAGAGGCTGAAGCGAGGATAGAGAAATTCTGTAAAAAAAATTAACCACAGCGGGTAAGAAAAATAGTGGTGGACTCACAGTGTCAATTCTCACCTCATGGTCTGAAGGAATTAATTATTTCGCTGCAACAAACCATTCAACCATCCCAATAGACAGGCTGTCTTGACTTCTTGCAGCAAATTACATTCATTTCGATAGCAGGAGAGCTAAAACCGTTATTTCTCAATGTTCATGACCGGGCTACATACAAGCCACTCGTGCGGATTCCAGTGTTAAACCCAGCGCCACTTGTAATTGTGGCATGCAAGTTTGATGAACGCCCTGACCCATAGCGTGACGCCGTCCACGTGGAGCAGGCCTTCCCCGTGCGTCAGGCAGAGGGCGTTGCTGGCACGGCTGTAAGCGAGGCTGCCTATCCAGACAGGTTCAGACCTAGTTCACTTCCAACCAAGTGGAGTTCGATTCTGGGGAGAAAGCGTGATTTGTGATCAAAGAAAGTATGACTAGGCCTACACTTCCTCTCATCCCACTCATAATGCTGCACCATGTCGACGACGAGTTACGAATTACTACCATGCCGTAAGTCAGTGACGTCAAAGCAAGCGCATTTTTCTGACCTTGACGTCGTGCACGGGCAGCAAGCGCTAAGTATGGAAAGAGGAAGGGTGGTGCATATGAATAAGCAACCTGTTGGATTAAGAAAACAGTGGTGCACAAACTTCAAACGGAACGTGAAATTTTATGTCGTTATTTTTATATGGCTTCTTTCTGTTTAATATTATCTATATTGTCTGTAAAACAAAAGTACTAACACTGATTTCTTAATATTGCACTTGTGTTTTAAATCTTAATAACATAATACAGAGTTAAGAAGGAATATTCACTTAAATTCCAAAGTAGTATAATTATACTATATTAAATGAATGAAACACATCATTCATAAAGAAAGTGATATCCCAAAGAAAGAGATTGAGTATGACATGATAAGTTGGAATTTATATTGATGGTATCTTTAGCTTTACAGAAGTAATCAATAAACTAATCAAAACAATATTACAGTACAAAGCAAAGTTACCTAGGTACTGTATCTGTTTTAAGTTTAACTAATATTACATAACAAAACTCTTATCGCATTATGCTTTTAAGGTGATATTTGTGAGCAACTTCCTATCATCAGAATATTAAATTATTTTCTAGAAATCTGCTGAAGCTATAGAGCTGAAATTTTTACAACACATGGGCACGTATCTTTTGCTTAGATGTAACAGTAGTTGCTTTGTTAATTCATTTCCTTACAAACAATTTCCATGCGAATATTTTCAAAATTTTCAATACACTATCTTTAGTAATACGTATATACGGTATATATTGAATTCTTTGTAAGTTCATGCATATGTATATACTCGTTTTGCTGGTTGAGTGGAAGAGAAGGCCTTACGGTCTTAACTCTGCCAGCTAAAATAAATTATTATTATTATTATTATTATTATTATTATTATTATTATCATTATTATTATTATTATATACGATATATTAGATTTACGAAAACATTCTGTAAGGCTACTAAATAAATAGGCCTAGACCTGAAAATTTCACTTTTCTATAGGCTACGAAAAGTTGTGAAAATATTTCTTTTGAATAAAAAAATCAAACTTGTGAAAAATGAGCATTAAAATTAAAACTTACATTCTTATAATGCACTTATACTTCTCAAGCAAATCTAAAAATTAACATGGATACAGTTTTAATAAGTTCTCTTCCCTTTATCTATTGAATCAGTGCTGGCCATCCCTGAACATAGCTCGACCAAGCGGCATATACAGTAGAACCTCTATTATCCGTCATAATGAAGGGGTTGAGCTGAATGGTTAATCGAAAAATCGGATAATCCGTACCATAAAAGATTGTTGTAAATTTAGTGAATAACGCTTATACTTTAGTAATTTTCTCTGTGATCTGGTATTGAACACGCTAGGCTGTGGATCAGGAGGTCACTGATTTAGGTCTGTTATTAACAACGGTTTTTTAACGGGAAAGGAAATTCCTTTTAATGGCTGTCTGTGGAAAGATAGGAGTAGTGGAAGTCTCGAGTTGTGGATTTACATACTTTCTACACTTTATCTTTGATTTTCATTAAATTGAACACGGTTGTGACTCCAATCTCATGTTCTGAGGTGAGCCACAGTTTATCTGCCACAAACCACTCAGTTATTTGCACTTTTTTATACTTAGCAAGACAGAAAAAAGAAAGAGTGAAGAAAGCTGAATATGCAGTGAAAGAACTGCCCTTGAATGGACACGATTTCCTTTTGATAACCGTGGAAGACATTTTACAGAACTCTAACAGGTAACCATAATGTGTAAGGGTAAAGTCTTGTAATAACTCTCTCTAGAAAAGAAAACGCGCTAATATAATATATACGTATTTAATATATTTCTGTAGCAAAAAAAAAAAAAAAAAGCCAGAAAAAAAAGTCGGATAATCCGCCAATCGGTTAATAGGGTGACGGATGACCGGGGTTCTACTGTACTATCTCTTTCGTCTGTGTCTTTCCTTTCCGCTGTAAAGCGCTCAGGCTCTCCTGAGCTCTAAAGCGCGCGCTTGCTCCTATGGGCATCAATTGACATCCCTGCCCTATGTTGTGCATTGTGCGAGAATGTTGGGTCATTGCACCGTGTCGTACATGCAGAGAGATCCAACGTTTCGGAGCCACTGGCAAATCCAACATAATGTTCCTCTTTCCTTACTTTCAATGGGTAACAGCTCCAAAACGTTGGATGTTACTTACGTCATTTATGACAGCGCAAAAATCGTAATTCTCACTGTCTTTGATTTCCATCTTTTTTATGACAGATATTGAATTCAGTTTCAGTTCACCGCTCTGGAATAACGGTTAGCATGTCTGACTGTTAAATGAATCGGCCCGGGTTCGAATCCTGCTTAGGACAAGTTATCTGGTTGAGTTTTTTTCGGTATTTTCCTCAACACCCTGAACTCATTCCGCTGGAATTATCACCTTCATATCAGTCAGACGTTAGATAATCATCGCAGTTGATAAAGCGTCGTAAAATAAACAAATTAAAATCAGTTTGAGTTTACAAATTCAATCCGAAACTTGTGCACTGCCGCACGAAGTTCTTCAGTTTTTTGTATTTTGCAACTTTCGCTGCACACAATTTCTCTCCTGTTACAAGCGATGTTGTTTTATGAACTTTTGCCGTACGCTTTCATGTCATTTTCTTTTAAAATATTTTCAGGATTGCACCGTAAATGTGGCCGCAGAGTTCCAACAAAAGAAGAAAACTGAAATTCAAACAGACTTAAATATTGAAAGACTTGAACAGTCCATTCACAATATTGGCACAGCCGGTATAAATACTGTACACAACCAACAAACAGAGCCACATGCAAGGCTCGACGGAGTTTATTTTCCTCTCAGATAAAACGACAAACAAAAGTCCACACGGCCATAACGCCGCCTGCCAGCGACTTCATGACTGGACGACATTTACAAGTGGCCGGTGAGCCAGGCAGTTCGTTTCTGTAACTTCAATGTTGAATTTGTCTCAGTCTCCCATTGTGAGAGCACGCGCGGGGAACCCGGACACGGCGAGACACTGTCTGTATATTTCCACACATATTTATAAGCCTCCTTCATTCAAATATTTACGTATTGCGAATAAATTCACGACAGTACAGATGTGACTGTATAAAAGTAGAAACTTTACGTCTTTCTGCACTGGTGTTCTGCCAGCACATAGCGGTCTTCCTTTCAACTGAAAAGTTATTCTGCGGCATAAGCAAGCAGATCTGGACCACACAGGGATGAGAATTATTTTCCCATCATACAAATTCTGAGTCTTTGCACTCTCGGACCCAGAGGCTGCTCGGATATTGTGCCAGTAGTGAGGAATTAAGCCGTAAGTGAAAATCTTGCTGTTTGTAGTTCAATCAATTGGCTAGCTACTGCAGCAAATATGGCATTTTTTTTTTTTCAGATTTAATTTTCCTTCAATTAATAACAGACTAATACCATACACTCTGTAGTAGGCCTATCTAATTGCATCTTGAAACAAAAGTGTACAAAATCATAATAATCAAATAACTGTAACACTGCACAACATAAAATAAAATGTTACTAACTGATCCACCAATAATAATAATAATAATAATAATTCTTTATTTATACTGGCAGAGTTAAGGCCATAGGACCTTCTCTTACACTCTACCAGGTCACAAAGTACAAGCAGTTAAAATTTAACAAAAAGTTAAAGAACAGAATACTAACATATTACAAAAAAAATAATAACAGCATAATAAAATCGACACTAAACAACATGAAAATAATACCATAATAAAAAAGAAAGTAAAATACATTGGAATATATTGAAAGCAACTCATTTAGTACAAATGGTTAATATGGAAAAACGTAAGGAAGACTATATCAAAATGGAATGTAATAAAATGATAAAAAAGAAAAGAAATACGAAAATTAAATAAAATTCACGATAAAAGGCTATGATAATAAATTCATCGGCTGATAAAGAGAACAAAAAGGGGAAAGGAAGGAAAAAGAAATATATAGCCTATATTTTTACAAAACTATGGCAGAGAAAAGGGCTTATAACTGAAATGAATCTAATTCAAAAAGTGCAATTTCAATTTATTTTTGAAACTAGACAATGTCCGACAGTCTCTGACATGTTGTTGTGTAGAGAGTTCCAGAGATGAGCTGCAGAGACGGTGAAAGATGAAGAGTAGAAGGATGTTCTGTGTTTAGGAATGGAGAGTGTGATATGGTGTTGTGAGCGAGTATCTATTTCGTGATATGAGGACAAATGTTGAAAACGAGAAGCTAAGTAGCTAGGGTTAGAGGTTTGTAGAATATTGAAGAGTAAAATGAGAGAGTGAATATTTCTTCGCTCCTTGAGACGGACCCAGGACAGCATATTTAGTGAAGGTGTGATACGGAAGGATAATAAAAAAATTCGGTACTACTGAAAAAAAAATCAATAAATGAACTACTGTCCGTTACTCAGGAGAAGACGAACGAAAGAATGTGACCTTCTTGACTATCGCTGTTGATTATTATAAACATCGCTCAGATAAGCATCCCAGTAGCCAGGTTATTACTCCTACAGGAAACATGAGTAACAATGCGTATTGAAATTAAAGCTAAGTTGAACAGAAGGAGACCTAATGTTTCCGCTTACTGCAGTACAAATATTGGACGTGTTGTCGTACGTTATCTGTTCACATCCCTCCCTCCTCAGTCCGCTCTCGTCTTCTCCTGAGTCACCGACAGTACAGTGTCCATAAACAACTCCGATCCATTTTATAAGAAAATGTGGCTGAGGTATCCTTATTTAAAAAAAAAAATATATTGAATGAAAGCATAGACAATTTCGTGTATTTTCGACGTGCGATAGCTAAAGTTTCCAAAGACAGCTTTGACGTGTTAGAAATGGAAGTAGTGAAAATGTAAAAATTCAAACTCGTATATGATTTGGATGTTTTAGAAAATATGGTGGTAGCGAACATGTGTAAATTCATATTCATACACAATTTTGGAGTTACTATAATTTTGTTACTATACTATCACTACATTTGTTGTATTTGTTTATTTTTATTTTAGTAGGTTATTTTACGACGCTTTATCAACAGCTTAGGTTATTTAGCGTCTGAATGAGATGAAGGTGATAATGCCGGTGAAATGAGTCCGGGGTTAAGCACCGAAAGTTACCCAGCATTTGCTGATATTGGGTTGTGGGAAAACCCCGGAAAAAACCTCAACCAGGCAACTTGCCCCGAGAGGGAATCGAACCCGGGCCACCTGGTTTCGAGGCTAGACTCGCTAACCTTACTCCACAGGTGTGGACTGTTGTATTTATATGTGTGTTATCTGGTAGAATGTAAGATAAGGTCTATGATCTTCATCCTTCAAATTAAAATAAAATAAAATAAAATAAAATAAATAAATAAATAAATAAATAAATAAATAAATAAATAAATAAATAAATAAATAAATAAATAAATGAAATGTGTAAATCCGTATTCCTACACAATTCTGATGTTTTAGAATTGGAAGAAGCGAAAATGTGCAAATTCACATTCCTAGAAAATTCTGATATTTTCGAAAAGTAACAAGAATGTGCAAATTCACATTCCTAGACAAAAGGAAGTAACAAAAGTGTGCAAATTCATATTACTAGACAATTCTGATGTTTTACAAAAAGAAGTAACAAAAGTGTGCAAATTCATATTCCTAGACAATTCTGATGTTTTAGAAAAGGTTTTAAGTAGCAAAAGTGTGCAAATTCATATTCCTAGACAATTCTGATGTTTTACAAAAAGAAGTAACAAAAGTGTGCAAATTCATATTCCTAGACAATTCTGATGTTTTACAAAAAGAAGTAACAAAAGTGTGCAAATTCATATTCCTAGACAATTCTGATGTTTTACAAAAAGAAGTAACAAAAGTGTGCAAATTCATATTCCTAGATAATTATGATGTTTTAGAAAAGGAAGTAGCAAAAGTGTGCAAATTCATATTCCTAGACAATTATGATGTTTTAGAAAAGGAAGTAAAAAAGTGTGCAAATTCACATTCCTAGACAATTATGATGTTTTAGAAAGGGAAGTAGCAAAAGTGTGCAAAAGGAAGTCATATTCCTAGACAATTCTGATGTTTTACAAAAAGAAGTAACAAAAGTGTGCAAATTCATATTCCTAGACAATTCTGATGTTTTACAAAAAGAAGTAACAAAAGTGTGCAAATTCATATTCCTAGACAATTCTGATGTTTTAGAAAAGGAAGTAGCAAAAGTGTGCAAATTCATATTCCTAGACAATTATGATGTTTTAGAAAAGTAGCAAAAATGTGCAAATTCATATTCATAGTCAATTTTGATACTTTAGAAAAGTAGCAAAATGTGAAAATTCATATTTTTTTTAGACAATTCTGATGTTTTAGAAAAGGAAGTAGTTTTAAAAGTGTGCAAATTCATATTCCTAGAAAATTATGATGTTTTAGAAAAGTAGCAAAAATTCCTAGACAAATTTTTACATTCATAGACAATTCTGATACTTTAGAAAAGGAAGTAGCGAAAATGTGAAAATTCATATTTTTTAGAAATTCTGATGTTTCAGAAAATGTTTTAGAAGTAGTAAAAGTGTGCAAATTCACATTCCTAGACAATTCTGATATTTTAGAAATCGAGGTAGCGAAAATGTGCAAATGCATATTTATAGACAATTTCGTTCAAAGTAACAAGTCAGAGAAGTTACTTCTGTTTGCAGTATAACAAGCAGATATAAATCTACTTTAAAGAATTTGCTGTGTCAATACTTCTTCATATCCATTTCAGGTAAGAGAAATGGGGCAGTCTGTACATATATTTCACAACAATGTCATACAAAGAGCTATAAAATGAAGTGTTCCTTTCGTGAATGTGAGAGATTTCTTATTTTCTCCTGTGTTCGTTCGATGTAGTGCTTATGTTGCCATTTGCAACAGAAAAGCCTTTATTCCGCACATTACAAAGACAAGTTAACGACGTGGAACTCGGACATCTGCTGGAATACGAAACTCGTGGGCGGGACCCCTCGGTCGTCAGTCTGCGGAACGGTCAGCTGAGAACTGCACAGCGGTCCGCTTTTGAGGACATTGATTGAAGAGCTCGCTTCCACACCCCGCCGTCATATTTCTGGACGGAAATATACAGCACTGAATTCAATTCAAGACCCCTTGGGTTTAGCTGAAGTATAGCATGTCTGTACGGTTTTGTACACTGGACATGTAGAAATGTTAGTAAAGA
>JAJSOF020000025.1:3195957-3216454 GCA_025594305.2 Periplaneta americana
ACTGTCATCTAATGGTTTCTCAACAAAGTGGAGACAGATTTGGTCTTGGGCAGGCTCTGTCAGCCGATGGTTATATCGACGGCCCAGGAAAAAGGGAAGCAAATCAAAATTTAAATTCTTGAGATATTTGAATTTTAAACCGTCATGTTCCTGTGCAAAATCAAATTAACACACTCTAATTTGAAAGTTATACAGTAGTATATATAATCATCTTTAAGGCTATATGTACATGAACGACCACAAATATTCTCAGAAAATGCAGGCTCTAAATTTCTAAAATTTTATAAGGAAATGAACTCACAATTGGACAAAAATTACAAGGTACCAAAACAAGACTTATTAGAACTTAAATATTTGATAAAGGTATAAAAAGGTTACTAAAAATATTTTTAAGAATTCATTTTTTACTTTAAATTAAATTTTCCAAAATTTGAAAATTTTCACACATTATTTCATAACTCCACAATCATTAGAGACAGAATTCTGAAATTTTGTACACTGATTTAATATGCATTTATGCAAAAGTTAGACTACAATAATGCCCATTTCTTTGAAAATAGTAAAATTAGGTCACAAAACATTATGTAAATTTTAATTTCTTTTATATAGAAGAAATATAAAATTAATTGTATTAAAATAAACAACTCTACATGTCTGAGAGTAGTCTGCTTTTCAGAAATAAGTGTTTATTACATGCATGAAAAATATTAAAGATGTCAGAGAGACCATGACAATGTTATGGTTACCAAATGATGTAAATGCAGAATTTTTTTTTTCATACTCTGGTAAAACCGATTTGAAAAGTATTATTAGTAATCTTTTTTATACTTTTATCAGATATTTAAGTTCTAGTAAGTCTTGCTGTGGTACCTTGTAAGTTTTGTCCAATTGTGAGTTCATTTTCTTATAAAATTTTATAAATTTAGAGCCTGCATTTTCTGATAATATTTGTGGTCGTTCACGTACATATACCCTTAACAGAATTTGGAGTAATTTGAACGATCCTGTCCACACCTGTGGAGTAACGGTTAGCGCGTCTGGCCCCGAAGCCAGGTGGCCCGGGTTCGATTCCCGGTCGGGGCAAGTTACATGGTTGAGGTTTTTTCAGGGGTTTTCCCTCAACTCAATATGAGCAAATGCTGGGTAACTTTCGGTGTTGTAACCTGGATTAATTTCACCGGCATTATCACCTTCATCTCATTCAGACGCTAAATAACCTAGATGTTATAAAGCGACGTAAAATAACCTACTAAAATAAAAAAAAGAACGATCATTTGATTTTTCACAGCAACATAAAGTTTTAAAATAGGGTTTTCTCAAAACTTTAAACTTCAAACCAACTGAACAACAACAGACATATTCCGTCAAGGAGCTGAACCTCTGACTTCAATCTCTATCTACGGATCTATGGAGAATTTGGATTTACTGAGGTAATATAAATGTGGAGAACCAGAAAGTCTAGTATGTCCTGGTGTGGGGATAGGGTCCCAATCGTTGCATTGCAGTTGCTATTTGTGACGAAAGTCTTGTTGTGCACACAGCCGCAACGAGAGGTTTTATTTTCTTGCAGCACAAAGGAAAAACCTCCGAGAGGAGGCGGCACCACGTCATTACCTCCGCTCAGTGGCGTCAGCCAATTTCAACACGTCGTTATATATTCCTCCGTCTTCCCCCAGGCAAATAACTTGTTAAAATGGTTCCCTTTCCCACGTGGCGTGGAGGGGCTGCCGTCCAAATTTGTGTTGACTCTAACACTCTTGCATGTAAATTCACCGCCGAGGTGTAGTTGCATGTATCGGGAGTTAGTGCCTCCCCTGCAGGGTCCGCCACCCGTCTTACAATCCACCCGCCGGCAAATCGATCGCGTACCTCTGTAGTGTTGCCTATGAATATGGCGGCATGTAAACAAAATAACGATAGGTACCAGTGTTGCCAATTTTGTCTTTTTTCGGTTATAGCTAGCTTTATGAATGACAGATAGCAGGAAGAAATTTATTGATTAAAGTTCACGTTAACACTTTGTTTGTTAAAAACATAAAATTACTTAGTCACACGTTAAAAACTGTTAAAATTTTAAAAAAGGTATATACCTTCGACAGACGGCCCGTTTCGACGTGATGTTACGTCTTCATCAGTGTTTCCTGAACTACTGGTGATCTTTAATTCTGCGATGTGCATTTGTCGGTTGTAGGGGTGGGGGTATGTTGCTCTTATGGTGGGGGTTGGTTGTTTGTGTGTTATGACATATCATGACGTCGAATAACGTGTGGGTATTGAACTGTAATTGTGTCTTAAGTATATGTTGTGGGTATGTTATTGTATGTTTATATATTTCGTATTGTTCTAAGATGTTTAACTGTGAACTTTTTGGTGTGATGTGTATCTGTTTCTATATTATTGTAGTCATGATTATTGTTGATAATGTGGTCTGCATAATTTGATGTGATGTAGGGTTTGGTTACAGCTTTAATATGTTCATTATATCCTGTGTGAAAGGATCTTCCTGTCTGTCCTATGTAATGTTAATCTAGCTGTTTTGTTTCAATGTTGGGCGGTATCTTGTTAGAGAGACCAAAAGGAAGTAAGAGCCAAAACATTGATTTTGAAGTTTTGGTTGATTCCTGTGTATTATTTAATTTTACTCCCGAATTCAAAGGATGGAGAACCCTAATTGCGTGTATTTTTTAATATTCGAAGGAAATAAAATGACAAATTTGTATGAAAATTTCTCTTTTCATTGCTGGCAAAAGGAAACAAGGCACCATATTTTTTTTTAATTCTGCTGTTGCCATTTAAATTAATTATTACCACGTTTCATACCACTTTGCTATACTTTTTAGAAAGGGGATCATTTAGAAAGAGTGAAAAATTCATTCCACCATATCTCAAAATGGAGATTATGGACTTAATTCCTTCTCGCTTCTGAGGAAATATATGTTTTCTTTTTTCGGAATATGTATGATAAGGCATTCATGTGTTAAATTCTAATGTACCTTGTTTACATGTTTCGACCTTTTATGGGTCATCCTCAGAACTGGTCGCTGTTGGTCTTGGCGCCTCTTCTTCTGTTTCCTGTGAGGGTGTGTTGCTGTGGTATAGTGTAGAGTCAAAGAGTGTGTGTGTTCTGAAATTGAGTTGTGTGGTGAGAATTTCGTTCGGGTATGTTTTCGTGTGTCTGTATATTTCATATTGTTCCCGCGCCAATATATATATATATATATATATATATATATATATATACATATACATATATATATATACTGTTTATGTTTTTATATTCCATGTTTCATTTTTTTGAGCCAAGTAGGCCTCGTCCATTTCTTTTTTGTGAACGAATGGTGATTTCTCCGAATTCTTTCTTTCAGATTCGGGAGAAGATGTAGGGGAAAAGTACCTATAGGAAAACTTGTGCCATAATGAATTCCACTCCATTTATTATTTTTTAATATTTTAACATTCATTTGTGCAATTTTAATTTAGCTATGGTTCTCTTGAGGTTGTGAAGATAGGCCTATAAGCAACAGCCAATTAGAACTTTTTGTCAGTCGTCCGGATTAGCCTGGCACAACGAACCCAGCAGAGTCTTACCCTGATGATGGAACCTGTGTGTAGTTCCGAAACATTGGAACTGTTAAATTCCAGTACACGGTGGAATACCCAAAATCATTTTCTGTGTTGACATTTTCTCATTTATTTAGTCTAAGTGATTGTATTTTTGTGCTTTCCTATTCTGAACTTGGAAATTTAAAATGTCATTTTATTTCCTACCAAGTCTAGAGACTTCGCAACAACGTTTACCACAAAATGTAAATTTCTAAAACAAACGCATTAGCTAAAAACATTTCAAGACTTTTGAAGTCCACAGCTGTGGAGTAACATTGAGCTACCCGGCCGTGAAACAAGCGGGCCCAGGTTCAAATCCTGGTTAGGACAAGTTACCTGGTTGGGATCCTTTCAGAGTTTTTACCTCAACCAATTGAAAAAGAATTGCTGGGTAACTTTCGGCGTTGGACCTCGGACTCATTTCGCCATCTTTAATTCAAATATCATTGCCATAATTGGCAAAGCCCGGGTTAAGTTCACAGTGCATCGTGCTGTATTCGTACAAAAGCACGGCCGTTCGGCGACAAAAATCACTCACAGAACAGAAGTGGTAAACATAATAAGTCACAGGCTGCAATGTAAGCCTTCGGGCCCCTCCGTAAAAAAATAAAAGTAATTTTAAAGAAATCTGTAATTCCATTGGAAATTGAAATGGAATTTGAAGATGAGATAGTTACTCACAACGATTTTAAATGGGCAAAACTGACCGCAATTCAGTGGGGAAAAATGAGTCAGCTGCAGTGTGGAGTGAAATCAAAGAGTACTTACTTACTTAAGGCTTTTAGGAAACCTGCAGGTTCATTGCCGCCCTCACATAAGCCCACCATCGGTCCCTATCCTCTGCAACATTAATCCAGTCTCCATCATATCCCACCTCCCTCAAATCCATTTTAATATTATCCTCCCATCTACGTCTCGGCCTCCCTAAAGGTCTTTTTCCCTCCGGCCTCCCAACTAACACCCTATATGCATTTCTGGATTCGCCCATATGTGCTACATACCCTGCCCATCTCAAACGTCTGGATTTAATGTTCCTAATTATGTCAGGTGAAGGATACAACGCGTGCAGTTCTGTGTTGTGTAACTTTCTCCATTCTCCTGTAACTTCATCCCTCTTAGCCCCAAATATTTTCCTAAGAACCTTATTCTCAAACACCCTCAATCTCTGTTCCTCTCTCAAAGTGAGAGTCCAAGGAAATGAAAGAATACAGATTATTGTCATAATTTGCTCTGAAATCACTTATTTTGCCTTTGTTCAACGGTAATAGACACGTAGCCAGCTGACCTTCGTTAAAACTTCATATCCCAGTAGGCTACGTTGAGAACTGATACTTGAGTTGGCAACACTGATACGTACTCCACAGATAACTGAAAAGTGTGGTCAGCCAGGCAGCTCTTTTGTGAGCTGTGCACGCAGCCGACCTGTTCGCATGTCGTAGTAACCTCAACCAGCTGTCAAATTTAATAGCTTGTCTTTCTTAATCATTTTACAAACAATTTCTTCTTATGACTGTCAATATCAGGCTATTTCTAGAAAACAGAACATCGCGATCTGGCTGTGCCACAATTAAAGTTATTATCGGCGTTCTTCTGTATCGCCTGAATTAAGACAGCTACAGCTTCCAGACCGTTCAAAATTGAAGCGTCCACTGCAAGAATGATGGATGTCATTTGGAGTACATTTTGCAGGAAAAGCGATTGAAAGTTTGAAATGCTTAGCGCTCAAAGCGTAACTGTGATTTTCCGATCATTACTGGACAATGACTATCAGTGTTAATGCCATATAACTCTGTATGTACATTCTATATGTCTTAACCTATGCATTGACAGTCTTGGTTCATTTTCCAACAAAAAAGTGACATCCATCATTCTTGCAGTGAACTCTTCAATTTCTTATTGATGTTAATACACACAAAATGCAGTCATTATTTATTTATTCATTTATCAATTTATTTATTTATTTAAATATCATAATGATAGTATATTGTTCACTTTATAGCAATGCTAATAAAAAGTACGTGTATTAGCCTATTATTATTATTATTATTATTATTATTATTATTATTATTATTATTATTATTATTATTATTATTATTATACTTTTATGACAGTTAACTGTATACACAAGATTGCCCAAAGACCGGCAACCCACATTTCGATCACAAATAATTAAGAGGATAATTGAATAATTTCAAGGAAAAATTGTTCCGGGGCCGGGTATCGATCCCGGGACTCTTCGCTTAGGGCGCGAACGCTCTTCCGACTGAGCTACCCCAGGAACTATACACGACACCGTCACAATTTTTCCTTTTATATCCACACAACTCAAATGAGCTGACATGACGCCAGAACTCAACTGTGAGTGCACACAATACTGTGTGACTTAAATTGTGGCTTTCTGTTAACGTACCTCCAGTAACGAATGCATTATACAAATCTAGCTTTCAGGTAGTAGCTCCCTGTAAAGCAGGTTTGAATAATTTCAAGGAAAAATTGTTCCGGGGCCGGGTATCGATCCCGGGACCCTTCGCTTAGCGCGCGAACGCTCTTCCGACTGAGCTACCCCAGGAACTATACACGACACCGTCACAATTTTTCCTGGGGTAGCTCAGTTGTGTTACTATAAGCTGAACATGGTTGTAAAATGAAATGGGAATATCGACACGGGCAACGTTGTCTGGGCACTGCATGGACGGCCAACACACAGAGAAAACGTGACCGCATGGTGCAGGCATAGGCTACTACTTCTGCGAGAGTCATCACTGGACTCTACTTTTTCAAGACGGAATTGAAAGAGTTATTACAGTGGACATGTACTGATTACTCACAGGTGTCCAGGGCATCCCCAGTGGCCATCCACAGGATGAACAGCGCCACCAACATCGCGTCCGTGTCCATGCTGCAGTCTGCAGGCCGCTGCTCACAACATGGCACCTGTGAACAAAGGGCACAGAATTAGAGAAGGATATAAACCAAACCCTATACGTGTTAAGATCAATAAAACCAGGCGTTCACAAAGCTAGAATATTGTTAAAACATATTGTCGATGACCTGCCACGATGGATTGGCCTCAGCTGATCACAGAGCGATGGAATTTAATGACTACAGAGTGATAACCTGGCAGCAGTAGCAGTAGCAGTAGTAGTAGTAGTAGTAGTAGTAGTAGTAGTAGTAGTAGTAGTAGTAGTAGTAGGGATAGGCGTAGTTGTAGCAAGAATGTTATACTTGTAGTATAACAGTACATTATGCGAGTTTCATAATTTTCATACGAGCGTCTTAATTACCATTATACGCAAGTTTCATACGACTTTTTATGCTCGACCATATTTTTAACTTGAAATTATTCATAAGTATTCATGTTATGGTTATGTAAGTGAGGAGCGCAACTGACCTGAATTGTGAGATGTGCGCAGACGCGAAAGTATTGATTTTTTCCGAGGCACGAATGTCATTGACCTTGATATAATCTAGAGAATAACATGAACATTAATCTTGATATAACCTGGAAATTGATTTAGACATTGAAAAACGAGATGACAAATTGAATTTATTTGAATATTATTTACAATTAACGCTAATTATTATAGTAACAGAACATAACCTTCTGCGACAGTATTGGATTTCCAGCCTCCGTGACTTTTCGCTAATTGTCTTTCGATTACATATCCGAGAATAATCGATACTTGCGGTTTTATAATAGTACAATGGTGATTTCTCATTGCCTGAACAACTGAACTGTAATGAATAGGTGTACTTTAATGAGGTGCATTAAAGGGCTACTACCAGTTGTATAATTACTATATTTCGGCATGGTCGAGCATAAAAGAATAAATGAGATTGTAGACACGTGCTTTCCTACAATTGAAACAAAATTGTATTGGAAAAGCCTGTGTCTTTAAACCCATAACATGCAGTTCACGTAAGGTGCAAAATATATAGCCTATGTACACAATAATTAAAGGTACATTACAGTCACAGGAGCACAGTAGCCTATGCATTATGTGGTCATTATCATAATTTAAAAATTACTTGACAACTTTAATTAGTTGCATTAAAACATCTGCATTAACACATAACAAGCAGTTACTACTTTAGGGAGACTCGTCAATAACCAGCTTAATAATTGATCATGAACAATTGCTTCATGTCTGGGATTTCAGCTGTAAAGATCCATTACAAATCCACCACGAGTTAGAAATGCGTCCTGCAAGCCACACGGCGTTGAATTAGATTCCTTGCTGAGTAGAGATGGCAGGACTGTGATTTGCTGTCCCGTATCGTGATGACCACACGACAGGGGATCAGCTGGTGAGTTGCTGAGAGCTCAAAATTTACGTAAGCCGTAATAGATCCACTATAATAAAAATAATAATAATAATAATAATAATAATAATAATAATAATAATAAATGCAGAATAAATATGGGAAATGCGTGTCATTATTCGGTTGAGAAGCTTCTGTCATCTAGTCTGTTGTCAAAAAATTTGAAAGTTCAAATTTATAAAACAATTATATTACCGGTTGTTCTGTATGGTTGAGAAACTTGGACTCTCACTTTGAGAGAGGAACAGAGATTAAGGGTGTTTGAATATAAGGTTCTTAGGAAAATATGTGGAGCTAAGAGAGATGAAGTTACAGGAGAATGGACAAAGTTACACAACGCAGAACTGCACGCGTTGTATTCTTCACCTGACATAATTAGGAACATTAAATCCAGACGTTTGAGATGGACAGGGCATGTAACACGTATGGGCGAATCCAGAAATTCATATAGAGTGTTAGTTGGGAGACCGGAAGGAAAAAGACCTTTGGGGAGGCCGAGACGTAGATGGGGGGATAATATTAAAATGGATTTGAGGGAGGTGGGATATGACGATAGAGACTGGATTAATCTTGCAGAGGATGGGGATCGATGGCGGGCTTATGTAAGGGCGGAAAAGCCATTTGTAAGTAAGTAAGTAAGTAATAGAATGATAGTAATGAAAGCGAGGGAGATTTAGAAATCTGAACTATGGATATGATCACAAACGACATTTGTTGTCGAACTCGGGTCTCTGGCGCGGAATATGGACGCCGTACCTAAAGCTACTCCATTACATTTTCATCTCATGGCAGGAAGAAACCCCAAAGTAAGCTACCAGATCTGATCCCGGGCTAATAGCGCCTGCAAGTCATTTTCATTTTTGTTTGAAGCGACTGTTGGCAGGGTTATGAAATATTTAAGTCAAGTTCGTGAGATTAGTTTGCGCACGGAAAAGCAGAGCGGCAGAGTTGCTGCTCTACATCCTGAGAAGGGTAGCAATGGTAACTAACCATAGTAGTACAAGCTGTGGGGTGTGAGTACGTATGTAAGTAAAGGCTTGCATAATTCATAGCAGCGCCCGTTACCTTGGTGACCAGTACAGATCCGGCCGGCCACGCCATTCATCCGCACGGGCGCTCTGCGAAGCATGTGAATGTAGCGGAGGCCTGCAATGCTAGCAGCGAAAAAATATTACACACAATGTTGTATAAATACGACGATGAGCTGCACATGCGATTACATTCAAACAGAATCTAAAAAAAAAAAAAAAAGTATGCGATGAAAGCTCGCAGAAAACGAAAAATGAGATGGAATCTGAAATTATTTTTCAGAGCTAATATGAAGTAACTTAGAGCCGAAAGCATTTTGACACATTATTATAATTTAATTTGTATCATTTTATACCTATACATTGTAAATCGGAACTAGATCGTTACAGTGATGAAAATCTTCATACATCCTTCTCTTTGATCTTTCTCCTCTCGTCCTTCTTCCTCTGTTTTATTAGATTTCTTTCCGTCTTTTTATGTCCCTGCATATTTTCTTTCCTCTTCCGTATTTATTTCTTTCTTTGTGATATCCTTTCTTCTATCGTTTGTGTCAAAATTGCTCACATTTCATTTTATCCTACAGACAAATCACACTTCAAAAAAGTGGCATCAGAACAAATCCCAGTAACCATTAGAGTGTTTACTTTGTTCATTCGTTAGCTTATTTGTTTGTTTGTTTGTTTGTTCCTTCGTTTGTTCGTTCGTTTGTTTGTTTGTTCTTTTGTTCGTTCATTCGTTCATTCATTCATTTATTCATTTATTTATTCATTGATTTATTCATTCATTGATTCATTTATTTATTTATTTATTCAATCATTTATTTATTTACTTATTTAGCAATTCATTCATTTACTTATTTATTAGAAAATATGATCAATTAATTATGAATGTTCACAATGGCCAGGACACTTTGAGCAATCTTTTTTATTTTCAAATACAGTGCGTCCCAGCGAATGTTCCCGGTGTTTGTCGGTCGACCAGCGGCAGATCTCCCCTTTATCGCAGCTGTCTGTATCTTTAACCGTTTCGTGCACCATGATTAGAGGACTGTTTTTCCAAAACTCGCTCTCTGCAAAATTATAATTTTACAAGAGAGACAAATAACTGATTGGAAAATTGCAGGTAAAAATAATTTGCAAATTCTATGTTAAACACTTTATTTTTAGACAGCATTGGTACATATTATATGTACATATCAAAAGCAAAATATGTATCGTTTTCTTAAGTATATACCACACAAATGTTCATGAACTCCAATTTTCCCATTTCTGCAGAAAGTGAGTTTTGGAAAAAGTGTCTCAGAAAATCTTTCATATCAAAAGAATGTTTTGAACAGCGAGGAACAACCTAGAGAAGTCTGCAAAGAAAAACGGGCAATTTATCTGCCATGCTGCAGCGATTTGGGGACCAAATATAATATCAAGATATGGGACGTCATAGGAATTATGATTGGGGCTAGAGGCACAATCCCACGGGAGTCCTTAGAAGTCTTCCGAAAATTAAAAGTTCCTGACAGCACCCTGGACATGATATCCTCCGCTGCACTGAAGTCATCGATTAGCATAATTAATCATCACTTATATTCTCTATAAAATGTAATTTGTCTTGCAGCCTAAATTGTTTGTTGTGTTTCCAATAAATTTCTCAATGATAGCCTATCTAACTAGGGTTTATATTAAAGAAAAAATTGAATTAAATATAAATATTCATTTAGAATTGATTAGGAGGCCGATTATTTAACCCTAGTTGGGACGGCAATCAACTAACTAACTTAGAGTGTAATTCATTACCGATACAAAAGTTGCATTTCGATCTCTAATCTTATCAGACGCTGACCTTTTCTGTTTCACATTCAATTTCAGCACAAAAGTAATGGCGTAATTTAATACTTTCGCCACTGTCCTGCGCGAGTAATAGAAAATACAATTAATGTAGGATTAATCGTAATGTTGGTCTGAGGTTCGAATGAGTGTCCTCTGTGAATACGTGGTGACAATCCCACGTCACATGAATCCAAAACTTTGTTCATCCATCGCCAGTTCTGTAAAGGCGGAGTGACACAACTGTACGCATTCCTGTGATAATTTAAAATAAATTGAAACAGATATTAGCGAACAATAAAATTAAAACATTTTTTGTAATTATTCCGGAAACCGCAGAGCTGAAATCACGGCAGCCAGTCGAGCGTTGATGCAGTTTTAATCACAGGAGCAACTGGCTCGATAATTGCTGAATATTTAATCCAATTAAAGCGAACCAAACATTGCGAAGTTTCAGGTCTGATGTTTATACCCGTATCTGTGCTAGGGCAGCGTTTCTCTAAATTGGTCAGTTGAAAATGGAATTCCTTTGGGCTCTCAGTTAACTCCTGTAAACACAGTGTTCATAACTTTGTGTCGTACTGCAGCCGCATATTATTTCACTAATGAAAATCAAATCTGCGGATTGCTCTGTCTCTTGCCAAGCAGCACTGCAAACTAACGCAGTAAAAAGTCAGAAATACGCCTTCTCCCTCCTTTGTTTCACGCACTTACAAGGAGAGGACACACTCTGTAAATCACCGAATTAAATCAGATTATGTGACATGAAAGTACAAGACACACTGTTTAAAGTCACATCTGGTATGGGTGGCCAATGACCCCTCGTTTTGGAAATATTGGCTATTGTTTGTGACATACTTCCGTTAGGTGTCTAATAGGGAAGCGTCAGACTATGTAACAGCGTAGCTCGTATGGTTGGGTGCTAAGTGACAACCAGGCAACCCGAGTTCGAATCCTAACGCCTTTTCATTTTTTAAAGCTTGATATTATTATTATTATTATTATTATTATTATTATTATTATTATTATTATTATTATTATTATTATTCACTTTCAGTTGTCAGCCATGTTGAAATATGCGTGGCATGCATCAAAATTAATAAACGAACGAGAAGTGTTTGTGAATGTGAAGGATATCTTTTCGCAGCAGAAGTGCGGAAAAATATGACTGTGGACAACCTTCTTTCATTTGCTGTGCATGGTGCAGGAAATATGTATGTTCTGTGTGTTTTTATGACACCGTAATGACTCGGGTACAAAATGAAATGGAATAGGTGCTACAGGAATAGAACAGACGCCAGTGACACATCTTACCTTCCTACGTGAGCAGGATTTCATTGCTTATCCTTTACAATATAATGTTAGTTAATTAGTAATTTGTTTAAAACATTATGAAGCATTCAATACATTGAGAAATATGATATAGGTATGTAAATAGATAACTGTGATCACAATATTAATCATTATTAAAAGAAAAAAAATATAGGACCAGTTAAGATTCGAACTCAGGTTGCCTGGATAACAATTCAGCATCCAACCATATGGGCTACGCCCTAACACAGTCTAACGCTTCCCTATTAGGCACCTAACGGAAGTATGTCACAAACAATAGCCAATATTTCCAAAACGAGGGGTCATTGGCCACCCATACCAGGTATGACTTTAAAGAGTACGTCTTGTACTTTCATCTCACATAATCTTATTTCATTCGGTGATATACAGAGCGTGTCCTCTCCTTGTTAGCCTGTGAAACTGTAAGGCAGAGGTGTCACGAAATCAGCACGGCAACTTATGATTTTGAAGTTACTGGATATCCCGCATCCTGTGCTGTAGAAGACGGCAGATAGCTGCACGACTACTGAGCGTAGAAAGTGTTACGGAAAGTAGCACGTTGTTGTACAAATGAGACTATGTATGAGATACGTCACGTACAATAATAATCATCAGCAATAAGTAAATTGCAATGCATTTACGCCTATATAACAACTTCTACAAACGACAAAGGGATAAAGCACAAACATTATTTCAAATTTGAAATATTTTTGATACATAATTATGACTCTGTGACTAGTTATTTATAAATTAACAGTACTTCACATTAATACAGTATATTATTCTAAGAAAAAACCAGTATGATTCTAAAGAAAAACAGTACGTATTGTACTTGAATTAATACTGTGTTACGAAACACTGGAAGAAAGGAACAAATACTGGTACGTAAATCTATACTAATAATAAATCTGTAGCCGAAATTTTTCTGGTAATTTAAGATTTTCCAAAAATAATTGGTCCTAACATATATAATTAACCACCCTGAAACCGAAAATCGCATTTTGAAATTTTTGTTTGTATGTCTGTCTGTATGTTTTTACCTTTTCACGCGATAATGGCTGAACCGATTTATATGAAAATTGGAATATAAATTAAGTTCATTGTAACTTAGATTTTAGGCTATATGGCATTCAAAATACTTTATTTAAAAGCGTGTTATAAGGGGACTGAATTAAATAAATCGAAATATCTCGCTTATTATTGATTTTTGTGAAAAATGTTACATAACAAACGTTTCTTTAAAAATGATTTCCGATAAGTTTTATCCTTCACAAAATTTTGATAGCACTGATATTTAATGAGATAAATGAGTTTTAAAATTAAAATAACGCCGTCTAAGACGGTGCAATGAATTAAGAACAAATGACTTCGTCTATATGGGGCCTTGGACAACAACAATCGAAAGGTATTAAAATCGAAAGCTATAGCCTACACAGAATATTTCTGTGTTTGTATGAAGTAATATCAGAAGCTAAATTAACCGATTTGTATAATTAATTATTATTTCACCATTGGAAAGTGTAGTTTCTCTAGATGGACATAATGCTATAATGTTATTACAGTAACGTCTGAGTAAATCGAGGACAGGTAAGATTAAAATAGCTTCTTATGCACAGAAAATTTGATAGGCTATTTTGTACATTCGTTTTCTGTATTTCTTAAAATAATATTTATGTACACTCATTTTAACCTCAGAGAATTAACGAATAACGAGATTGTATTGATTTAGTATGCAGTAATAGTACGTTAGCTTAGCAATCCATTATTTTATAATTCAAATTTTAACTATGCTCAATTGAATCGCGTTAAAATACATAAAATATATATGCAATAAATGCAATGCAAAAAAAATTGGGTAATGAGCGAAGCAGATTTTCTTGCGCTGTTGTAAAAGTTGTTCCCTGGATCAAACGTCCTATTTTAATTAAGTAATTACTTTATATTTATTTTTAACAGGTGCAGCGGAGAGCACGGGTACAGCTAGTATATAATAATTATACAAACTGAAACACTTTAAATGTTTAATGTAGCCTATTATTTTCTAAGCTTTCACGTCATTGCTCACTTAATGCAATTGCAATGTGTATAATGTCAAAACACATTTTATTAAATTACAAGAGTTCAGTTTTCTCACTGAAAGGACCTGCTGCAGACGTCAGACGTTAATTTTAGATACAAATTCTCTATATCAGCTGATATTACGTTAAGGGTTGTAATCCTTAAAACTGAACATAAATGATTGTCTCTCAGTCGGCTCCTTAGCCCAGATTTGTTAAGTTTGACGAAAGAAAACACTGCTTACATCTATACCCCTACGTACTGTCGAACATTCATATCATTTCTGAAACACAATTTTTATTTTATTATTTAAACTAAAAAGTAAAATTGAAGTAACTGAGGATATTGCGAGGACTTGAATGCTCTTTACTCTTTGCCATGAGATCGGGTGATGCACTGTATTAAATTTGTACTATTACGTCCAGAATATGACTGCAGGTCGGCGGGGGGGGGGAGTAGCAGAGAAGGGAGGAACGAAATTTGAGCACAGCTCGTAATAGAACAAAATGGCATCGCTGCTGTAAGGTCTCTATTAGTTCCTTCATTATTATTATTATTATTATTATTATTATTATTATTATTATTATTATTATTACCGTCATCCAATTTTGGAGCAACAGTAACAAATATAAACAGTGGCGGTGCGTCAATAAGAGCACAAGAGCACGTGAACACCTTGTTTCCATTAATGCACGACTAGTTTTATTATTTAATACCGTATTGACGTAGTGCGAATGTATATCAGAATCGAGTATTTTAAATTTCCCGCATCTTGCATAAACTTCTTATGTAAACTTGGCAACATCCGTTCACGTACAAGCAGTGCTCTTTTCAAGAAGGTTACAGGAATTTCACGCATGCGCGGGAGAAAATTGTCTTTCGCTGGCCGCTTATGACTCGTCAAGAGCACAAAGCGTTAAGTGAACAGTGAATCTATCATACAGATGTCACATGCATGGATGCTGTCGTTCACGTGCTATATTTCGACAAGGAAATTTAATAGTCTGTATTCTAGCCTATAGGTGTCAGCATCTCACTGTCGGAATGTTTACTTTATGTGTGTACAGTGCTGCTATCCACCTTTCTTATAAATTATGTATTTCAGATAATATTAATAGTATATTAAACATACGAGGTCACTCAATATGTCGCAAATTGAAAGGACAGGGACCTCTCAAATTGCAGTTTAGATTTCACGGCGCTTCTTCCGACGGCCTTCACCTGCTTTGCCATCGAACAACAGATGACGGCGTCTTGCCATCCTAACGGCACACACCAGCCAACTCCTCCTCGCCCCGTTCCGTGATCAATTGATCAGTCTCAGCCCCCTCGCGTATGTGGTACCTAAGAGGTTACGTCCAATTTCGGCTTCCCCTTCAAAATTTTCTAGAGCTCCTTCAGGGGAGCAGCGTAACCCGGAGTGAGACTAGTGGCCAACAGGCTTGGAGCTCACATATTTAGTTTTGTACAGCCCCCAACCCCTTGCAAGGACGCGTTTTGCGTACCTTTTAAATTTTCCTCCCAATTCTCCTTCGATTTTTCGATTTTTTCGCTACGAGAGTGTAGTTTGTGAATTACTATACTTCAGTGTCAGCATAATAGCATAGTTTGGCTTTCAAATACGTGTTGGCTGAATGTGGTGGTGGAATGAATTTAAGTATCTGTATGGTAGTGTATAATATTTGCTGGCATGTATTTATAGTGAACAATCTATGCGAATGGGATTACAGTACTGGTATAGGCTATAGTGTATCAGTGTGTTGTGAATAAAAATATATTACTGAATACACGCTTTTGTAAATAACAGCACTGTGGTATGTATTAATTTTTAACAAACGTAAACAATGAACTCTATTCAAGTAATTTGGAACAGTAAAGAACTCAGTAAATTGGCTTAGAAGGAAAAATTGGAAATAAAAAGACTGGGTTCCATTATTATTATTATTATTATTATTATTATTATTATTATTATTATTATTATTATTATATATGTTCTTTTGAATTTATATGCGGTTTTTTCGATAGTGAAACATTGGAATCATGGCATTTTATATTAGGCTAAAAGTACGATTTCAAATTCTCTTCGATTTTGGAACACAAAATTGTGAACACATATAATATTTTATCACGAGCCGCCACTGAATATAAATGATACTCGGAAGGAAATTAAACACAGAATTGATATGGGAAATGCCTGTTATTATTCGGTTGAGAAGCTTTTATCATCCAGTTTGCTGTCAAAAATTCTGAAAGTTAGAATTTATAAAACAGTTATATTACCGGTTGTTCTTTATGGTTGTGAAAGTTCGACTCTAACTTTGAGAGAGGCACATATGTTAAGGGTGTTTGAGAATAAGATCCTTAGGAAAATATTTGGGGCTAAGAGTGATGAAGTTACAAGAGAATGGAGAAAGTTACACAACACAGAACTGCACGCATTGTATTCTTCACCTGGCATAATTAGGAACATTAAATCCAAACGTTTGAGATGGACAGGGCATGTAGGACGTATGGGCGAATCCAGAAATGCATATAGAGTGTTAGTTGGGAGGTCGGAAGGAAAAAGACCTTTAGGGATGCCGAGATGTAGATGGGAAGATAATATTAAAATAGATTTGAGGGAGGTGGGATATGATGATAGACAATGGATTAATCTTGCTCAGGATAGGGACCAATGGCGGGCTTATATGAGGGCGGCAATGAACCTCCGGGTTCCTTAAAAGCCAATAAGTAAGTAAGTATTATTACCGTCATATTCTGAAGGGAAAAAGATAACATTTTGGCAACTTTTACGCTTACCCCCAGTTTAGCACGTTCCCAGTTCACATCAGCTGACTACACTAAATTTCGCTGAGTATCCAGATTTTTAGCAGACAATCACATCGGGAAATGCTATGACTACTGCAGTAGAGACCGAAATGAATAATTTGTATACCTAACATGTAGAAACGGGAGGAGTCCGAGGAAGCACCAATAAAGGCGGACAGAATCCATTCCGAAATAGATGTTGCAGTAAAGTATCAGATGATAACAACGAAGCTTTTATTTTTTTCCATCCATTTAAAAGTTATTAAGACTCAAGCAAAGACGGCCGCATTGCAAGGATTGGTCTTCTTTTTGGAAAGCAGTAAAAAGCCTCACATATGTTAAGAATTTTAATTTCGGAGCGTATAAGACAATTTGATTTTGAACTGTATCCAAGGCGTGTTTTCTCCCCGAAACCTCCGTGTAGCTGATGTCGTATGCCAGGCACGAAGTCAGAATGTCTTAATTTACTTCACTGCTCTGTAATCACGTCGTTCGCTGGCAGTCCGATGATATATGGTGTGCACCAAGTCCAGACTCCTCGAGGTGTGTTTGTAGTGCTCGCAAATTGCCAACGGCAGGTGCGCTTCTGAGGTTAATAGACGCTTTGATCAGGTTATTACCCACTGAAAAAAAAAACATTAATAAAAATAGTAAACACTACAGCGAGCGGCTGAGACAAATTAGCGTGAGTGTGAACAGCACTGACTACAGAGTGTCGCGCTTCAAACCAAACGAAATTTATTTAATTCATATAGCTAATACTTCATTACTTAGACTTTTAATAGGCAGACTAACGACGTTGCATCAACTGCACAGTTATTTAGAGAGAACGGAGTTTTGTGATGATTAAATTATTTTTAACGACATGAGTATGAGAAATGGCCATGGAATTACCACATATTTTACGAGCAAATGCTGGGTAACTTTCGGTGCTGGACCCCGGACTCATTTCACCGGCATTATCACCTTCATTTCATTCAGACGCTAAATAACCTAGATGTTGATACAGCGTCGTAAAATAACCCAATAAAATAAAAAAATAAATAAAAATTACCACATATTTGCCTTGCGGTTAGGAAAAGGAGCAGTTTCGGTGGGGGTCTGAGCATAGCCCGTTCGCTATTCTATTAGTTAGGCGCAATGCTGCAGAACTTCGGATAAGTTCAGACAAAAATAATTAAATATCATAAAAGTTATATGACATTTAATAGTACATTATGCAACGAGCCTATAATGGTAGTAATTAAGACGCGAGTATGTTTATGAAACTCGCTTGCGCTCGTTTCATAATTTTCATATGAGCGTCTTAATTACCATTATAGGCAAGTTTCATATGACTTTTTATGCTCGACCATATTTCTAACTTGAAATTATTCATAAGTATTCATGTTATTCTATCTGACTGAGGAGCGGAACTGACCTTGTGTAATACCTTGTAAATTGTGAGATGTGCGCAGATGCGAGAGTATTGATTTTTTCCGAGAAACAAATGTCGATATTGACCTTGATATAATCTAGAGAGTAAAATAAACATTAATCTTGATATAACCTTCAAATTGAATTAGACATTGAAAAATGAGATGACAAATTGAATTTATTTGAATATTATTTACAATTAACGCTAATTATTATAGTAACAGAACTAGTTGTCTTTCGATTGCATATCCGAGAATGATCGATACTTGCGCTTTCATATTCCTACAATGGTATTTTCTGATTGGTGGAACACCTGAACTTTAATTAATAGGTGTACTTTAATGAGGTCCATTAAAGGCCTGCTACTAGGTGTATAATAACTACATTTCGGCATGGTCGAGCATAAAAGAACATATAAAATCAGCCCTATTTAAAGTATGAAATAGTTATGAATTTTCAAGATTAAAGCCCCTCCGGCTTTAATAAGCGGACTGCAGATGACAGGTGGAGTGTAGCTCCCTTGGATAGATGGCGCCTTGGTGAGTCGTGGGATAGATAGCGACATGTTCTTCTGGTTGAGGCTGCATTAGATTCAGGCACATGAAATGCGAACAGATGCCATCGATCTGAGGAGGCTGCAGAATAACATCACAGGCAGGCGGAGGATCAGGTCTCCAGTCAGAACTGGATGCTGTGGCTGAATCGATACTATGGCACCAAGCAGTGAATCATGCGCTTGAAAGAAGCGATCCTAAGGACTTCAACAATCATTCCAGCATAGGCCTAAGGAAGTTTACGATAAGGCTAAGGCTGCGGTGCTTGCCTGCGGGCCCTCCCCCGAAAGGGAGAAAAAAAAACACAGTCCCATCGAAAGGAAGAATTCTGTATATCACTCCAGCTCTTCTTCTTGTTCTTATTCTTCTTCTTCTTCTTCTCCTCCTCCTGTCCCCTCTTCGCCATTTTCTCCTCCTTTCCCCAATAAAAAAGATGCCGCATTTGACAGAATATTTTTTATTTTATTTTATCGCCATTTTATTTAGTGGTTTGAGAACTGAGGCAGCATTCGCCAGAGATTCTTTTTCATTCACATTACGGTTGGGGAAAACCTCGGAAAAAACCCAACCAGGTCGCAATAAAAAAATCGAACCCGCATTTGACAGAATATTAATTTAGTCATATTTAAATGTTTTATTTATTATCTTTCCTGTTCTTAATTTCAATTTTTTGTTCGTTTCCTATGTCTCTCGTTTGTGATCTTTCCTATTCTACTCTCTCATTTCAATTTTGTTTTCGTCTTGTGTGTTAGTTATGCTTTGTCCAATGAGGCAATCCCGTTACAGGGAAGGCTGAAAGTCTGTCTTCGTGAATAAACTGCTGCAGTTAAAATGTTTATTCGTATGTTTTATCTTGCACGTGTCCCTGCCGCGAAGGCTTTCACCGTGTAAAACACCTTCTGTTCGACTGCCCCAATTTTAAATCAACAGATATGAACTAAAACACATCTTGTGGAGTACAGCACTCTGCTATGTACGAGTAAAGTGTTCCAGAAATCCTACTGATACAGAGAATCTACAAATTTGTTGAACTATAACCTTAGAAGACTGCAGAGTAATCACTAGGGACCGGATTTTTATGTAATTACATATTATATTCCTTTCAACCTAATCGTATATGAATAACAAATCTTTGCGAATCTTGTAATTACCATTAATACCCTATATTAAAATTTGATACTACATATTTTACATATTTAACCCACATTACATATTATCGCTTGGTATTACATAAATCTACATATTTTGGGGTTTTATTCATTTTTACTTCTTTAAAAGAAAAAATAAAATTTCTGCTGAGGAAGTTTACAATTTGAAATACACAGATTTAAAAAGCCTTTGTACCTACCCGAGAAAGGATATATTTCGGGACGAAACATAACATCTTAGTTCCAGGAAGTAAAAGAGGCACTCACCCCATACCGCCCACTGAGTGAACAAAAGGTAGCCTTCCACTGTAAATATGAGTGAACAAAAGGCAACCTTTCTCATACAACTACTTTGTATTGTAAAAATCAAGAAGGGAATAATCTCATACGAATAAGCGTAGTAGTA
>JAJSOF020000025.1:3216554-3436554 GCA_025594305.2 Periplaneta americana
CAAACAACGAACGAACGAAACAAACAACGAACGAACGAAACAAACAACGAACGAACGAAACAAACAACGAACTAACGAAACAAACAACGAACGAACGAAACAAACAACGAACGAACGAAACAAACAACGAACGAACGAAACAACGAACGAACGAACAAACAACGAACTAACGAAACAAACAACGAACTAACGAAACAAACAACGAACGAACGAAACAAACAACGAACTAACGAAACAAACAACGAACTAACGAAACAAACAACGAACGAACGAAACAAACAACGAACGAATAAAACAAACAACGAAAGAACGAAATAAAAGGAATGAAAAAAGAAACAATGAACGAACAAACCAACGAGCGAAACAAACAATGAACGAACGAAGCAATTAATGAACGAACGAAACAGCGAATAAATTAAACAAAGAATGAATGCTCATCAACAAACGTGTAGACAAAGCGATAAGGTACGATGCAGTAAAGTGCATTAATACAAATTTATTTTAATTATTTCAGTAAAGTCAGATGTTTCATTACCGTGACCGGTAATATAATGCATGTTTCCTATACAGTAGAACTTACAGCTTAAACCTATATATCCAATAAAAATATAAATAATGTGTTCGGCTTACGGAGAAAAATATTTCTGCAGATTTAGTTCACAAAACACGGATCACACGAACAGCAAGGCTATTGCCGCAGCAGCCCTAGTCACAGTCTGGGTAGGCCTTACCCAGGGTAAATAAATCCCTTGAATGCAGTGATTGGCAGGAATCGCATCCGCTCCGCGAACTATAGCCCACAACACAATGCAAGTCCCTTTATCAACAGAGCCACTGAAGTCGGCTACTAACCCCCTGGCATGTAAATTATATGTGACTGGAAGCCACAGCAAATCCAATAACGTCCTCAAAAAACGCGGTCGAGTATAAGGTAAGGGAAGGAAAAAGTCTATATTAAGTTTGCGAAAGAGGAGGCTGGACTAGCTAGAGCGCTGTCAGTGGCGGCATGACATCTCTGCTTCATATATTTTGTCTCCTCGGATTCTTTTATGAAGTACGCATCTTGCCTGTCAAATATATATATATTTTATATCGCTTCTGGCTTTGAAAGGAAAAGGGCAATTCGTATTTATTAAACTTCTCAGCGTGTCAATAGGCCTATGCGTCCCTTCATAGCAAGACTGTCTCAATATTGACAGGTATCAAGCTGTGGGTTCGATTACAGTTTGCATGGGAAGTGTACAATATCACGAAGGAACACAATTCTGTCAAATATCTGGCATTTGTTACTACCGCAGAATATTGCGCACTTTTGTGTGATTCACGAGGAGCAACATAAATTATAAGAACACATAAATTTTGATATATTTAAGAATAAAATTAATAAAATTCATTAATATTCATGTCCTTTTTCGTCTTATTTTTATTGTCAATATATAGGTATTTAGTCACCCAAGCTTATATTCTGTTAGTTTTTTTTTTATTTCACTCTCTGGTTTTTATCTTAGATAATTTCTGTTTTGTAATTTATTATTCAATTACATTTTGTAAGTTTATTATTTATTCTACATAGGACAGACAGGCAGATCCTTTCAAACACGTATCAAAGAACACATCACAGTCATAACAAAATTACAAAACACCTCCACATATGCAGAACACATCACAAATGCTAACCACACCCACAGAGACATCAACACAGACATGGAAATACTACACATCCGACCAAAAAGCCAGAAACTAAACACACTAGAACAATATGAAATATACAGACACACAAAAACACACTCCAACGAAATTCTCAACACACAACTCAACTTCAAAACACACGCACTCTTTGACTCTACACTATACCACAGGAACACACCCTCACAGGAAACAGAACAAGTGGCGCCAAAACCAACAACGACCAGTTCTGAAGATGACACATAAATAGGTCGAAACATGTTAACGAGGTACGTTGAAATTTAACAAGGAAAGCCTTACTATACATATTCCGAAGTGATACAGTGTTAAAAGTTGTGTAATCAAGATATACAATTTTATTGAATTTTTGTTATAGGCCTAATGTATTGTATTATATTTTGGTATCCTCTGATTGAGGTTCTGGCTGGTAAGTTAGATAGGCCTACATTATACATCTCATTCGATGCTATGTATCAGAGAAAGAACAATTGTTGCATACACCTTAAGACTGATTAGTGAACTATGTTACTAGTCAGCGATTTATGTAATGGAAGTGGAAATGAACTCGTCAACCTACCCATTATCTCCTGACTTAGTTGATCCATGAGTGATGTCTTATTGGTGCCAGTTATTAAGTCCCAACCAGTGTTCGGACTGCTGACTACACAAACATACATGTTTTCTAGTCTTCTTCTTCTACAACTTCGTCGAAGTTTTGACCTTCTCAATTAATTTACACCATTCTTTTCTGTTATGAACAAGGTTTGGCCAGTTCTTTATATTCAGTGTTTTTAAACCGTTGGTTATGTTTTCCTTCCATCTACTTTTTGGTCTTCCTTTTGCTCTTTTACTGATGGGGTTCCATTTATATATTTTCTTAACTGTTTTACCTTCGTCCATACGATTGATATGGCCAAACCATGCCATCCTTTGCGCTTTGATATAGTTTACTATGTGTTGGTTTTGTACTAAAATATTTAACTCTTTATTATTTCTAATTCTCCACTCATCGTTTGCATCTTTTATTGGGCCAAATATCCTTCGTAGTATTTTCCTTTCAAAAGCCAGGAGCTTTTGCTTAGAGAATTCAGTTAGGGTCCAGGTTTCACTTGCATATGTTACAATTGGTCTTATTACTGTTGATTTTGCTTGTTTGGATGCGTATTTGCTTTTGAATACGTTGAGATTTGCAAAGTATGCTTTATTTGCCAGAACAATTCTATTGTTTATCATGTTTTCTAGTACAATATTGTTATTGTTACTTATAGGAACCGCCCGAACACGAGCTTGCTACGCTACGTCAATAATATGCACTTATTATGTATTCTATGTAGCAATAAATACTAAATATTAAATGCCCCACTACACGTAGGTATTCATTTTTTTTGTGAGTCATCTTTGTTTTCTAGTTATATGTACAGTATATGCTACTTTGTTTAGAAATATATTATCTAGAGTTCCAGAAAGAGAGAATATCAAACAAAACTTTTTTGCATATTCGTATAGCAACTATTTTGTGGCGATTAATGTCTTAGGACCAGATTAGTGGTTTTGGTGAACTGTATGCTAATGACAGCTGGTTTGTGGTCTCCTGTCCCGATTTCAGACGTAGCTAATGGCTCCGGGTCGATGGAAATAGGTTAACGATTGGCCGTACATCACAGAATCGCCTAATAATGGTGGTTAACCTCACGCAAAGAGGAAACGTCAGACCAGGGCCTTCATTACTCATTACATGGGGCCGTTATATATGCCTCACGTCGGTAAGCTATAAGGTGGCGAAGGCTACGAATTACAACGGCCATGTAAGTCTACAAGAATCAACTTCATTTTATTCAAAAAAGTGTCCATCATACATAAAATATCAGTCAAAAGAATGCAGAAATACTTTGAAGTCGCGAAGCTTGGGTTCACATTGCAATACTAACTGAAGGAGTTCGACGGGTATATACAGGGTGTTCAAGAAGTGTCACATATTTTTTACAGGAGATAGCATAGGTCGGAACTAGAAGAAAGTTCCCATAAAAATCTGTCCGGATACAAATATCTATTGACTTATGGGTCATGCTGTAATGTGGCCTATGATCATCATTCGTTTAAAAAAACACAACACAATTATGCATCTTTTGAGAGTGGATAGCATCCCTCAACAGAAGTAAACAGAGAATGTAGCAGTAAACAAAAGTTCAGAATACTACGGAGTCTATCATTTTACTTGTGTTAGAAAGTGCGTACAGTATTCAGCGGCGTAGGCTGTCTTTCTGTTTATGCACGACGGGGTACCACCCAATTTTCTACGCCTCGTGAGACAATACTTAACCCGGAGGTTTAATGGACGATGGATTGGTCGAGGAGGTCCAACAGCATGGCCTCCCCGATCACCTCACCTAAATCTTTTGGAAAGACATTGTTGTATGCCACACTCATCGACAACGTACAAACGTTACAGGAGCGTGTATCAATTGCATGTGAGCAAATCCGACAATAGCAGGTGTGGTCGCAAGAGATCGTGAGAAGGGCTGGAGCATGTGTAACAATGCGTGGTAACCACATAGAGCACCTTCTGTAGTGTCTACGTAACAGACAGGTGGGTATCGTAGGCCACAATACAGCATGGCCCATATCTCAACAGATATTTGTTTCCGGACACATGTTTATAGGAACTTTTTTTCTAGTTTCGACCAATACTACAAATCACCTGTAAAAATATGCAACATTTTTAAACACCCTGTATATATATTTTTTTTCTTAGGGGTAACGCGCAGATATAGTGAATAAATATTCGTAGGTTGAATTCGAAGTCATAACTCTTCTTTATACCACAACCAAATCACTATGTTGCACTTCGAGCAAAGAAAACTTTTATGTGATCTTGCTTTTCTTCCTTCTGGAGTAAGTACGCAATATTCCGCTCATCGTGACCCATCTTTGTGACGTATAATATGGCATATTTATTTTACACACATGAGAAAGTGCTTATCCAAATAACTTCAGTAAGCAAACAATTCAGTATTCTCATTTAGTTAAGGTCGAATTACCTTTTCGCAAAAGATATACACGGTTCGCACTGTAAAGGAAATTTTAAGTACAAAAACTAGTTGTCAATACGAATTATAGGGACCAAATTGCATGTGTCACTAGTCGAATGAATTTAGCTTGAGACAAACATGTGTTTCCTTCACCTCATGTCGCCAAGAAATTTTATAACTCTTGACTTATTCCATATTTTAAAGCTTCATTGCTGATGTAAGATCTATGGAATACAACAAATGAAACTAAAACATCGCGTATAGAACAAACAACACAAACAAACAAATACAACCACACAGGTGTATATAAACTCAAATGTAACACCTGCAACAACTTCTACATAGGACAGACAGGCAGATCATTTCAAACACGTTATAAAGAACACATCACAGCCATAACAAAATTACAAAATACCTCCACATATGCAGAACACATCATAAATGCCAACCACACCCACAGAGACATCAACACAGACATGGAAATACTGCACATCCAACCAAAAAGCCAGAAACTCAACACACTAGAACCATATGAAATATACAGACACACGAAAACACACCCCAACGATATTCTCAACACACAACTCAATTTCAAAACACATACACTCTTTGACTCTACACTACGAACACACCCACACAGGAAACAAGAGGCGCCAAGACCAACAACGACCAGTTCCGAAGATGACCGAAAATAGGTCGAAACATGTTAACAAGATACGTTAATAATATTTAACACAAGAAAGTTCTTACCATACATATTCCGAAGTGATACAGTGTTAAAAGTTGTGTAATCAAGATGTATAAAATGAAATTAAATGAAAAAAAAAAATGTTTTTGTCCCTAAGAACTAAGTAAGATGAATGCACTGTTCGGACGAGAGCCATCACAAAACAAGAACAATTCTCTTTCAGACAGAAAACAATATAAACATTACCATTACATGGTGCACGCTGACAGACTCTGTGAATCGGAGGGTAAGCAAGTTTAACCTCTGCCACTTCACCTGCTAACAATGTAGGCACGTATATCGTTCATGTTCGTGTATTTCACCTTGACGTGGTGCAAGAGCTTAGTACCACAATGACTCGGATGATCTTACTGGAGAAGTCTAGTTCATCTAGCTTGTCAGGGGATAAGATAAGAGGGACAGCCAAGAGAAACCCAAAACGTGGGGAGCGATTCGTCAGCCGCACTTCTAAGGGATGGCAACTCGAAGAAATTACCAAGCAGGCCAGGATCCTGGCTTTCCCGGCGTAGGTCCCGAAAATCAACCTAGATGGATAATTATTACCGATATTCCCCAAAGACAAAGATCAACAGATGACAACAAAGTATAAACTTAAAGGAATTGGATGAAATTCTTAAAATTGGAGCCTGGAGTGTTAGAAGTCTATAATATAAGCAAGCAACAGTAGATTAGGAACTTATCAAGTGCAAAATAAATGTCCATACTCTTTCAGAAACGAGGAATAAGCGTAAACTAAAAGGTACAAAGAAGTAGCTGAAAATGGGTCAACGAGACGAGTAGATATTTTAGCGTACAATGCTGACACTAAACAGGGCATCATTGTGGACCCCACGATACGTTTTGAAGTAGAATGTCATCAGTCAGCCGAGGTCCACCTTGAGAAGAAGTCGATCTATGAGCCTACAGTCAACTATTTCAAGCTGAAATATGCCTTAATTCACTTTGAGGTATTCGGCTTGCCCATAGGTGCTCGAGGGATTATACCAGCTTTTTTCGAAGAATTTCGACGGCAGTTTGCTCTGCCATCATCTCTGAGGGAAGATATTGTGATAATTGTGTTAAAAAAATCCTGCCAAATCCTAATTAATCACATGGTGCCACATTAATAGCAATTGTAATTTTTCACGCCTTTTCTTTGTTTCCCTTCTTTAAAATCTAATATCTATGTTTACATATGTATAATATTTTTTTTAGGATATACTGAGTCCGTAAGGGCTACCCTCAATGGGGGGGCAAGTCAATATTATTATTTATTATTACCCTACATACCTAAATATTCATAATGGGACGCATAATCAATTTGAGACATAAAGTAGGAACACTCGACGTCAAAATGGTAAGGAGAGTAGATTAAGAGTTTTAATTCTAATTATAAACATCCGTGCATTTTCATTGTTAAACAAGCGAATGTCACAAGCCGCCTCTGTGAGCGGTAACCCGAACTCTCCATGTAGAAGCCATTCATTACGGCTTGGCGAACAGATGAGCCCACGTTTCTCTGTGCTTCCTGTAGGCGTATCAGGTGTACGTCTTTAAAACGGAGAAATTGGAAACCAGAGAATTATTATCTTGCTTACTCTATTCAACTCATCATTATATCAGAATGCTGGATATTTCCTCTGCATTAACAATTCCTAATAAAGTCATCCTAACAATACATGACGTGCACGAAACTGTTGAGATTTTACACCACGTTACAGGAGGAGTAGGAAAACCCAACGTATCAGCTCCAACATCCAGGCAGAGAGGCAGGACTACAATTCAACAACAAATTCAAACGACTAATTTCCACATTTCCCCCAGCTAAAGGTACTGATTTCGTGACCAAAATTGAAGAAAATCGTTTCATTTTTTAGGAAAATATGTATGCCACACTGAATCTAACAGTCAATGTATCTTATAAACGTAAATTCATGTCGACTGGCAACATAGTTGACACATTTGATCAAGACTAGTAAGAAAATTTGTGCTCTCTAAAATAATTGTTAATTCGTAATAATAATAATAATAATAATAATAATAATAATAATAATAATAATAATAATAGTTTTATTATCCCTGAAGAGTTAAGGCCATCAGGCCTTCTCTTCCACTCAACCAGGATCAAATCACATACAGAAAAATACATACCGGTATACAAATATTAACTTAAAAATAATAATAAACATAACTAAATAAAAAGAGAGATTGAATACATATAGACAATCAGTATTAACTTTAAAATAACAATAATAAAAAAAATATATATATATATATATATATATATATATAAAAAAAAGAGACTGAATACATAATCACAAACAGGAAAATACATTCTAGTATGCAAGTATTAAATTTAAAAATACATAAGAATATAATCTCACAACTAAAGGAATAGTACAATTAGTATGATCAGCACAGCACGGGTTACATTGAGACAATGACAATTACCTAGATATTAGTGTTAATGGAAAAATAAAACATTGAGGCAATGACAATTACCTAGATATTAGTGTTAATGGAAAAATAAAACATTGAGGCAATGACAATTACCTAGATATTAGTGTTAATGGAAAAATAAAACATTGAGGCAATGACAATTACCTAGATATTAGTGTTAATGGAAAAATAAAACATTGAGACAATGACAATTACCTAGATATTAGTGTTAATGGAAAAATAAAACATTGAGGCAATGACAATTACCTAGATATTAGTCTTAATGTAAAAATAAAACATTGAGATAATGACAATTACCTAGATATTAGTGTTAATGGAAAAATAAAACATTGAGACAATGACAATTACCTAGATATTAGTGTTAATGGAAAAATAAAACATTGAGACAATGACAATTACCTAGATATTAGTGTTAATGGAAAAATAAAACATTGAGACAATGACAATTACCTAGATATTAGTGTTAATGGAAAAATAAAACATTGAGACAATGACAATTACCTAGATATTAGTGTTAATGGAAAAATAAAACATTGAGGCAATGACAATTACCTAGATATTAGTATTAATGGAAAAATAAAACATTGAGACAAAAATTACCTAGATATTAGTGTTAATGGAAAAATAAAACATTGAGGCAATGACAATTACCTAGATATTAGTGTTAATGGAAAAATAAAACATTGAGGCAATGACAATTACCTAGATATTAGTGTTAATGGAAAAATAAAGTGATGACTGTGTAAAATTATAATAATTAATAATAATTAATTATTATTATTATTATTATTATTATTATACCTAAAAAATTAATTCTGTGCATTTAAAATATTTCTAAACAACCTAATTTTAAACAACAGAGGACTAAGACTACCCCTGATTTCCAGCGGCAGCGAATTCCATGAGCGGGCCATGGCTATTGAGAAAGAACTTGAGTACAGAGATGTCTGATGACGTGGTATTGATAGCAACAGATTGTGCTGTGAACGTGTATTACGATTATGATGTGAAGCTAGGAGAGTAAACCGAGAGGCACTGTGTACTGTGATGTCGTGTTCCAGTGATAAGCCATGTAGGCTATACCATTCATCAAGTATGCTCTTATGTTTTCATTCATTAGTCAGCCATCGCTTGTTATACAGCTATCCTGCAGATTGAAAGGGACTATAGGGAACCTATATTAGGCCTACGTTTTGTGATTAAATGCACGGTTAATTAGAAAATTAAGTTTGAAGTTTCAGCAGGCTGGCAACATCGTCGCTAACACACACTACTCGTGATACAGATGTAAGAGATCAACGAACACGGTGTGTCTAGGTAGGTGAGCTGCTCTCTGCCAAGACGTTGCCACTTGCTCGCATTGTGCGATGGTTTGAATTTAGAGGTTTCTAAAATTAAATTTACACGAAAACTGTGCACATTATTGAAATACGATAGAGGGATAAATGATTTTTTATCAGATTTCTTATCGATATGGACAAAAATCACGATCCTACTTGCAATAGTTACCAAATAAGACATTGTTAAAGATTTAGGAAAATACATTTTCTTAAACTATGAACTTTCCATCAATATGATATAGTTTTCTGTTACATACAACAAGAGCTATTCGCTCTAGAAATCTGCAAGGCTATTTCACTTCCACCCTGTATATTAGAGATGATAAGGTTACAACGCATTCAAGTTTTTCTTGATGAATACAGGTTATGTCCATATAACATATTGTTTTCTTCTACGTGTGAGGAATATTTCCTGAAAGTTTGGCTGTACCTTTTTGTTACACCCTGTATATCTAAGAATGTGAAAAAGCCTGTTCAAAAGTAAAAGCCGTCAACGAGTTGGAGAACAACATGATACCATGTCTTTTTCCTCAAATGATGATTGCGAAGCCAGCTACAGATCTGGGCTGGGTTCCATATTGACTAAGTAGGCGCTACATTTCTGTTGCCCAGGTGTCTTGCATCGTACGGCACCAAGGAATGTCTAAAGATCCTCACAAGAGTATAACAACAGAATCCTTGAAGTAGATTAGGCTACATATTTATATCTCTAGAAAATTATACTGAAAAATTTGTGTGCAATCAACTAAATATTGACTCGCAACTCTCGAACTCGAGCATGAAAGAAAACATCAACAGTAGGTTTCTTTTCTCATATTGACTATCAGGGACTGGAATGCATTACCTGCAGACTTACTAAAGGCTTTACCAACAACCAAAAATGTATTTAAAATAGGCTTAACGACTTTACTAATAGACGGTAATTATACACAGTATTTAAAGGGTGTAAATGATATTTTGTTACTGAAGTGTTCTATCAGTGAAGAATTATGTCGTGTCATTGAAGTGTGTTGTGTAAGTGAAACGTGTTCCTGTCAGTGAAGCTTTATAGTTTATAGTGGCAGTGCAAAGTATTTGAACAGTGAAACGTTTTTGAAGTGTTAGTGAAATCAGGATAGAATCAGTGCAATGTGTCGTAGTTCCAGTGCAATGAGTGAGTTGACAGCGAAATGAGTGTAATGTTGAAAGGTACTTGTGCAGATATGAACATATCATACTCGTGGGTTTTAGTTCGAATTTAGGTTTAAGATACAAATTAGATTTATTTTTAATTGTTATTTTAAGTGATCGTGCTTCATTTAATTTAGGATACTCCCTGTTATAATAATAATAACTTCCGAGCTATAAGCTCTTACCATTCATCAAGTTTTCATTCATTAATAATAATAATAATAATTTTGTGATTAAATAATAATTATAAAATTAATTATTGAAGTTTCAGCAGGCCGGCAACATCGTCGCTAACATTACACTATTAGTTTCCTATCTCAATCTCATTATGCCTGTTGTCGAAACTGAAGGTCAAATTGACTCAATTTATTTTGATTTTAGCAAAGCATTTGATGTTGTTCCTCACAAAATTTTATTGAACAAATTAAGTAATTTTGGTCTCTCCAAACTACGTGAATTGGTTTGAAAACTATTTAACAGATAGTCAATCTTGTTTAGACTAGGTAATTTCTCTCGATATCCATTTAATAGTTTATGTGGAGACCCTCAAGGGTCTACTTTGGGGCCTCCTTATTTTTATTATTTATAAATTATATAAGTAAAAGAATAAGTTCTAGCTTTCTTTTATTTGCGGATGATCTCAAAATCTTTCTCAAAATTAGTAGTTTGGCTGATTGTCAAATTCTTCAAAAGGATATAAATTCAATTGCACTTTGGACTGTTGAAAACGGAATGAAAATTAATCAATCCAAAACTTTTACTATTTCTTTCACACGCAAAACAACCTCCCAAAAATTTAATTATACTCTTAATAATATCATAATTACTAGAAAAGATACTATTAGAGATCTTGGTGTCTTACTTGATTCAAAATTATATTTCCATGATCATGTGCAATATATTTACACCCATTCATTAAGAATGCTTGGTCTAATTTGATCTATAACTTATTCTTTTTCTATTCCTATGTGTTTGTTAATTTTATACTATACATTGGTCAGATCCAAGCTTGAATATGCATCTGTAGTATGGAACTCTATTACTTCCACTGACTCGGCTAAGCTTGAGAATATTCAAAGAAAATTTATTTACCTTTGCTCTTATAGATTTTTACCTAATTCTGATGATTATAAATATGAGATTAACTGCAAATATTTTAATTGCTGAAGTTTATTTGCTAGACGTCAAGATCTTGATTACTTATTATTTTGTAAAGTTCTTAAGGGTGATATTGATTGTGAATCTTTCCTAAGCAATATCAGTCTTCGTATTCCTGCTAAGGGTTTAAGATATCATAAAATGTTTTACAATAAAAATTCTAAATCTCTCTCTCCGGTCTGCAGATGTATAAAATATGCTAATTTGCATAGATCAAACTTGGATCCATTTAATGTGTAGTATATATTTTGAAGTTTTATATCAGTTTTCATTTATATCTTTTGTTTAAATATGTATTTTAATATTATTCTCGCTAACTTTTATATCATTTTGTTATTTAAATTTACTTGATTCCATCCTTTCATTTTCAAATACAATTACTTTTATCTCATTATGCTATGTAGTTTAGTCATCCATTTTACCCCGTCCATTCATTGTCATTATTGTCGTTGTATTATAATCTTGTATATCTTTGTAATATCTATTATATGATTCCATTCTTCATTTATGATTCCATTATTTCATTTGTAATTATCATTTTAATTAATTGCCATTAATTTAATTTTCTTTTGTACTTTTATTGTAAATTATTGCTAATGTTTTTGTTATATTGTTTGTGCTGAACTGTATTGGCCTCTGGCTGTTGTACAGCACATTAAATATAAGTAAATAAATAAATAAATTAATTAGTAGTAGTATTATTAATTGTATTTTTAATTAATGAGTTTATTATTGTCATTATTGAGTGTAATTAGTTACCATGCCACCGGGTATATACCCATTTTTGCAGTGTGAATAAAAAATACATACATACATACATACATACATACATACATACATACATACATACATACATTACATATACATGATCCAGGGAGTTTCACACCCGCCTTTGGTCGAAGCCATTCGGTACCGACATTTCCTTAAATATATTGCTCACTGCTGTACCTCTGGAATTGAATATCAAGGAATATCTGTCATTCGCAATGAGATGGAAGAAGTTACGTTAAATTAATTCTTCGCGAGTGTTACTCCGAAGTTTAACAATATCTGCAAGCGCTAGCTCCACGTGACCCGAGTGCAGCGTACTTCTCATTTCCAGATCTCGAATCCCCCTTCCTCCCCTCCGGAGCAGAAGCCCCTCACTATCCGGTCTAAACTTAGAACTTGTCTTATCAGGGCATAACGACTTGGCGAACACCCTAATGACGCCCCTTATTTATTAGGATGCAGAAAACACATGGTCTGCAGGAGGGGCGATCAGCACAGAGCGAAATAGCTGTTTTCACTTCGGCAATGACCTCACTACCACTGTACATCCCAAATGGAAGTAGAAGGGTTACAAAGATAGTTGTGCGCAGCATTTGAATTAATAGACGCTGATATTTTGCGAAGATAAAACGAGATTCAAAGCATCAAAACATTCCTAAATTTTCACGCATTTCCCGTCTATTTCCGCAGTGTATGTGAATGTATTTATTCACACTGCAAATGGGTAAGTACTGAAATGGCAGTGGTAACTAATTACACTCAATAATTACAATAATAATAAAATACAGTCATAATATTAATAATATAATAATAATAGCAATTATAATAATATTAACAAGGAGCATCCGTAAATTAAATTAATCACCTAATACAACATAATTAATTAAAGTAAATCTAATGTATATCTTAACCCTAAGTTAGAACTTAAAACCATAGTATATATATAATATTGGAGAAAATATAAGTTTTTTTTTCCGAGTAATTTATTCAAATTAACCTTAACAATCATTATAATCGTTAGATCTCATCAATTTCATTTATCAATCAAACATTTTTAATAGGAAATGAAATATATACAGTAAAATTCCTAATATTTACCACTTTATTATAGATGTTAATGAGAATTTATGAAATCTTTCAGTAGATTTATAAAAGTTTTCTTTATTTCTACAGTGAAAATGTAGTGTTTTAATATTATTAAACTATATAAATTAGAAACATAAACGAAGTTTAACCATTAAAGTAATAAGTTAGCAGCTTTCACTTGTTCTACACATTTCCTTAACTGGAATATTCAATTCAATTTTACTACTAACAGTAATATACCTCTTTTTGGTTTCAGTTAAAAATAAGGATAATATTTATCTAAATATCAGGTCGAAACTGATTGCAATTAATTGCTTCTTATTTAAGATACTTTTTGAATGCAAACTTGCATAAGTACAAATCAGCACTGACACTCATTTCGCTATCAATTCTTCAAAATCACTGGAACTAAGACACATATTACTGACACTATCCTGATTTCACTAACACTTCAAAAACATTTCTCTGTTCAAATACTTTGTACTACCACTGTAAACTATAACAAGCAAACCGTTTGTTTTACATTCGAAATGGAATGTCTTCATACGTGTACATTTCATGTAAAAACTTAATACATACTAGGTTCAAAAGTTCCCGGAATTTGCTAGCATCATAGAAACAACGTACCTTAAACACTATTCTACAGCATTCCCTTCAAAATAGTTGCCTTCCGCAACAACACACTTTGCCAACGCGTGTAGAGTTCCTGGAAGCAGGCCTGGAAGCCATTTTGTGAAACCCGTCTTAGTGCTCTCGTCGCGTTTGCGATAACCTCTTCAGCATTGAATCTCCGTCCTTTCAGATGACTTTTCAGACGGGGAAACAGAAAGTAATCAGGTGGTGAGAGATCAGGAGAGTATGGTGGGTGATCCAAAGCAGTTATGTTGTGCCTGGCAAGAAAATTCTTTACAATAATTGCGCGATGAGCAGGTGCATTGTCATGCATAAGGAACCAGTTGTTTTCTACCCACTTTTCTGGACGTTTCCTTCTCACTGCGTCCCAGAGGCGACGGAGGGTTTCTACGTACAATTCTTTCGTTACAGTACGACCTTCTGGAATGAACTCATGGTGCATGAGACCCTGAGAGTCGAAGAAAACTTCCAACATAACTTTGCTTTAAGTGTGCTTAAATGCGACAGGCTCATGTCAGTAGATTTACTGGCATGTGAAAAACTCCTGCGGGACAAAATTCCGGCACATCCGGCGATGCTGATATAACCTCTGCAGTTGCGAGCGTCGTTAAATAAAACATAACATTTAAAATAACTTTGACTTTGGAAGTGTCCCTTGGAAATTTTTGCTTCCGAGGAGATGTTTTCGATTTCCACTCAGATGACTGTCGTTTAGGGACTGGGTCGTACAAGTAGCACCAGTTTCATTTTGTTTAAGAAATCACCATCTTCATCAGCCATACTGATCATGTCCCCAGCAAAACACATAACTTGATGTTTGTACTTTGCTCTGTGGACATAATTACAAAATGCGACGAACAAACAAAACACTATGATAAACAATTGCCTACAACTCAAAACCAATAATTGCCATTATCAACAAACTTTAAGGAAATGACATCATGAATGTTACCAACAAAACAAATGTATAATATCCCTTGTTATATATTAATACGAAAAATGGTAGTAAAATTCCGGGAACTTTTGAACCTAGTAGTATTTACAATACACCGCACATGAAAGTAAGAATGATACATATTGGCAACGGTTAGCATTCACCGTGAAACGAGCGGGCTGTTTGCACGAAAGTAAGAATGATACCACAGCTGTTGGCAACGGTTAGCATGCCTCACCGTGAAACGAGCGGGCTCAGTTTGAAATCCTGGTTGAGACAAATTACCTAGTTAAGGTTTTTTCCGGAATTTTTCCTCAAATATTGGGTAATTCAGACGCTGCATAACCATAGCAGTTGATAAAACGTCGTAAAAGAAGCACGTAAAAATACAATAGTGCCATAGTACAGGGATTGTCAAAATTTTTTCTCCGAGTATTACTATTTGAGAGTACTGAAGTCGTAACTCTCAGAGCAAGTACTGGGATCAAAGTAGTTTCATAATTTATTAACAGTATTAGGTTTAGGAAATGAAAAATGTTTTCAGAGAGAATATCAGTGAGCTTGTTGTGATGATACTAGGGTTTTAATGTCAGAAATTGAAACTTTCAGTCCTAGATCAAGCTTAATGTTAAGTTTATTTCTATAGGCTACTCGTTCTCGTTTCTTTTTTACTTGGTTATTTAACGACGCTGCATCAACTAACTGGGTTTTTAAACGTCAGTGGGATTGGTGATAGCGAGATATGGTATTTGGCGAGATGAGGCCGAGCATTCGCAATAGATTACCTGACGTTCGTCTTATGGTTAGAAAAACCTCGGTAAAACCCAACAAGGTAATGAGGCCAAGCGGGGATCGAGGCAACGCCCGAGTGCAGCTCCGGATCAGGAGACAAACACGGCCTGAGCTACGGCGGTGGCTTTTATTAGTTCTTCAAAATCATTGAAGGTAAAACACCAATTTCACATAAATACAGTATATTCTCATAAAAGAAAAGAAATTGTACTGCTTTTGTTAATAACAATAATAATAATAATAATAATAATAATAATAATAATAATAATAATAATAATAACAACAACAACAACAATTTTATTTGTGCTACTTTTCAATCTAAATATTTGGCAGATTTATTTGGAAGAGCAGGTATCAAGATACTATTTAAAAAGTTCAGCTAACCATATTGTCATTTAGTGAATACAAATTTTATTTCCCATATAAAAGTGGCCTTTGATCCAAACCTCTCAACTAAGATCTTGTAACTGTTAATTCCGGAACTCGGTTATCAAACACAGGAAGAAATGCTGTATCGCAGAATGTCAGCCACCTCTTCAAGATTCACACTATTTTAATTTTCCTCATCTAACCTTTCAAGATAAGTGAAAACTGACATTTCTTTTCCCAATAATATTCTCTTTGGGGTGTGTTCATGATTTTATCGGAAAGGGAGTGTGTTCTGAAATTCAATTGAGTGTTGAGGATGAATTTCAGAACCCACTCCCTTTTCGATACAATCATGAACACACCCCATCATAACAGGGAACCAGAAGATAGACCTGGAACTCACTAGAATTCAGAAAGTGACTGAAATAACGTAAAAACTAGTCCATCAGGTAAAATAATACCATAATTTAAATAATAACACAGTGAAGCCGTTATTTAATCTAAATAACTTCACAATTCAACAGTGATTATATAAGTGTTAAAAGACCATATTCAAGAATTAAGACTCAATTGAAGACATTATTACAAAAACAATCCTTGTCAAAATTGGCATTTTTCAGGAGAACAATAAAAATAAACAGAACAACACATGTCAGCTGTTTCCGTACAACTGGTGTTTATCCTTGTGGCTACTGCACCTGACATGAGTAGTTTTTGGAGTCTATAACATTTTAAATAGTAGCGAATGTGTCCTTAACTCAATTTAATAAAAAATGACTAGGGCTGTTTTTGTTTATTTTTATTTTATTTTATTGGGTTATTTTACAACGCTGTATCAACATCTAGGTTATTTAGCGTCGGAATGAAATGAAGGCGATAATGCCGGTGAAATGAGTCCGGGGTCCAACACCGAAAGTTACCCAGCATTTGCTCATATTGGGTTGAGGAAAACCCCGGAAAAAACCTCAACCAGGTAACTTCCCCTGCGACCGGCATTCGAACCCGTGCCACCTGGTTTCGCGGCCAGACGCGCTGACCGTTACTCCACAGGTGTGGACGCTGTTTGTGTAATGTCTTCAATTTATATAAAGCATTCATATTATTTCTTGCTAGGAATTCCCATAGTCAAAGTCTCTCCATGCCTACGACCAGAAAATGTCGTGTACAGTACGACATTTGGATAGCAAAGAGTTTGCTATAAAAATGTAATTTGTTGAAGGACCCATCATCAGCGATCGACAGATTCATTGCTAGAAAATCTTGACAGCTCCAGATCACCTTATCGACCTTAGCGTTTGTATAGGTATACCTTGCATGATTGTTTACCATAATTTTGCTGTTTTTTAAATAAGACTTCCGAGAATGAGTTTCAAGAGAGTTGACGGCAGCGGCATTGAGCGTATTCCGAATCTCACCGGTGAGCAATCCGATGGCATCACGGTGTTCCGAATTCCACCGATGACGTCATTGATGCTCCACCGGTGTCGCACCGGTGCCATCAGCTTGCAGAGGTGGTGGCAGTCTCCATCAGCCGCCATCAGTGAATCTGATTGGTTCTTGTATAGGGCGGGAATGGTTCTTGTATAGGGCGGGAATTAGCAGACGAATAACATCGTGCACTGTTGTGTCATGGCGGTGTGTTCTGCTGTATTGTTTGTAATGAGCACAACGTAAAAACAATATGTTAATGGCTTATGAGCGAACATGTCAACGGACCAGTTATTACTACCGGTTCAAGAAATAAATTGTTTATGCTATCTTTTCTTTGAACGAGATGGCAGTACGAATATTTCGCAAAATTTTGCTAGCGTGGCACAGACAACAACTTGTACAGTCGCCATGACAGCCATCGATCCTTCCAGCAGTTTTGTTCCTTATTTCGCTGCAACGTGACGTCATTGATGTCACCGGACCGGTGAGATTCGGAATACGCTGATTATCAGGAGATGGGTCAGCTACTTTCTAAACCCTGCTTAACTGGCCCACCCAGAATAATTAGTCTGGCTACGTCACTCTTTGCATAGTGCCAAGAATTATATGCACAGTGCGCGCAATCCCAAACTATAAAAAATGTAAAACCAAGCTAATGTGCAGTAATCGCATTTAGGTCGCAAACATGTCAAAATGCGTTGTGCTTCTTGATCACTCCTCGGCCTCGAGTCCTAACAACACGCACAGTACACTTGGAGGAAGGTAACTATGGCAACACGACGATTCCCTTCCATTTCATAGCCGTGCACTCCCTCCATCTTTAAATCCCTATACTTTTCCCTTTCACACAAACTCTCAAGTTATTTACCTAAGAATTGCCATGATTATGGGTTAAAATGGGCCATTATTCAAACGCACACGTACGATTTTACTAGAATTAAATCTCTTTACCATTCATACCATTATTTTCCCCCCGAGAAATGTAGTAGGGATCGGGGAATGGGGAGTAAAACTTAGTTCCAAGCATCCCCGATGGCATTTCGCTCGGCGCATCTCGTCACCACAGTCTGGTTAATGCCACTCGTTAAAAATGTGTACCTTTCCTTGTCGTGGAGAGGAGCTCAGGTTTGCCAACATAAAAACATGGTCGTGAATTTAAACAGATTATTACTTGCCAGTCCTTACGAGGTCTGTTAATTGTTTCAAGAGAGAGAACTAAAGCAAACGAAAGTGAGGGGAGGAAATCCTAGAGTCTACATTTCTGTCAACTACCATCGTTATGTAATATTTATTTCTAATTTGCGAAAAGGAAGAAGTTTACAATGTAAATACTTACAGACGTTAATTATTTCTTGCTGTTGAAGCAATCACACGAGAATTAAACTTAGTTGAAGCAATCATCATCTTTTAACTTAATGGGCGTAACTATTTTGAGCCAATACAAAAGACAGAAAAATTGTCACATCACGGTCGTTCAGTAAAGGTAAGCGTTCACTACATCGTATCGCCCTCGTACGAATCGTACGCAACGGATATTTTAAGTGCAGTGCGTTCACTGTAACGGCTCCACCTCATCACCTCATCGGATTCCCCTATCAGCTGTTTAAAACATGACGTCGTACGATATTGACATTGCTGAAAGCAGAGGAGTTGAGGTTAGGTCTATTAATTACGTCTGTTAGCGAATAAGAATTTGTAATTGCTTCATGCGTCTTAGTTGAAGAGGAAGAAACTAAAGAGATATTGGTTACATAATATATATGTAAGAAACGACTTGATTACTGTAATGGGAACGCCTCAAATTATATAATTCTTCGCAATTTTCTACAAGCGAAATAAGTTTTCCGTCTGCCATTTTGGCGCGACACTGAACATGGCACAACATAATAGTAACAGTTGACCAATTAAAATTGATTTATTAAAGAAGGCCATGATCGCACGCATCGGAAAAATTGCCCATCCGAGAAAACGTGGACGGATTTGATGAGAGGCGATGCGTCCGATACGATGTAGTGAACGCGGTTACATAACAATTACAGCATAGATTGTCTTTTTCCGATCCGTGCGATTCGTCCGATGAGTGCGATACGATGTAGTGAACGCTTATCTTAACGTTTCACATTGGAATGCTTCATGGACTCCGAACGTTGACAGAATCTCTCAAAGCGGTATCTACAGGCTGATCATACGTCCCAATTAATCAGGATTTTGAGCCTTGAACAATCTGTCCCGACTTTTTGTTTTTCAAAAATAGTCTTTTTCCATCCGTGCGATTTTTGCGTGCGATAAGTTTGTGAACGCGGTTATAAACTTTTACAAGATAGTTTTCCGCCGTGCTAAATTTTCCGATAATACTGCATATTGTCGACATGGAAGATATCTCTCTATGCTATAGATTGTATCTATTAATTATGGATATTTTTAGGTTGGTACTACCTGTTTTGCTTATCGAAAGAACAATAATATTCGAGATTCTTTAAAGTTATTTTTGTTTAGTTGCCAAGTTCAGCTAGGGTTTTAATAAATTTAATGCTTATTTATAGTGAACATTACAACTGTGTTTCTCTCCTTTATAACAATGCCAAAGAGGCAATGTAAATTTACAGAAGAGCTTGAAAAAAAAATCCTTGTTTCAGAGCTACGGCAAACAACTATCAGCTTAATATAACTGCACTGATTTTGATTCATATTTGCTTGTAAAACCTGAGATGCTGAATGCAATAGCAACTTCAGCTAAGTATGATTGGAGTAAAGAAAGTAATTAAACCCCTTTAGAAGCCTAATTTCTGACTTGAGCTAAATATTAATAAATCTCAAAGTGCATTTAATTTCTTTTTATTGCTAGAATATTATTTTTAACAAGAATAACTAACATTTGTTCCTTCTTTTAGTATTATTTACGTTTCATTTTGGTATGTGTATTCGCCTTACGATTGTATTTCTGGTGGTGTGGAAGAGAAGGCCTGATGGCCTTAACTACACCGGAATAAATAAATAAGTAAGTAAATAAATAAACAGATAAATAAATAAACAAACAAACAAATAAATAAATAAATAAATAAATCTAAGTCAAATAAATACTGGATTTTAGAAAAACATGGTGTTCCACTTTTTCCCTAAAGAAAGTAATCGAAGTCCAACTTTCACTCAAATGAATTATAATCACTCCAGGTATCTATAACACATAGGCGAAGTATGTATGTTTAGACAACAATCCGAAGACGCTCATGCGGCAACTAAGTTAGGAGATAATAGATTAAGGTGGCCAGTTACTTTCTCCCTCCATTGCATACATCGCCGACTAGTAACATAGTTCACTAATCAGACTTGAGATGTATGTACAGAGGTGTGAAAATTATTAGAATAATCTTAATTTTAAATCCGGTTTTTAATAGTTCCTTCACAAATATTAATTGAATTGATGAATATTTGTATATATTACTATACTGATATAGGATATATTTAACTTACTAACAATTACAGCAAAGCATTGTTTACATTGCGATTTTCTTATTTTACATTAGTTAACGCGGTTAATTCAGAAATTATTATTTATGATGTGCGAATTGTCCGAAACGATAAAAAATTATATGCACAAAACAGATGTATACGTTCATTTGAACCTTCACAACAATGTAAACGCAAAGAACAATTTGTTTGAAGCATTTCTTAATTAATTTTGATGTTTCCAATTCCGCCAACATAATATAATAATTTCTGAATTCCCATAACAATTGAGGGGTTTGGGGAAAAATAAGGCAGTTCCAATTTTTTACAGTACGTTGCGAGATAACGAAGAAAAACTTACCGCCAAACAATAAGCATGTACAGAAGAGGCAGGTCCAAAATGCATTATAACTATGAATGTAATTCTTGGTACTACCTGGTTCTTCGAACAAACGATAGAGCGTTTTTTTCTTCCTCTGTGCATAAATAGCTCAAAAATGAAAAAAATTTAATGCTTATTGGAGCTGCCTGGTTTTCCCACAAACCCAAAGAGGCAATTGTAAAATAAGAAAATACCTTGTACAAAATGCTTTTTCCGGCATTGTTAGTAGTAAATATATCCTACATCAGTATAGTAATATTATATACCAATATTCATCAATTCAATGAATATTTGTGAATTGGAACTATTAAAAACCTTTAAAATTAAGATTATTCTAATAATTTCACACCTCTGTAATAATTGTTCTTCCTCCGACATATATCTTCAAGTGAAATGTACTGCCAAGGACTTTGTGCTGTTCTGTGTAATAATCATGACGATGTAGGAGGATTTGTCAGACTTCCCGTAACTGTCTCTAATCACCATAAAGAACCCCACGGTCGGGTTGCCAAGGCCATCACTACGGCATGTAGCGATACCTTGATTAGAATATCTAGGTACTCGTAATTATTAATTCAGTGTTAGCTATGGATTGTTTGCCTCTTGCAACTATCGTACATTAACTTCCCATGAATTCGTTAAGGAGTGCATGTAGCAAGAGTAGAAGTGGAACAATTAAAATATCTTGGAGCAACAGTAACAAATATAAATGATAAAATCGAGAAGAAATAATTGTTTTAGAAACAATTTAGAAACAATACAAACGTTTTTGTTTTATAAATTTAATTTGTACTAAATAAATAAATAAACAAATAAACAAACAACCAAATAAATAAATAGATAAATAAATATATAAATAAATAGATATATATAATAATTAATTAATAGGTAAATAAATAAATAGATAAAGAGATATATAAAATAATTAATTAATTAATAGATAAATAAATATATAAAATAATTAATTAATTAATTAATAGATAAATAAATAAATAGATAAATAAATAGATATAAAAATAATTAATTAATTAATAGATAAATAAATAGATAAATTAATAAATATAATAAATAATTAATTAATAATAGATAAATAAATACATAAATAGATAAATAAATAAATATAAAATAGATAAATAAATAGATAAATAAATTAATTAATTAATAGATAAATAAATAATATAAATAGATAAATTAATAATTAAATAAATAAATTAATTAATTAAACAATTGAATGCAGAATAAATATTGGAAATGCTTGCTATTTTTCGATTGAGAAGATTTTGCCATCTAGTTCGCTTTAAAAACCTGAAAGTTAAAATTTACAAAACAGTTATATATATATATATATATATTACCAGTTGTTCTGAATGGATGTGAAACTTGGACTCTCAACTTGAAAGAGGAACAGAGGCTAAGGCTGTGCGAGAATAAGGTGCATAGGAAAATATTTGGGGCTAATAGGGATGAAGGTACAGGAGAATGGAGAAAGTTACACAACACATTGTATTCTTCACCTGACAGAATTAGGAACATTAAATCCAGACGTTTGAGATGGGCAGGACATGTAGCAGGTATGTGTGAATCCAGAAATGCGTATAGTGTTAGTAGGGAGACATGAGGGAAAAGGATCTTTGGGGAGGCCGAGACGTATGTGGGAGAATAATGTTAAAATGGATTTGAGGGAGGTGGGATATGTTGGTAGGGACTGGATTAATCTAGCTCAGGATAAGGACCGATGGGGTCTTTATGTGAGGGCGGCAATGAACCCCCGAGTTCCGTAAAAGCCATTTGTAAGTAAATGTAAGAACAATGTTTAATGAATACTAGCTCATAGCAATAACTGTGTTCGTTAGTAAATGCCGGTATACATTTCGTTTCGTTTCTTTTCGTCTACAGAATGTGGTGTATTGGTTAGGGTCTGCTGCTTCGTGAATTTACGTAAGCTGTGCAATAATTCAAATTTCGCTGATAGCCTATCTCTGCATCCACGCTCCTGGCCAGTTGCTGTGTCCATGGCCCACATTTCATAACAGCTCTAAATAAATAAACGCAGTTATCAAAACTTGTGGGAACGGGTGAAGCAACAAGTACAAATTACGAAGTAATGTGACGTCGATTGCGCGTAAACCAATCATTCGGAGCCAACATTAATAACTTTCACCCCGCGCTCCATTATTTTTTGTTACATATTTGAGAGTTCCACAAGCGCCCGACGCCAGGACCGGATGCACAGATCATTGGTATGAAAAATCAGTATTTCCTCTCCAGTTGTTTTTTCCTAGTCTGTGAATGCAATGGAGTGTTATGATGAAGCAGGGAAAGGTCGGGATAGTGAAACCTCTTTCCATTAACACCAGGGGTTACCAAATCTCTTGACGAAGTAAACATTAACTCGTTCACACAGTAGCGAGAAATGACATGGATATTTTCATTTTTTATAGATGAAAAAGTAATAAAATGTTTAAATATCCAATAGGACCTACATCACATTATGATAACACAATTAAGCACTTTACTACGGACAAGGAGATAAAATAAATAGGCTCAAAGATTTCAGCGATATGAATACAGAAAAGATACACGAAGTCATTAACCAATGGAAGATTATAATAAAGGCGACAGGACTATCTAAGCGAGAATGTTCTTTGAAAAGAACGCACGTTTTAAACATTATTATTATTACTTACTTATGTTACTGGCTTTTAAGGAACCCGGAGGTTCATTGCCGCCCTCACATAAGCCCGCCATTGGTCCCTATCCTGAACAACATTAATCCAGTCTCTACCATCATATCCCACCTCCCTCAAATCCATTTTAATATTATCTTCCCATCTACGTCTTGGCCTCCCCAAAGGTCTTTTTCCCCTCCGGCCTCCCAACTAACATTCTATATGCATTTCTGGATTCGCCCATACGTGCTACATGCCCTGCCCATCTCAAACGTCTGGATTTAATGTTCCTAATTATGTCAGGTGAAGAATACAATGCGTGCAGTTCTGTGTTGTGTAACTTTCTCCATTCTCTGTACCTTCATCCCTCTTGGCCCAACATATTTTTCTAAGAACCTTATTCTCAAACACCCTTAATCTCTCGCTAATATGTTTTCGCGGGATATCAGCCGAGTTAGGATTTTGGAATGCTCCAAGCTTTCCATTGCGGGTCTTCCGACATTCCTCCTTCCTTCCGGTCTATAGTTCAGTATTTTTTTTTGGGGGGGGGAATCTGTCTTCATTCATCCTTAATATATGTTCTTTCCAGTTTTTCTTTTGTCTTGCTAATCTGTCGTTTAAGTTGAAAATTCCCAGTTCCTTCCTTATGTCTGTGCTTTTCTGGTCCAACAGAGTGTGCGTATCCTGCCACTGATCTCAGAAATCTCATCTCTGCAGCCTCTATCCTTCTTTTATAATAATAATAATAATAATAATAATAATAATAATAATAATAATAATAATAATAATAATAATAGTGAAACCTGTGTAAAGCGGCCATCTGAAGTTACCTCGTAAAATGGCCGTTTTATCAGGTGGCCGCTTGATTAAGGTTGCGGTTTTTATGAATCAGCATGAAAATACTGAATTTAATTGACTTTTAATACTGTGCGCGTACAACAATCGTGAATATTAATGTCAGCCTCTTCCATTCTTGCAACTAGCCTTTTCAAAACTCAATTTCTTCGCCCTCGCACACTTGAATCATTCGTAAACGAAATCATTCACATTACTAAACACAGATTCTCTCTTCTTTTTTGGCCACCATGCATATTTTCCTCCCATTCTTTTAATATTTCATCTTAATTATACAGTGTATTTGTGTCCTTCAACATTTGAATATTTCTGCAATTTTTTTCGTAGATGTTCCCTTCTCACTTTCTTCAATCATTTTTCGTCTCACCTCTAAACTTAATACCACTCTAGATTTATTGTTAGACATGATTTCTCTCTCAAACTAACGTCACAGTTCCTCTGAATCAACTGAATGAAAATAAGAAAAATTCGTAAAAGCTGGTCCAAATAGAAAAAGATGGAAAGAGGAGAAAAAAATTTGAATGGTTAACTACTGACCTAAAACATACTGTGACATTTTGGATAGAAAACGTCCGGTGTTTCAATCCTTTAAAAAGGAGTAAGAATTTATAGCTGTGCAGGGTCGGAGTGAAAAGTGACAAAAGAGTCATAAAACAGTAACCAACTAACCCCAAGATATGGAGGGTGTACTGTTGTACACTTAGCTATTGTACTCGTGATATTTCTCGCAGTCCTCTAACCATCGAAAAAATAGGTCAGACAGTATCCGTGAAACAATTTTTTGTTGGACAGTGACTGTTATAGTCAGGTTCCAATCCAAACAGACACCGGCCGCTGGCCGAAGCATGAGGTGGCCGCTAAATAAAGAGACAATTTGTATTGATCTTACGGCAAATCCAATTGGTTCCAGAGAAATTGGCCTTTTGGCCAGGTGGCCGTTTAAATGAAGTGACCGCAAAGGCAGGTTTCACTGTATTATTATTATTATTATTATTATTATTATTATTATTATTATTATTATTATATTTTTCATTTTCTCACCCGCGCTATCAGGAAGTGGAATTCTGCGCTGCAAACTTACTAAAAGCTGACCACCTGCTGTAGGTGAAAATGGACAAGAAGCAATATTTTCCAGAAGGATATCAGCCTATTTGCTGATGGACACCAGGTTCACAAGCGCATAGAAACTCGGGGCTGGTCTGAATCCTTGATGAAGAACACGCAACACGGCGGGATCGACTCCCCTGCTGTACAGAGAGATTTCAAACTCAGTTTATTTTCATCCATTTGTGAATTGTAAGACAGGACATGAACTATAAAAGGCCTGGGTGGTGGTTATACGGGCAGACAGACAGACAGAGAAAGAAGTTCGATAAAGGGCTTCTATTCACGATTCTTTGTGCAAGATTTTTTATGCCTTTCTTTTCTCTCTTCCCTTTCTTTTTTCCAGATCTCTTTTAACCCCAATCCTCCACGAGTACACAATGTTCTAGACTCTCCACCAAACATCATACACCGGGCTTTCTACTCTTTAACGGACTATTTTTAAGAGGAACCCACTCCTATGTCCATTGGTTTGAAAGCATCCAGTTCTTTGTACACTTACTATTGCGTTTTGTTTGAAGTCCCTCATTCATACCACATTCCGCACATAGCAACTGCTCCTCTTATAAGCGTATTAGGGGAGGTCAAAAAGCCTGGACGTGAAGTAGTGCATTAGCCGGTGTGTCGAAGTGTTCACATTTGTCGTGGGGGTAAGTAAAGGAAGAATTTAATGTCACGATAAATTTCTACATTAACAATTGAAGATCTTGGAGAATAAGAACGAACCGGTTCAGTCAATTGAGAAATGTAGCCATATTGCCACAATGCTCTCTGAAAACCACAGAGAGAATAATGGATTCTTTGTTTCGGTTTTTACTATGTTCATACACAGAACGTTTCCTTCCGCAGTCATTTCTCTGAATGCGAGGGACTAAAACGACATCCTTTTGTTGAACTAGCATAAAGGAATTCGAGAAATGTTGGCAGTTGCGACTATTTTATCCCTTCTACATTCAAATACTGGCCCCAGTGGTAACCAACATCTTTGCCCTCGAAAACCAAGACTGAATAAATCTTTATACACTCAGATACATTCACAAAGCATATACAAGTACAGATCCAGGAAATAACGACCGTTCGCGCATACCCGCCGCGCAGCTGACTCCCCTTCCTTGTTTGAAGGTCAGCTGGCTTCCTTAACATGTGTTCTCATAATGTTGTGAGTACTGGTTGCAACAAGTCGCCATTGTGCATTTTGTGTTACTTCAAAATGAACGACGTGATTGATAATCCCGCCGACTGTGAGGTGAGGAGTGTGATTCGATTTTTGAATGACCGACATTTGAAACCTGCAGAAATTTACCGGCAATTGAAAGAAATGTATGGTGATAAAGTAATGAATGAAAGAAATGTGAGAAAATGGTGCGAAATGTTCAACAATGGGCGAACAAATGTCCACGATGAAACTCGGCCCGGACGCCCATCACTCATCACAGAAGACCTGAAGACTAAAGTGAACGACAGAATCTTGCAAGACAGGCGCACATCACTCGACGAATTGCATATTGCCTTTCCTGACATTTCTCGTTCTTTGCTTGGTGAAATTGTGTCGCAACATCTTGGCTACCACAAAATCTGTGCACGATGGGTTCCACGGCAACTGAGTGACCAACACAAAACTCAGAGAATGGCCTCAGCATTGACATTCTTGATGCGATATCACACAGATGGAGACGCCTTTCTTGATCAAATTGTGACTGGTGATGAGACCTGGGTGTCTCACAACACCCCAGAGACCAAGCGCCAATCACGCCAGTGGCATCATCCCTCATCACCCATGAAACCGAGAAAATTCAAACAGACTCTCTCAACACAAAAAGTCATGGCTACTGTCTTTTGGGATCGTTTTGGAAGTGATGAAGAGTTGAAGAAGACAGTGAACACCTGGCTTAATGAACTGGCGGCAGAGGAGTATAACACGGGAATTCTAAAGCTAGTGAACAGATACGACAAATGTTTAAATGTAGGTGGTGATAATGTAGAGAAGTAGTAAAGGAAGCTTCAGTTATATAACAGACTTTGTTTTTTCAAATAAATATTTTTTTTAAATTATTACAACAAAACGGTCGTTATTTCCTGGATCCCTCTCGTAATTGAGGCGGTAGCCGGAAAAGGAGCCCATGGGTCTATAGGCCCTTTTTCTGGAGAATGTTTAATTCGATTCTCCGTGTTAATACCTACTTGCTTACTGTACGTAGTTTCGTTTCAATATCTTGTAAACAGAGGGCAGAGTAGCTAATTGAATGAGCCCATGCACTCTCGCGTAGTTGTGGAACGCAGCAAACATCACCACAGTTTGGGGCAGGCATTGCAAGCTGTATAATTGTGTTGTGTGCAGCAGTTGTGATCTGTGTGCGATCGGAATTGTTTCAAAATGGAATGAAATTAACATAAACCAAAAAAAAGGAGACAGGACATGAAAATGAACTTAAAACGAGAAGACAGAAAAATGAATAAACAACATGATATTATGAATAATTTCAAGGGAAAAATTGTTCCGGGGCCGGGTATAGATCCGGGACCTCTGGTTGAACACACCAGCGCTCTACCACTGAGCTACCCGGGAACTCCACCCGACACCGTCTCAACTTTAGCTCAGTGGTAGAGCGCTGGTACGTTCAACCAGAGGTCCTGGGATCGATACCCGGCCCCGGAACAATTTTTCCCTTGAATTATTCAAATCTGCTTTACAGGGAGCTTCACCTGAAAGACTAGATGTGCAACATGATATTATGTATGTAACTTCGGAAGTGCTATTGTTGAAGGTAAGTTTTTGCACCCATTACCTCCTGCTGCCAGAAGGAATGTTTCTCCAAGTTCATTGCTGATGAATGCAAAGATCGCTTCGAAATATTTTACAGTGGGCAAATAAAGTTACTGCAGGATGCTACAGTGGCAGGCTTGTTATAAAAAAAATCTACTATTCGCATAAATGTAATTTAAAATCCAAAAGTAAGTCGTGAAAATGCATGGGCATATTCTCTGCGTCGAAGTGGTGTTCAGCTAGAGGTGTGTCGTCAAATGATTTTGGGAATCTTCAAAATGTTTGCCAAAAGACTGAGATAATTCAAGGGAAAATATTAAAAGGTGAAACATTTGAGGTAAAAAGAAATTCTCATGAAAACAGACCATATAAAATGAACAACAATATAATGGGATTTAATGCAGTCATACCTACAATCGATTCCACATAGCAAGATCCACTATTGTCCACTAACCCAAACCTAAATATCAATATTCTCTTTGGGTTATTCTGTGATTATTACAAAGAAAAGACTGCTGAAAAACTGAATGTGAAGTGTAAAACATATTGAAGAGAGAAAAGTTGGATTGGGAGAAAACATCAGTGTACTTAGATGATTCCCAAAGTGAGTGTGAGTCCATTAGGTCCCCTACTTTTTCTAGTGTTTATAAATGATCTTGCCCCCCTTATAAAAGATGTAGGTCATCCCATATTATTTGCAGATGACACAAGTATAGTAATTACAGCCAATAACTCCAACACATTCCAATCTTCAACAGAGGAAATTCTCTTCAAAATATGTGACTGGTTCTCAGTCAATAAATTAGTATTAAATTGTAACAAAACTAACATAATTCAATTTAAATCCTGTCCAAATTCAACGTCGCAAATTTCTAGCGCAATAATTAACAATAGATCCCTATTAGAAACAACAACAACAACCAAATTGCTTGGCTTAAAAATCGATAATGTGTTAAATTGGAAAAATCATATTAAAGAAATTACCCCCAAACTAAATTCAGCTTGTTTTGCTATTAGATCAATGCAAAAGATAGTAAATATCAATACATTAAAAACAATATACTTTGCATACTTCCACTCGGTAATGAGTTTTGGAATAATATTCTGGGGAAATTCCACAGATAGTAACAATATATTTCTATTACAAAAAGAGTAATTAGAATAATAGTAGGTGCGAAATCTAGGGAGTCGTGTAGGACTATTTTCAAAAACTACAAATAATGCCCATGGCTTGTCAGTATATCTTTTCATTAATAGTCTTCCTCGTATGTAATCGTGAAAACTTTGTAACTAATTCAACAGTTCATAGCATAAATACACGTCAAAAAATGACTCGTACTCCATCGGCAAGTCTATCGTGCTATCAAAAAGGAGTGCGTTATATGGCAGTAAAAATTTTTAATAGCCTCCCTATCGATATAAAAAATGAAACTCAAAACATAAAATTATTTAGGGCCAAATTAAAGAAGTACCTAATTTCTCACGCCTTCTATTCTGTAGGTGAATTCATGACATTCAATAACACTTCATGAAATTGATACTAAAACTTTGTGTTGTACTAGTGGACTATATTGTAAATCTCGTCTGTATATATTTCATCTAGACTGTGACTATAAATTAAGATTTTATAATAGTATTAAGTTTTTTTACTTGTTCCATATTCTAGCTGTAAGCATGTATGAATACCATGGAATGTTAATAAATACAATACATTACAATACAATACATCAAGGATGTGCACTGAAGTGTAAACTGCACTGGGTGTGAATCCATTCTAGATTAATATTAAATAACTTGTAATCTGTATTCTGTACCCAATAGATATTCTTGATTCTTACGTATTCGATACAATTTTTGACGTAACTATGATATATATGCAAGAAATATAATTTTACTAAACTCATTATGAAACTGTAAACCTCTGAAATGTGCGCCGTTCAATGTTAATATCAAATTTTGCTAAAATAAAATCATATTGAAAGTATTTTGATAAAATAAACTCGTTCTCTGGAAAAGGGCCTATAAAATGATTCAATAAAATATATTCTTTTATTAACACTATTAAAGTCGGAATATATTATTTAACAAAAACTTGTAGACAAATATTATTGTAACAGTATGAAAATTGTTATCTTGATAAAAGTGCACTCAAATCGCAATGACATACAAATAAATGTTTCAATCATTGTTTTCTCGAAACATGACTTTTGCTTATGGGCCCTTTTTCCGGCTACCGCCTCAATTGTAGAAATATTTCTAGTACTTCTTAATTTGGAAGTGCTTACGTTTTATTCGATGTAAAATTTAGAACTTTTAGAGTGGCAGAAATTTCATTCAATTAATTATGACTTTTTCCCGAAAGCAGTAAAATAGAATAACAGAACATGTTCAGTTTATCATTTTGTAGTAATGTAACCCTTTAGTTGCTAGTAGTAGTAGTTTGTGAAAGCGTCAATAGCAGCAGTAGTTTCAAATTCATAAAGCCCTATCTACATGAAGTACATTGGGGTTGAATAATTTCGAGGGAAAATTTGTTCCACTCAATGTTGGTTGCTTGACGGTTGTTAGCCCACTTTGAGGTCTGTGGATACAGAGGGAAAAAATTGGATCGGTGTCTGGTAGAGTTCCCGGGTAGCGCAGTTGGTAGAGCGTTGGTACGTTTAACCAAAGGTCCCGGGTTCGATACCCGGCCCCGGAATAATTTTTCCCTCGACATTATTCAAATCAACTTTACAGGGAGTTATACCTGAAAGCTTGATTTGTACATTAGGGTTATAAGTTAGACTTCATAACGACAAAATAAACAGTGACATGCAGTGCGGTAATTACAATTTTTGAATAAGTGAGGAGAATGAAACCTTTGTGACAACAGAACAGTATTATATAGTTTGTTCCTAGGGGATGTTACAGATTACAACGTATTGACTTTGCATAAAATACAAGATAATCAAACAACAGATGTTCAACAGACTGAATACCACATAAAAGCATTTGGGTTCTCCTGTAGTCCTAATAAACTTAATAAACCAGAAATAAACTGCACATTATTGAAGTTGGAAGAGTGTAAGTTTACTTTGCATTTTTTTTCGTACACTTAAGCAATTCACTCCTTTATGAATTGCACGTGCAAATAACATGTTATTTAATTTTTCAATTAATGTATGAGATGAGACACTTTCTGCTCGAACAGTTTACAGGAGAAAAATTGTTGACTTTAAAATAACGAGCCAATTTTTAAAGACATGTGTTTATTCTTATCTCCACGATATTTTATACAATTCCATGTACTAAATGTACTAGAATACTTCACAATTTCCCAACAATTCCTAAACTGAAATATAAGATATGTTCTAGTAGGTTCTGAAAACATCTGCAGTGCTTGGGAAAAGTGACACAAGTCAGTTTCCACAAACCTTTTTTGATAATTTATTGACAACTTATGGAACATCTGCTCGCTTGGAAAAAAATACACAAGTATTCCTCCCATTACAATAATTCATACAGAAGAAAAAAAATCAAATCGAAATAAACCAGTGTAAGTTGTCAATAAATTATCAAAAAAGGTTTGTGGAAACTGACTTATGTCACTTTTCTCAAGCACTGCAGAATATAATAGAAGGTTTTGGCATACTTTAACAGTCTTACTAATAAACCGTGTATAATTTTTATACTAGACTTATGCAAAGTTGAGACAGAAAACTTTACTAATAAACCATGCAGAAGCGATGGACGTATAAACAGCCTGTAACTATACAATGGGAGTAAGTTATATACACGAAACTCCTTGTTTAAGCGTTGTATATAGAGAAAAAATGGCCGCCCCTCTAATAGCTGTTCGTATCGACTGTCATTTTATTATGATGGTTGCCTAGTAACCAAAGAAGAACAAACCAAAGAGCACAGAATAATTAGAATAATATTTGCTGTATCTTGTACTCTTTGGCCAAAATATAGTATGGTAATCGATTAGAGCCAGTTGTACTATCGATACTTAACACGCTACACTAGACCGCTCTACCGAATGCAATAGAGAACCTAAGATATTCTATTATCTTTCGTAACGAAGTAATGACGAAACTATGACGTAGCTGTGTAACAGTTGTACTGTTATACGCGCCGTATGTAGTGATTATTAGTAACGAATTTACACACGAGATATAAATGAGCTACTCAATGTATAAGTATAAGACAGTTGAACGTCTGTATATAGAGTTTTTATTAGTAAGACCGTAAATATATAACTTTCAATGAAAAATAGCAGGAATTGGCAAAAAGAATAACTTTACCATAGGATTCAGAGCGTAAGAAATATGTTTTTGAACAAAAAAGAAGGTTTTGGAAAAAAAAAACATTCAGTTTCTAAACAATTCCTGGATCATGACTTGTAGGAAAATGCTACAGGAAAGGAGACGGGAGAGAAAGCGAAGCAGGACAAGAGTCTAATTTTAATCTTCATGATGATGATGATGATGATGATGATGATGATACACAATTATTGCCACTTCATAATCCAGTTCTGATCAGAGAGCACGGTCACCATACCTGACCCATACCTGACTTGCAGACATGCACAGTGTTGTTACTTTTCCGATATTCTTATTATATTCCCTCTACTGTACTTCATATATTAAATTCCCCGTTGCTATTCTGCAGTTTAAAGTTGTCAAAATGTTACCCAAGTCTGGAAGTGAAATGTATTTTTATCATCTGCAGGGAAAGGGAAAATGGACTGCATAAAAGAAATTTTAACAATGTACTATGCTGAATTTGAGTCATGAAATATATGACATGCAATCAACTCTTTTCGCTGAGCCACCATTTTCGGAGCGCGCTCAATAAGCGTACACGCACAAAACAAAGGGGGGGGGGAATCAGAGGGCGAATGTAAGGGCATTTTCAGCCATTATTCTCTAATGTATCAAACTTTAAAAGAACTATCGTGAATGTGACAATCCGACTCCACCTGGAGCTTGGACAGACAAATTACAGATAACTCTCCGTTTCAAAGGCTTCATAACAGTAAATGTTTTACACTTTTAATTTTTTGCCTGTAGCATAAATTTGTGCAGGCCTAAGTATATTTCGGATTAGCCGTCAAAACGACAAAAATTAAGCATCGAGGATGAAGTCAAGTCGTAGCAGTGACGTATTTATATGTCACGAAACAACATATTCCCTACGAAGCCTTTATGGCAGCGGTGGCGAAAATGTAATCGTGCGCCGAGCCACTGTGTAACCTGCAACGTGCATAGCACCTATGGAGGGAGGCGGACACCCGAAGGGGAAGTGAAGCAACTGTCTGGCTTATTAACGGATTTTCATTTTCCTTACGTCAAGCACTTAAATATAATTTTATACAGTACAAGGCTACAAACTAATGTTTAGTACGTGTAACGAAGAAAGAAATGAACAATAAATGAACAATATCACAACCTAAAATTAACTGTCTTCAGAATGTCTCTGCGACAAAGTTTCACAATCAGGAATTATGTCACTTAATGCTAGTCGTAGTTGATCACGAAGGTATTTGTCTGTCAATCGTGATCTAAATTTGGTTTTTATTATTTTAATTGTTGAAAATAATTTTTCACAAACGTAAGTTGTAGCGAACGTGGCTTCAACAGAGCAAGCGAAAGAACGAAGCTTCGGATATTTATTTTTTGGCAAAGATTTGAAAGTTCAACATTTGTCAAGTCCTTACATCTAGCTTTCATTTGACATCACATAGTAAATCAGTGAGTTCAAATTCAAGAGCTAACCGCATTATTCGTACATCTGCTGAAAAAGGGTCGACGTACAGAGATGATGATGATTGTGATGATGATGATGATGATGATGATGACGATGATGATGATGACAACAATAACACTTAACCTTTTAATGTTTCATCAGTAACATGTAGTATAATGCCGTTTTATGTTATACAACCGTTTTCCTAGTAATACTTGTGAACAAATCATACTCTTACATTTAATATTCTCATCATATTCACAGCAAAAAAAAAATGCGTCCTCCCATCCTACTTGAAACTTTCGTACATGGTTTCGAGAGAGACATATGCCACTCGCAGGTCAGAGACAAATACAAATGGAACGGAGTTTGACTCCAGTGAGTGAGAGGATGGGGGTTGGCGGAGGTTAGAAGCAAGCGAAATGCATAGCTATCATTGCGAGCCACAATGTCTCGCGAGTCACGTTCTCGCCACGGCTGCTTTATGGAATAGCGATAGAGCTCCTTCCTCTCGTTACAAAGACCGGGCTTCGAATCTCTCCGTGTAAAACGCACGCGTGTGAACACAGCGCACGATGACTCCCTAGCTATTCCGAGGTGGGACTTAGTCTCTGATGAGCGACCAATTTCCGTGTCAAAGTGTGTACAGTTGCAGGAAAAAAATGATCCGCCTGAATTTTCCACGTTCCAGATTTAACCCACCGCGCATGCTCAGTGCTCCAAAGCAGTGGTTCACACGAGATCGCTTTGGCAGTTATTGAAATTCATTTTACGTTGACTGTTGTCGTAACCCGAAACACAGTTCAAAAGAAGAGATGAAAATTGGTTCATTCTTAACAGTAGACGAATATTTATAAATCGTGTTTCAAAATAGAATGATGGTAAACGAAATTAACGTGCATAACTAATTAACAAACTCTCTCCTCAACAGTATCCGAACCCTGAACTTTGTAGTCTGCGAGCAAGCACGCTAGCACAGAGCTATCGAAATGCTTGCGATGAATTGTCATGGTAGGGTTGTATGAATCATGTTTGTTACATAATGACCCTTAAGCATTAATTTCATCTAATTTTCAGATTAATTCCGTGTCTCTTTACATTAATTCTGAAATACTTTCCTGCAATACTATTCAAATAATACTGGGTTCAAAACCTGTGTTAAATTGTTGTGGTGTGAATCGTGTTCTATTCATTCATTCATTCGTTCATTCATTCATTCATTCATTCATTCATTCATTCATTCATTCATTCATTCATTCATTCATTTATTTTATTCCATAGATCTTACATGAGCAATGAAGCTTTAAGATGTGGAACAAGTCAAAATTTTACAATATTAAAATTACAATTTTTACAAATTTTTACAATTTAGTAATATTCTACAATTTTTACAACTTTGTGCAATTTTTTATAATATTTTGGCGGAATGTAGTGAGATGAGGTGAGGTGAATTCCGAGGATTCGCCAAAATATTACCCGGCATTTGCCTTTTGGTTGGGGAAAAGCTCGGAAAAACCCAACCAGGTAATCAAATCAAAGGGGTTGATGCCGAGGACTCGCTATAGACCATCCGGCTTCAGTCCCATGGCTGTGGAAAACCTCTGAAGAAACCAAAGATCAAGGGGGATCCAATCCAAGCCTGAACGCAGCTATAAGGACCATTTTTTGTTTCTGGGACTGTACTTCAACCATCTATATCATCTATGTTACAATCTACTAGCAATTCTTCCGTGAATGACAGCATGAGCACAATGCACATGACTATTTGAAAATGTTTCCATTAAAGATACTTCATCATCATCATCATCATCATCATCATCATGATTTCTACAGATTAGGCCTTCTATCTGTTCCAGTTTCACAAAGGTTTGACTTAAAATTGTTCTCTCCGGTGTTTTCCAGTTCTGGCAATATTTCGTTTTGCAATAGATTTATACGTAACGGAATTCTAAATGGTTCAGTCCTAAGCACATTTCCAAACCAATTGTCTCTAACCTATGTTATGACTTATATTTTATCTATTATATTATCGATTTCTATTCATTTTTTATGTTTTACTTCTTTTGCAATCCAACATGGTGTATCACGTTACAGATAGAATAACCTCATCTCTCCTGTTTCTATGGGTATTTGTTGAACTCGTTTCGTGTCCAAATTTCAGACCCATACGTATGTTAACAATACAATAATAACAAACTTTACGTAATTTTAAAACTGTTTCAGAACGTAGTCTTTTATAAATAGTAGGGTAAACTGGGGTCTGTTGGACAGTCGGGCATGTTGGACACTTTGTACTTTAACGTGTACCTCGCCACTTGTGGGCATCACATTCTGCTAGAAGTCAATGACGGAAGTAGCCACGAGTGGGGCTACTTCAGTCATTTCTAGCAGAATGTGGTGCCCACAAGTGGCGAGGTAACACTTTAAAGTACAAAGTGTCCAACATGCCCGACTGTCCAACAGACCCTAGTTTACCGTATATATATATATATATGAGTTGCTTATAAAAGACAGTACCGGTACACTACTTTTCTTTTTCGAGTAGAAATTTAGCAATTATTTTTAGCTATATTGTACAATTCAATGTTGCCCTTTGAAAATTATCTTCTGAATCTGCAAAATAATAGGCCTATAGCCAAGTCATCTGTGAACAGTATAGTATTTAAAGGTGTATGTACTAAAATGAAAAATTTATCTGAAACTTTTTAAAGAATATGGGTGACAGAGGACAACCTCATGTGACAACTTGATTAATTTCTTTGGATTCTATAATTACCTACTGTTTGTTTTAATTTAAACATATTTTATTTAATAACAAAAGGGCTTTTTTACTGTTTGGAGTAAAGGCAATAGATAAGTTTCATGCCTAGTTTCCTGGGTTGCCACTCTTTTTAGTTACATATTTGGACAAAATACGTATATGTTCGACTAAGCTTCATGAAAGCATGTCTATGAGAAGTTTCTAAATTTAAAAAGATGATTCCCAACTTTACAGAGAAATACTCATCTTAGATGTATATCTCATAAACTAACCTTAACGAAAGTTTAAAGAAAAAACCGCCCCTCAACGTTATTTTTGTCACGAATATCTGTAGAATTGTTTGACGGACTACAAACGTAAGTATAAAGGCAAGTGCAGATGCAATAAAGAATCTGTGCCCGTCCCCGAATTCCAGCAACTTCTGTTCAAGAATGGTATACGGGGCACTGGAACGTTCTGTGACTTGTTTACACAGACATATTTAATTTGTAAGATTATATGTTGTAAAGTAGATTGCGAAGTTAATGTATTCATGTCTTTTAATAATAACAATTTTAAGCACCTAAAAATCCGTTCCCTAGCAACTACTTCACTTCGCAGCCGTTGCTGTCCCACGTCGCGATCTCGACATACTCCGCTATTGCAGGCGCGCGGCAGACAAGGAAGGGCTGTGTGTGATATAGCGAGATGGCGGACTTATCTGCCGTGTCTGTCTCAACCATTAGCTAGGCCGCGATGACGTTCTTTAGATAAGACAGGCAGGAAGGAGGCTAATGAAGTCCCGAAACATGAGCGACTGTGCGTGCCAGCAACTTCAAATAGGGAGGGAAACCGCCTCACATCTCGCTCGCACTCAACCCGTCGTCCTGGCAAGCAGTGTGTGCAACTTTGTCCCTGTGGTGCTACAGATCCGGGTTCAAGTGTTCGGGTGGTCGCATAAGTACCCGGTATTTTTCCGAGAGTAGAGGAACATTGGATATTTCCTGTTATAATTTTTGAAAGAGATGAAATATCGAGCTGAAGTGAGAAAACGAGTTTCCTTAAGACTTGGGGCTTTCTTTTGATCTATCACAATAAGCTTATAGTTTCTTTGAAAAGAATTTCCATACCTGCTTTAACACTTTCCGGCACCATTACATATAACTGGCTTTTACAGACAGACAGACAGACAAGACAGAGAGAGATAGACAGACTGACAGACAGACAGACAGACAGACAGACAGACAGACAGACAGACAGACAGACAGACAGACAGACAGACAGACAGATAGATAGATAGATAGATAGATAGATAGATAGATAGATAGATAGATAGATAGATAGATAGATAGATAGATAGATAGATAGATAGATAGATAGATAGATAGATAGATAGATAGATAGATAGATAGATAGATAGATAGATAGATAGACAGACAGACAGACAGACAGACAGACAGACAGATAGATAGATAGATAGATAGATAGATAGATAGATAGATAGATAGATAGATAGATAGATAGATAGATAGATAGATAGATAGATAGATAGATAGATAGATAGATAGATAGATAGATAGATAGATAGATAGATAGATAGATAGATAGATAGATAGATAGATAGATAGATAGATATAGATAGTGGTAGATAGACAGACAGACAGGTAGATAGGTAGAAGATAGATAGATAGATAGATAGATAGATAGATAGATAGATAGATAGATAGATAGATAGATAGATAGATAGATAGATAGACAGACAGACAGACAGATAGATAGATAGATAGATAGATAGATAGATAGATAGATAGATAGATAGATAGATAGATATGATATGATATGATAGATAGATAGATAGATAGATAGATAGATAGATAGATAGATAGATAGATAGATAGATAGATAGATAGATAGATAGATAATAGATAGATAGATAGATAGATAGATAGATAGATAGATAGATAGATAGACATTCAGCGATTTACAGCCATAGACAACGTCAGAGTAGATATATATAATACATGGCTACTACAATATGAATAAATGCAAAAATAAAATAAAAAATAAATATACAATCACCAGATAATCACAAAAACAGGTTAAAAGTTTTAAAAGAAATAGTATAAAATCAGGTTTAAATGTACAGATTTGTCAGTTACATGAGGTTAAAACAAATAGTATTTAAAACGTAATATTGCTAAAATCATTGACACTGTAGATTGGATTTGCCATCAATGTCCTTCTCACCATCCTTCTGAAAGTAAAATATGACTGCAGAATGCAGTTTTTATTTCATTTTTTAAAGGATAAGTTGCCTGGTGAAATCCCTGCATTAAAAAAAAATGAAAGTTTAGGAACTTTGAAAAAGAAATAATAAAGACGAAGAGGATTAGAATTCCACTGACTTCACGAAAGCATGAGAGTGCCTAATTACCATACAGAGCTACTGGTCTCACAAATATTTCTGCTGCAGTGTACAGAGAAAAAAATTCTTCTAGCAGGTAATAGCCAACACATAAAGTGAGCTACAGTAAGGGACAAGCTTTCATTTTGGTGTGTTGTCATCTGAATTTGATACTTACCAAATTGTCACATGGCGACCAGCGTCGGATTAAATAAAATTCTCTTATTTGAAACTATTGCAGATATTTTTTTTTTTTTTTTTTTACAAAAGCGAAAGCAGTATACTACAAATCTGGCTTTCAGGCAAAGCTCCCTGTAAAGTTGACTTGAATAACATTACCGTTCGTTAACAGAAAACCACAAATTTAAGTCACACTAAAAGTGTGCACTCAATGTTGGGTCCCTGACGGCTTTTCAACCCACCAAAACGGACACATAGCAACATACAGCTATGATTTTCACATCAATCTATTGACCAAAATCGAATGAAATGCTTTAATAATACACATTGTTAATAATTATACACATTTTAGTGATATAAACAGTACTCCGTTTTAGTTCGTTGTTAAAGTCAAGATCATCAGAAGCAGCCCCATCTAACGATGTTAAAAACTGACAACACAGCCAATAAGTGCTTACAGTGTTTTAAAGTGTCCTAAAACGTTTTATATTCCTCTGATTATATTTATAGCTTTATATCACTTTGAAATAATTTTAAATCTTTTAAATTGTACTATATGGACTGCAAATGATTTTAACTTAATGTAACATGTGTATTATAGACCAAATTAGGTTAAGTTAGAGCAATTCACTTTAGCAAGATCCGAAAATCATAATAAGTTCCATACCATAAGGCAAGGTTTTCATCATAAATGTTTATTTAACTCTCTACATCTGAAGGTGATACAAATGTATCGAAAACGTTAATGTAAATTATTAACTTTTAAGATAAGCAAAGGTGGCACAGTAAATAAATAATTATAGTTAAATATTAATAGCTTATCGGCATGCCACAATATGAAATTGAATTTATAAACAGTTCCTGGTTATATATCGAATACAAAAATTGTTAGATATTACTTTTCTGGAAATAAATTCAATCTGAATGCCGAGAACAAAAATAGGCTGCAAAGCAAACCAGTACAAGGGAAAAGGAAGCCCTTGAGAAGGCTATTGCATGGAGCCGAACAGAACTGTACATGGTGATCATGAACTGATAGCGGTAGCAGTAACAGTACGAGCGGAATTATGATTTCTTGGGATGCTTATAAAGCAGTAGCGGCTCGCCGTAAAAAAATAGGTGAAGTGCTGTTCACATAAACAAATGCATGAACAGTTTTACCAATATAATGAGCAGGCCTACTATTCGTAAACTATGTACAATTTTACTAGTTCTAGAACACATATAAACAGGAAAACTAATTTATTTCAGGATTCGCCCAATTTCTTGCATACCAAGTCAATCCTCCTATCTTTTAAGCAGCAAACCTGTCGATGATGTCTTCATAAAATGTCTGAGTTTAATTGCGGGTGGACAGTATATCTCTATGCAAAGCTATGAGGCTAATGATGAAAGTCCCTTCTGTGACGTAGCATTCCGAGTGAAATTTTCGATATTTTCAAAGAGAAAAGCTTCTTTCATCGGAAGAATTTTTTATAGTTCAATTTCTCTATTTTCTTAGCACTTTTTAAAACGAAGAACAAATGGACCTGTTATGTCGTCCAGAATTTAAAACATCTTTCTTATCCTCATTTTTAAGTCTACAAAACGGCATTTCTAATAAATTACAAACTGTGTCATTTTCGGGATACATATTTCGCACTCGTTTATCAACATGTTCTATGTACTGGTACCTAAGTACTCGCATTTGTATAATAGCATTATAGTGATTAAACATATAATATACACTTAGATGTAGGATTAATAAGCTATGTACACTTATCACTAATATACTGTAAATACATAAAATAATAAGTTAATATATACATACACAGTATTAAACTACATAATACACTAATACAACTAAATAATACACGCTGCGGAAAACAACTTTTAAACTTTGCGAATGTATGTGGGGTGTATTCCTGATAAAATAACATACAGCCAGCTAATTTACCACTGCAGAGGTGACTATTTGGACACAGGGAATGAGAATAGTATTCTCGAGTCAGGTAGTAATAAAAATTTCACAGCTCTTAAACAATAGCCCCCGGCCTTGGGGCCAGCTTTAACCCTTCTCTATTATTAGTACCGTTAGATCTTCAAACTGGTTACTCCACCTACAACAAGTATTGACAGTTCTCCGTAACTGAAAGATTCTGAAACGCACTTCACTTATACAATCTTTCTTTAGTGCGTGACGTCACGTTACCATGGAAACCAAGTGCTGTATGAGAATGGGAACCCAAATAATTTCGTGAGCAGGTAGTCGTCGAGAAAGGTTGTCTTACAGAGCAGGTAGAATGGGTTGTGAACTAGCAACGTACCGGGCGAGGATTGGTACCTGGGCGGCGCGGGCGGTGAAGTGGATCCCGGCAGCTTCAGGCCAGGGGAGTGCGGAACCGACCCTGAGCAGCTTTGTGATCCTGATACTAGCCATGCTGTTGGTGATTGGAGGAGTGGAACTGAACCCAGGACCTGTGGAATCTGTGAAGTGCGGAGTCTGCAAAAATGTTGTTATTGAAGTGTTGTATCAGTGAAGAATTATGTTGTGTCAGTGAAGTGTGTTGTATCAGTGAAGAAGTATGTCGTGTCAGTGAAGTGTGCTGTGTCAGTGAAACGTGTTCCTGTCAGTGAAGCTTTATAGTTTATAGTGGCAGTGCAAAGTATTTGAACAGTGAAATGTTTTTGAAGTGTTAGTGAAATCAGGATAGAATCAGTGAAATGTGTCGTAGTTCCAGTGCAGTGAGTGAGTTGACAGCGAAATGAGTGTAATGTTGAAAGGTACTTGTGCAGATATGAACATATACTAAAATGGGTTTTAGTTCGATCTTAGTTTTAAGATACAAATTAGAATATTTCAAATGTTATTTTAATGTGATCGTTTCATTTAATTTAGTATATTCCTGTTGTTGTTGTTATTATTATTATTATTATTATTATTATTATTATTAGTATTAATTATTAGTATTATCATTAATTGTATCTTCAAACTGGTCATTACCATAAACAAGTTTGATTCTTGTAACTGAAAGACTGTAAACGCACTTCACTTACAACTTTCTTTAGGCGTGACGTATACCATTGAAACAAGTGCTGAATAAATACATACACATACATTCAATTTCACCTCTACAGTATTGTAAGTTCCAATAGTCACCGCTGGGCGCTCGTAACAGTTGACATTATTCTATTCAGCGGACGGTTCCAGGTACTATTTATACAACTAAACACTGTTCATAACGACTGAAAAGAAAACTTTTTTTATTTTATAAATACGGTACCGGTAATAACTAGAATTAATTATTAATACGAGATAAAATTGTGTTTTACACGTAAACAGATGAAGTGGCACTTCAGCTACTTCACCTGAATAACCGCCCCTGTTATAAATCTGCGAACAGACATTATACCAACATTATCTCTTCCCTTCCTATTAGCTGTGTAGTCCGTGTAACCACGTGAATAGGAATGGTTCGTATGCCTGACAAAGGATGGAGTGGGACAGAGGACCCTGTCTTTGACGATGAAAGAGTCGCGACAATTCATTTTACACAATATTTCGCGAAATTTCAGCTTCATTTGTTACTGCAGCATGTAATGAATGAGATGCGATAACGATCACGGGTGCGTGAGCCAGCACACATCCCGGCACTGAGGAGCTCCAGTATTGATAGCGACAAGGAAGTGACAACAATATGCTGGAGTGATTTAAAAGCTCGTAGTACGCAATATGCCGGCCGGATCCTTAATTGTGTGATAGTTGCGACCACACGAATTCTGATATACAAACACCACCCCGCACGTCTGCACCCCTGTGCATGAATATTCAGACGCATGGACAACCCCTATGTTTCACGTACGCTCTGGGGGAGAAATTAATTCCCCAGTCACTCCTCTATTGTTACTCTTGCATTTACTCAATGTCGGCGTCAATGCTTACAACGAAAAACAAGAGTAGCTACATCTTTCCGGAAAGGAACGTTACAAAATACTCAGTATCGGTTATTTTGAATAAATCAGTGTACAAGGAAAAGCGAAGACAGAACGTAAGAAAAACTCAAGTGCGTCGAGAAGGAAGTGTTCTTTCTCAAGCTGGGTATATCAAGTTTTCTGCAGGGAGCCTTCAGATACTAACTTCAGAAGAGACAAACATGTACCAATATGGTTATAAAAGAAAATTATTCATGGACATGTTGGTAGTAACGAACAATTCTCCTATTATGAACAAAATATACTGTGAATATAATAGTTAATTATGAGATAAGTTCGTAAAGTTCTCTTTGCGAAGTCGAGTGGGCCAACAAGATAACTTTATGAATGTGTGTCAATGTTTTTTTCTACGATAGCACAAATTTACATCAAATAAGTACTAGTGGCTTGTGCAGCAAATGCTGCTGCAAACTAAGTTCGTTAGACATTCAAATAAAAATTTTTCAGATTTATTTTCAATAAAGAATACTCTTCTTTTTGATAGTTATTTGCTTCCATAATAATGAAACATACTCCCTCTGAATGGATTTTTGAGGCCAAATACTTTTCTTTAACCTATCAACTTCAGTTTTGAGTTTCAAGCAAAACGCAAGTATCAATGTCAGGACGATAGCAAGCTATTTCAGGTCATTGTGGATTGTAGGCAAAAGTTTAAAAATGTCAGGTTTGGGCTAAGCTTTGGAACAATAGCATTTTCGTAAAGCTGCTGCATGTAGAACTTGAAATGTAGAGCGTAAAATCATTTTATGCTGAAATAATCTGGAGACTACAAAATTTTCTAGGCCTCTTATTTTATCAGTAAGTAATACCTTTTGTTTCTTTCCTTAGGAACTGTAATTTTTTTCTCTGGAGCCAATGTGAAGAGAATGATACATATCAATATCTACACTACACCGCCATTAAGTATATGAAAAGACCCAACCCCACTGGGTTAATAAGTATAAAAAATTTGATTTTTAATAACAATATTATTATCTTAAGTTTTGTAGTTAGGGCCTATATATAGCAGCCACTCAGTAAATTATAGAAATGAAGATCTAACTTAAGATATTCTCTACATTTACTTACATAACCTCAAAACGTTTCACTTTCATGTCATCAATATAGCATCAATATTATGTACAATTAATGAAAAAAGATGCATCATGATATTAACTATAATAATATTTCATTTCTAATGATAATGTCATCAAACCACCTCAAGTTTCGTAGATTTGAATATCCAATACACAGCTGTACTGCGAAAATTATTATACACTGCAGAATGAGTTTTTAATAAAAAATTGAATTGAGCTCTAAATATGTCGGCAATCCTGCAGGTCATGGCCTTCGTGTAATAGCCTATTGTTTATTGTAATGTGTGTTTTGTTCCGAAATTCAATCAAGTCGGCCGTGATTCGAAAAAATTAGTTCTGAAAACTGACAACAGATGGATTTTGGAAAATAGGAAAATTATGTAGGAAAATTGACATTTCACTGAAAACTACTACTTTTCCGAAAAACTCTGGGTTCCAAGCTTCAAAATGAGGGGCCATTTATTAAAATCCGTTCAGCTGTTTTCCCGTAATTTCCATTACCAGTTCAAATTATATATATAGATTTCAAGTTGGAGAGGTTATAAGATTACAATGTCATGGCCGTCTATACTAAGAACTATTAAGAAGTAAGTATCCATGGAATGGAAGCGTGTTTTATTCATGTTCACGATTCCATGGCCATCTAAACCGGCCATATAATCTACAAAGCAGTTAGAAACAGTTGAATCATCAATCTTGTACACAATGAGTACTACATGTAAATTCAGAATAATAAGGGCTAAATTGTAGATATGAATGTTAAATTTGTTACTTAATTGTGTTACGTGTAATATTTAAGTGATGAAAGATCGAAGTAATATATTAATTTCCTGCTGAGTGAAGTTTAGCCTATACTCGTACATTGAATATAACATTTTTATTTCATTACAGAGTGCAATAGTGTTGTGCAATGGTGAGATATTCAGTGCAGAAAGTTGTGTGGCAGAATAAAGGGAGTATTTAGACGCACGTTTCCTGGCAGACCATTTCCGACACGAAAACAATATTAAAGTTAGTGGATTTGTTTAATAAAACAGGTTTTGTGACTGACCAAAAAAGAAAACGAAGACTTTACGTGCTTAAAAAAGAAAAAGCTTCACAAATAGAGGTTGCCTTGGAAAGTAGTCCTCGAAAATCTCCTTTCTGCACTTTTTATTCGTTTTCAAGATGAATATACAAGTACCACACTCTCATCCATCCAGACATATCGCTGATTGTGATAAGTTAGGAAGCAGTGCCACATGATTCGCGATCACAGACTAAGCAGCATACATGATGAACAGTCTTTTATGGATTTAAGGTTATGTAAAGCCTAACAAGGCGGGACCGCAATGTGTCATCCTCACGAGGAAGGAAGTCACTGGCTGTGGACACAGGATACACGTGTATTTATGAGCCATGCTTCATTTTGACGCTACGCTGAGTACCTATCACAGAAATAATAAAAACGTGTGTCAATAGTCACGAACTGCTCAAAGAGACCATTGTGCACTCACACAAGCGACCCACGTATTTCCAGAAAGAGATTATCCCGCACCTTTCCGCCGTCACTGCGGCAATTCGTCACCAGAGCAGCTGCTGCTTCCAGAGTTATCAATCTCAAAGGAAAAGTGCTGGATCACAGCTTCAAGAAACCTTTGTGATTTAGCAAGCCAGTCGTGGGTTAATTACGTTCTGGCTAAATCCTGCTCCTCTAAAATGTAGACCTACAGTATTTAGGTGGGGTTTACAGTGTCATGGCACACAGTATTATGATGTCTAGGCCACATACACCCTTTGACACGGAAAATGGTCGCTCTGATGTAGCGTGAAACTAAGTGTCGTTCGGTTTCACGCGAGATTCACACGGAGAAATGTTAAGCATCGAGGTCCGAGCATGAACTCAAGTCGTAGCAGCGACGTATCTGTAGGCTATGTCACGAAACGACATATTCCCTTCGAAGCCTCTCATAAGGAATATCAGTATGGTAATTTGAGTTTTTCAGACTAGTTTACTGAATTCATTTTCTCGTAATATAATGAACAGTGATTATATTTATATATCTAAACAATTGCACTTTTACTTTATAATTGGTAGTCCTAAGTAATTATCTTTATATTTCTAATGTATTCACCTGAACTGGCAACTTAGGTAAGCTTCAATAATAGTATTTCACAACTTATCTCTTATTATTATTATTATTATTATTATTATTATTATTATTATTATTATTATTATTATTATTATTATTACTTATGCATTTGTATTAATTATTGTAGATCTGGTTGAGTGTAAGAGATGGATTTAAGGCTTAACTGTGCTAGGTAAAATAAAATTATTATTATTATTATTATTATTATTATTATTATTATTATTATTATTATTATTTTATTATTATTACTACATCAGCTGCTTGTCTATGCGGATGACGTGAATATGTTAGGAGAAAATTCAAAAACGATTAGGGAAAACACGGGGATTTTACTGGAAGCAAGTAAAGAGATAGGTTTGGAAGTAAATCCTGAAAAGACAAAGTATATGATTATGTCTCGTGACGAGAATGTTTTACGAAATGGAAATATAAAAATTGGAAATTTATCTTTCGAAGAGCTGGAGAAATTCAAATATCTCGGAGCAACAGTAACAAATATAAATGATACTCGGGAGGAAATTAAACACAGAATAAATATGAGAAATACCTGTCATTATTCGGTTGAGAAGCTTTTGTCATCTAGTTTTCTGTCAAAAAATCTGAAAGTTAGAATTTATAAAACAGTTATATTACCGGTTGTTCTTTATGGTTGTGAAACTTGGACTCTCACTTTGAGAGAGGAACGTAGGTTAAGGGTGTTTGAGAATAAGGTTCTCAGGAAAATATTTGGGGCTAAGAGGGATGAAGTTACAGGAGAATGGAGAAAGTTACACAACACAGAACTGCACGCATTGTATTCTTCACCTGACATAATTAGGAACATTAAATCCAGACGTTTGAGATGGACAGGGCATGTAGCACGTATGGATAATATTAAAATGCGAATCCAGAAATGCATATAGAGTGTTAGTTGGGAGGCCGGAGGGGAAAAGACCTTTAGGGAGGCCGAGACGTAGATGGGAGCATAATATTAAAATGGATTTAAGGGAGGTGGGATATGATGATAGAGAATGGATTAATCTTTGCACAGGATAGGGACCGATGGCGGGCTTATGTAAGGATGGCAATGAACCTGCTAGGGTTCCTAAAAAAGCCAGTAAGTATTATTATTATTATTATTATTATTATTATTATTTAGCGATAGAGCTCTTTCTTCTCCTTGCATAGACCCGGCTTCGAATCTCTCTATGTAAAACGCACGCGTGTGAACACAGCGCTCACGATGATTCCCGAACTATTCAGAGATGGGGCTTAGTCTCCGAACAGCGACCAATTCCCATGTCAAAGGTTGTACGTAAGACTAAAGGCTCATTCACAATGAAAATTAAACATAACGTAAGCGTTAACTTAAGAATATAAACGTTACGGTAAAATCAAGAAGTCATACCATCATTAACGATGGGAACATAAACATAACAGCAAACATAGGCTACTTGGTAAACATGGAAACATAAGAACGACGCCATTTCCTCATATTCCGTCGTATACTTCAGCGCTCCACGATTGTGTTCTGTTTGCAAATCATGTAAGCATAAGCATGAAAGTTTGGAGTTTGCAAACTTTCATGTTAACGTCTTACGGTAATGTTTATGCCAATGCTTATGTGAATCATTGTGAATGATCCCATTTGGTAGCCTGGGCGCAAACTTCTGTGTTTATGTTACGGTTAACTTATGTTTAATTTTCATTGTGAATGGGCCTTTAGTCTAAAACATTAAAGGCAGTGACGCATTTTGCTTTATGTGGGACCTGACTTCGCAGGAAGATGACATGAAAGCAACTTGGATTTTTTGCTAAAAATGTAATAATACCTAGTTCATCGTCTATTTTCAAAGCCCTAATTGTACTATATAGCAAGCACATGAACTGATTTGTGAACAAACGCTAGGTACACGATTACTTGCATGAAGGGTGTAAGACAACGCAGCCAAATATTCAAAACACATATTAATCCTAACCTTACTAAATGTGGCAACATGCAACTGAGACAACATAGAACGCATTGTAAAAAGAAAAACATGCATGCTTCGGACAGAATCTGAGACAACGGAGCGTTTGGGCTATGCCTTAGCTGCTGTGTATATCACATCAAAATTGATACAAACAGTTTACTTAAATAAAGTGACATGTTGCACCCTTCAACGACTACAGTTGCTTTCTCTCAAGCTGCGAAGGTTTGAAGGTTTTACAACTTTTAAATGAGTTGATAAATCTGAGATTATGAACAGTTTGTGATCAATATACCTATGTTAACATGAAATTTTATTATCGTTCTCACCTGTGGCATAAATAACCCACAGCTTTGTTGTGTCGCACTTCCTCTTTATTGCCCCGAAATTGTTCGTCAGTGTCTGTGGAAATGAAGGCAGCGACTGCCAACATGTTTATTTCATTTTTCTGCGTAGGTCGTATAATGGGTTTATTACACTCCACACTTGGTTGTGAACTCTTTGAGACATTGTAGAGGGAAGTGTGGTTCGTCACAACTTATCTTCCTTCCGAAAATATCAATCTCCTTTCCCTTCTGTTTCTCTTTTCTTGGAAGCGAGTTCCACCCTTCCACAACACACGAATGCAGGCATATTCCTAACCTCGATCTAACTTGCACAGAACATATCCGATTCGTAACAAGAGTGCATGAAATTACTATTGATTTATAAACAGATATAAAGTATGTACTTTCTTTATACTATGGTATGGAGAAAATACAAGTTAGTGCCGAACATTTGACAACTGAATAATGTAAAAATTGTAGCTGTACATTTACGCTATTTAATCTAAAAGATGTCTCATTATAGATTATATTGCACACGTAGATAAATGCCGCTGTTTTCCCCAACCACGTAGATAAATGCCGCTGTTTTCCCCAACCAAAAGGCAAATGCCGGGTAATCTTTTGGCGAATCCTCGGACCTCACCTCATCATTGTAGAAAATTACTACATTGTAAAACTGTAAAATTTTGACTTGTTCCACATCTTAAAGCTTCATTGCTCATGTAAGATTTATGGAAGATAATGAATGAATGAATGAATGAATGAATGAATGAATGAACTTCATATAACTACTTTTGTCTTCCCAAATTCACTAGCATGCTATAATAAGGTCGTCAAACGATGAAAGAGTAATGGAACGGAGAAAAATTCTCTCCGGCGCCGGGATTTGAACCCGGGTTTTCAGCTCTACGTGCTGATGCTTTATCCAAAGCCATTGATACCACCCCGGCGTCGGACAGAATCGTCTCAGATTAAGCTCCAACTCTTGGGGTCGTCAAAGGTATGTCATTTGGAGCGAGAGGTTCCCTTCCACAGTCTACCTACCAACTATTAGTGAAATGAAAATTCAAAGTCTTTCAAATACAAAACATCTTCATACAAATTCTTTGGGACTCTTTACATAGCTATCATTCAATATCATCTATATTTTCAAGGACGTTAATTTTGTCAATATGACATTTTGGCATCAAGCGCATCCCAAATCCAAAATTTAGTATGTTTTTAATTAATCGACTTAAAAACATAACTGTTCTGTATTCTGGATCCTTGTGGTCACCCTCACTGGAGGGCTGATGATTTAATCAAATCGTTCTCTCAATGATAATTTCAATCAAAAGAAGTATAAAAACATTTATTTATTTATTTATTTATTTATTTATTTATTTATTTATTTATTTATTTATTTATTTATTTATTTATTTATTTATTTATTTATTTATTTATTTATTTATTTATTTATTTATTTATTTATTTATTTATTTATTTATTTATTTATTTATTTATTTATTTATTTATTTATTTATTTATTTATTTATTTATTTATTTATTTATTTATTTATTTATTTATTTATTTATTTATTTATTTATTTATTTATTTATTTATTTATTTATTTATTTATTTATTTATTTATTTATTTATTTATTTATTTATTTATTTATTTATTTATTTATTTATTTATTTATTTATTTATTTATTTATTTATTTATTTATTTATTTATTTATTTATTTATTTATTTATTTATTTATTTATTTATTTATTTATTTATTTATTTATTTATTTATTTATTTATTTATTTATTTATTTATTTATTTATTTATTTATTTATTTATTTATTTATTTATTTATTTATTTATTTATTTATTTATTTATTTATTTATTTATTTATTTATTTATTTATTTATTTATTTATTTATTTACAAACTGCCCCCATCGGGAATAGCTCTTACGGACTCGGTACCCTCAACAAAACGTACATACAGTATGTAAATTAAAAGTAAGGAATAATACAAAAAAAAAAAAAAAGAAACAAAGAAAAGGGCACGAAACAGTACAATTTCATTAATGTGTCACCATGTTATGAATATGGATATGACAGAATTTTTAACACAACTATCACTTTGAAAAATACGCAAAAAGTGAAAATTGACATCCGAGCGAGTTACGAGGTTGTGGAATTCATCTAGTGCAAAGTCATTATATGAATAACTGCCTCATATTTCATTTCTTAAGCGTTTATAAAAGGGTAATATTTTAATACAGTTCTCACATTTTTTCTTCAGTAGCAGGAATCTACTAATCAATTAGAAGTATATTAGTTTTCGGGAAATTGCCCCCTTATTCCCCTAAATGAAGTATTTTGTTGAACGTCAGGATTGAAGAGAATGAAGAATCGTATTATAATGTTGTACGGTAAACGAGCTACGCTTTAGAATGGCCGGATTCTTAAGATCACATCGCTTAAACCAGCCCTGGGCATAAGAGGGGAAGTTACATGGACGGAGAAACCCCCGCCATGTCCTTTTTTGTTACACCGCCTTATAAACAAACGCGCAGTAAGTGTCTGTGCATCAGTGGTGGATTTTAGGCGACCAGCGACAGACGAAAGTTCGTGTAAGCTATCATGCCCACCCCATACAACCAGTCTCTGACTTTCCTGGCTGCTCGACCGCATCAAAACATTACTGTCTCAGCCGGGGAAGGTGGAGTGGGGAGTTATGAGGTGGCCCAGGCCTGGCTTAAGCCTTCTAAGCACAGAAACAAGAAAGGGGAACAAAGAGAGTATTGTCGGACCATCGGATCTGTGCCCCCGTAAGATACGCGAACTGAACCCTAATTCCTTCTCAGCCTCGGTAATTCATTTCTCTCCCTGCATTCCTATCTCTCTCTTTTCTATCTCTCTCCCACTACTCACAATTTTGAGCCTTCTTGCAGGACAGTTTATTTGCACTTGCAGTCCAGTGTTGTCAACTCAACATGAATACTGTAGCACGGAGTCACAGTCTAATACTGTGACGGAGTGGTGAAAAAAATATTATTAAGCAAGTAATAGCATTTTGCGATTAAGAGAAACAAACAGGTCAATATCTGTTTCCTATAAATAAGGCAACGATAAAAGCAGCTGCGGTCACTGGTGAGGCTTATTTTATTTCAATTGATTAAGTATTAAAATTACTTACTTAACTAATACTAATACAACATGTTATGTAATTTATATAGGCAGGTTAGAGCGCCTAATAAAGAAAATCAGGAGAGAGGGAGTCTGTGCAGGAGATGAAAAGCTAGAATCACCAGGGAAGAACAGACCAAGAGAAACTTTAATTCTTGTAGATGATATGAACCGATGTATATTTTAAGAAAAAAGATACAAGAATTTAATACCTTGCAGAAAGAAGTTCCCCGACATTAAAGAAATTACTGAAATTACTGAAGGTTGCGAGAGAAGCAATATTGTCCAAGGTTGGAGAGAAACGCTACGGAAAGTTTTTCGAGACATGCGATTCAGGTTTTAAAAATGTAGAAATACAGGGACATCATTTTATTTTTACTAACATTTCAGATATTAACCTGGCTATACCTTTGATCGACGATTAAGAACCGGAAACACCGTTTGCTACGCCCTTCCACGACTGGAGTTCGATGATACTGGCGTAATATACAAACAAATCACTTTACTAGGTATAGGAGGGAAGAAAAGTAGTTCACCTATTTACGTAAACTATGAAATATCGCGATTTTGAGTTTGATAATTCTCATTAGGTTTTTGTTTAATCAAAATACAGTACAGCATTAACATTGACTGTTTTTACTCACGAACTTAGCTTTCCATGCGGATGTATTCATTATGTAGTGTATATTATACTGTCTACAACACATTAGCGTACACTATAGAGAATGAAGTTAAATTGAAAAATAATCATAATATGGATATTTAAACACATTCTTCAAATGGTGGCCGTCCATTTCGATACAGGCTTCAGTTCTGATGTGCATATTATCGCACTATAGACTATTGTACGTAATTCCAATTACCAGATATAAGTAACTCATGTTGAAATAATTCTGTACCTACTCTATAAAAGAGGCCATACGTACTGTAAATTCAATCATCACTTCTTCTCGATCCGAAAAGATAAAATTACTCAGACATGCTATCTATTGTCCGTCCAAGTGGTTACGTCGCAGCGTCGTAGAAAGGGAGGAAATCACGTGACAGTTAATTACTTAACGAGGCCCTTTTATTTAAATTATTTTAAACAATTGCATGAGTGAATATTACGTAGACGTCCAATTCTAACAGAAAATAATGTTCTCAGAAAAGAGCTAATAGCCACTAGCATTTACAGAGAGGCGAATAGAAGCAGGTGGGGGAAACCGGGATTGTAGGAAAATGGAAAATGATGCAATATTGAAAGGTCTTTCGTTACTGGAAAACGCGAACATATTTTTGGAACGTACTTTTACTATGACCGTAAGGCTACTATGACTGTATATGCGGACTTGGAAGGAAGGTTGAACTTCATTAGTAAAAGGGTGGGAGTATTTCAAAAACTCAGGTACAATAAAAATTGAAGTAAAAATAAAATGATGTCCCTGTACAAGAGGTATTTTGATTGAAAGAAATGATATTGTAGCACGGAGGACCAGTTATTTATGACGTTTGACGGAAGTTTGGCAACATCCCTATTCGGCAAGGTTCGTGGCCTGCTGTTTGACGTGGTGGGAGGAAAGCGGGTGGAATGGAGTGAGTACAGGCGTTAACTTTTCCAAAAACGACGACAGCGCTGAAGGGGCACAGATCCGATGGTACGACAATAAAGGTAAAAAAAGTATGGTCATTACGCAGTGCAGATTCAGACCATTTCCTCGGCTCACCTGTGTGCATCGCTTTTCAATGAATGCAAGAGAGCGAAGTAGGTTAAGTGATAAGTTTCGCGGCACGCCACGACCGCTAATTCTCTTTTCGTCTCCCGGATTTCGTGCGGGTTGGACGAATTCTGTACAAAGCTGCTACGTCTGTAGTAGGCGGCTGTAAAGAAGACAAATGGAGGGGCTGGAAATTCCCCCCTTACCCAATGCCGCTGTGTCCCTCCAGACATTTTTCCCCATACACATTTCTATTGCAGAAATTTGCACTGCAGTAACTCTCAGCGATACTCTAATAACGAAGAAATCATTTTCAAAAGTGAAAGTACCAAGTTCACAATACGACGCCCTTGCCCAGCCCAGCACCTCCGTCCTAAACAACTTCTTAAAATATACTCTACCACCACCACCACCACCACCACCACCACCTCAGTCGGTAGACTACTTGTGTTTGTCATATGGTTATCTTCCACCCACGGGCTACGGAATACTTTGTAACATATTTACTGGTTTATTCTTTCAATAGTTGACGTGACGAGAGAAAGATTTGTAATAATTATGAGGACGTTTTAGTTAAGTCACTCTCGGAGATGTACAGTAAAGGCTGGTTCACAATAAACCGGGAACGAGAACCAGAATGAAAACGAGAAGCAGAGGACGTGAATGTGAAAATTTTTGATTCACAATAAACCGAGAACGTAGACGACTATGCATATCGATATGCATGTCAATAACGATATGTAAAGTCGATATTACGCATTCTGATGATATTTGTGTATAATTGACCAATGGCGTTCTCTCATGAGTACAAGGCAGCCAACATAAACACAGGTTAACCAACTTTGAAATTTCAAGTGAAACATTTCATTAGGTACGGTACTATAAATATGTCCATGCATCTCTATTATCACAACCTATTTTAAGGTTGTGAAACTTGGACTCTCAGTCTGAGAGAGGAACATAAGTTAAAAATAATTAGAAAATATTTGGGGCTAAGCGCGATGAAACAGGAGAATGGAGAAAGTTACACAACACAGAACTGCAATTGTATTCTTCACCTGACATAATTAGGAACTTAAAATCCAGACGTTTGAGATGGGCAGGGCATGTACACGTAGAAATGCATATAGAGTGTTAAGACCGGAGGAAAAAGACCTTTGGGGAGGCCGAGACGTAGATGGGAGGATAATATTAAAATGGATTTGAGGGAGGTGGGGTGTGATGATAGAGACTGGATCAATCTTGCACAGGATAGGGACCGATGGCGGGCTTATGTGAGGGCGGCAATGAACCTTCGGGTTCCTTAAAAGCCATTTGTAATTAAGTAATTAATTAATTAATTTTAAGTCTACCATAACGTAAAATAATTAGAGAAGAAATATTTGTAATAGAACAAAAATGAACACAACAGTAGTTATTGAATTGAAGCGTGAATATGTAGTGTGTAATACAACAATACAGTAATAAAATATGATTCACTTACGATCGGTGTTCAAAGATGCAGCTATTGAAAGCCACGCATTCTTCTTCATTTTCTCATCTTTATACGAGGCGCGCCGCTTATCGTAAACATGAGGACTTTCCTCAACACTCAAAATTAGAATCTCATCAAATAAAACTTGCTCCATGATACACAGCACAAAACAAAATAATGCATAGGTTATGTCACGGTCTTCTTGCAACAAAATATACGACGACAAAATAGCTATTAGATGGCAATAGAATGAATCTAGTGGGCTGTGATCGGAAACGTGAACGCCAAATTTGAAACTTGGCCAACTCTCCGTTCCCGATCCCGGGCTCCGGCAAGCTTTCCGTTAATTGTGAATGCTCACATTTAAATGTATACATTTTAACAATTTTACCGTTTTCGTTTTCGTTCCGATTCTCGTTTCCGGTTTATTGTGAACCAGCCTTAAGTAAGACCCAAGTACTTGGTTCTTGAAACTGCAAAGTGTTCAGTTGTTCAGACATTGGACATGTGATCTCCGTAAGTCACAAGTCACATACGATTAAAAAAACAGGGAGAGAGAGAGAGAGAGAGAGAGAGATACCCGCGCTCCTAGGTTATAAAAGCTTTTCATTTCATCAAGATTTCATATCTAAGCAAGGTTGTAAGACATGACCTTTTCACACTGCTGTGCCTATATTATTCATGAGAGATACAAATTTAAAGACACCGTAACAACTAACATGTTATCAAGAAAGGTATTTGACAAGATAAGTACGAGATTGACCATGCTATTACATAACTTTCGCCTCTCATTTGAGAAAAACCTCATGAAAAACCAATCATCCCAATCGAGATTCGAGCTACGACCGACAGCAGTCTCGGAGGAGGAATCGAATTCGGTACCTCTAAGCTACGTCGTGTGTCAATTAATTTTACTGCTCCACTTAATACGGTTCATGTAATTCCAAAATTCAGTTATTTATAACAGAAACTGTATTTCATGTGTAGCTAAATAAAAAGAAAAGGCAATAAATTAAGCACGTCTTAAAGAGAAATATCTGCCTAGGATTTAATTAATTTTTATAACTGCAACAACTTGATTACTGTCAAATATTGAGTCGCAATTATTATTATTATTATTATTATTATTATTATTATTATTATTATTATTATTATTCCTTATTAAATTATTATTTTCATTAGTTCATTATTATTGTATGGACTTATTTACACAATGGACAAGCACCAACGGCAGTGGTATGTACATATAAACAATACACAATAAAATTACAATACGCAATACAATTACACAGTACACAATACAATAAGAATACACAATACAATTAACACAATAATTACAATTAGTAATAAAACATAAAATAACCTAATTTTAGAACACAACCTATATGTATATATTTCACATTTGTTAACTTTCTGTTTGGCATAGAGATCCTGTACAACAGTGGGCAATAACAACAATAAAAGTTGCTTTCATGCCGGTGGAAGCTGTAGTGGACTTGAAGGATTTCACTGACATTTAGCACACATTTCACTGACACAGACAACACATTTCATTGAAGATTTATTTTATCTTCACCCGATAAACTGAATCACTGCTCTCTGTGTGAATTTATTTCACTAATTTTCACTGATTCAACAGTTCAAATAAGACAAATAATTACACGCCTTATGCATACTTATAAACAGAACTCATTCTTTTGTTCTAAGGCCGCGTACAACACGGCATAATTTTAAATAATTTATAATTCAAACCAAGGGAGTAACTCGTCAGGCAAATAAATACATGTCACCTTAAAAATTAAATGTTAAATGTCACCTGAAGCTAATTTTAATTTGCACTTTATACTTGGTTTTTATAGGGATTCTTGAATCTCCTTAAGGAAGGACAGCCCTCAAAGATCGCTGCAGGTTCCTTCCAATCATTTATAGTTCTATTTAAAAATGAGAATTTACCTACATCCGTTTTCTGTCAGACCTTCATTTTGAAATCAAATCGTTCCTACTATAGGACGTTCCCTTTTCTAACCCCGTTATGTCTACCCATGCTTTCTGACCTAGATGTGGATTATACAATGATTGTTATTCTAGTTTCATTAGTGTTGCAAAGTTTCCCAGATATTATTATTATTATTATTATTAGGATTATCATTATTATTATTAGAAATTATTATTATTATTATTTTTGTCCTGTTTAAATTTGCCTTTCATCCCGTTCAACAGTTGTAGGGACTCTTAACAAAGAGACGGCGCTTTCCAACGAGGAAATATAATTTTTACAACTCTCTAAATGTTAGGTTTTGAAGTTAGCTAACCAGTGCATGTGATATATTTCACATTTGTCAACTTTGTGTTTGGCATAGGGATCCTGTACAACAGTGGACAATAACAAAATAAAAGTTGCAGTCGCATTTTCAAGCGGCATGGAAAGATGTCAATATTTTTGCACGATGCATGTTTACAGAAGATATATTTTACCTTCAATTCCCGATAAACTGAATTACTGTTCTCTGTGTGAATTTATTTCATAATTTTCCATTCAGAGGTCGCTGAGAAGATCACAGAGGCGCCAGGGTGCGCTGAATTTTTATCGGTGTCATTCTTTTGTTACATATCCTGCGTACAACAGGCATTGCTTCAAAAAAGACATATTTAACCCAAAGAAAATATTAAAACATAAAAGAAATACGTACTTCGGATGCAATTCTATGGGAGTACCAACGTCTTTTCACAACCTGAAGCTAGACCAATTTTTATTCCTAGCCTTCTAATCTTGCTCAGGATAGGGACCGATGGCGGGTTTATGTGAGGGCGGCAATGAACCTCCGGGTTCCTTAAAAGCCATAAGTAAGGAAGTAAGTAAGTAAGTAAACTTCGAGTGAGTAAATTCTTAACAATGATCTTTGAATGGTTGAGTATCGTGGACCAGTGAGTAAGTAATGTTGAATAAGTAATATGTTATAAGGAAATGTATGTAAGAAAGTAAGTGATCCATGAGTGAACCTAAATAAGTTAGTATGCAAGTAAGAGCTAAGTAAGTAAAAATTAAATTTATAAGAAAGTAAGTAAGCCACAGTTCTCGCCTAAGCGATGTAAATAAGTCCTTGCGTTAACTGAAAAAGTATATAAGTACAGTGAGTATAAAAGTGAGTAATTTCAAAGAAATTGCTTTGAAATAAATTAAATATCACGAGTAATGGACTATAAATTAAGTAAGTGAGTGAATAAATGAGTAAGTAAATAAGTAAGTTAGATGGAGTAAGTATGAGTAAGTAAGTAAGTAAATAAGTAAGTGAGGCGCAGTAAGTGAGTGAGTGAGTAAATTGCGTTCATTTGTAAGTAAGAAAGTAAAAATGAATAAGTATGTAAGTAAGTAAATAAGTATGTCTTAAGAGAATAACCAGTGAGTGAGTGATTCCACAAAGCGCAGTGTATGAATAAGAAAGTAAGTAAGTAAATAATTAAGTATGTAAGTAAGAAAGTAAGTAAGTACAATAACACTCTGGTAAGAAAGTAAGTAAGTAAATCATCCAGTGAGTTATGATTTCATGTGAGTAAGCAAGTGTTTGTAAATTGAATAGTAAGTATTCTCAGTGTTTGAAAAATAAGTAACCGTGCCAAGAAAAATTCCCAATGTGAATTATAAGTGAGTTTAAGTGAGTAAGTAAGTAAATAAGTAAATGAGTAAGTTATAATTAATAAGTTCGGAATATGTAGTGAGTAAGTCTTGTAAATAAGTAAGGAGTGACCTTGTGAGTGAGTGAGTTAAGTGAGTGAGTAAGTATTAAGTAAATAAGTTTAAGTGAGTAAGTATTGGGTCAAGTGAGTAACTGGTAAATAAGTTGTAAGTAAGAAAGTAAGTAAGTTGTTTTCTGTATAGATGAACCAGTTCGAAATTCTACAAAGCACAGTATTGATATGTTTTGTAATCTTCTATGACTCGTGTAAAGGACAATAACATTCTGGTAGTGTACATCAGCATCCAGGGCGGATTTATGCACGTAGGTAGCTAGGTTTGCATTCTCATTGAACAGTGTACTTGAGCCAAGATAAGAATTCCCAATGTGAATTATTTCATGTACTTTTAACGTAATATACAAGTCCTAATTTCTGTCACATTTATAATTACTTAACTGTTGGGAAAAATCTGGAACCGTTTTGTCTTCACTTCAATGTAGATAATAAGAAAATTGTAACAATATCACAACAAATATTTGTTTGTATTGGATGTTTTTGCAGCTTTCTGGTTTAAAGTACTCAGTTTAATAATAATAATTCTTAATAATAATAATAATTATAATTTTAATAATAATAGTAATTTTAATAACGATTTATTTAACCTCGTATGTTAAGTGTACGGCCTTTTTTCAACCAGGAGTAAAACTGTTTTGTGTTACAATGATGTCTTCATCTTTCAACTGATTTTATATTTATATTTTGTTTCTGAATTTCGTACAGACAATCTCAATTCCATTTCCATAATTGATATTCAGTGTTTGAAATAAATGAATCGGGGATTGAGGAAACAGCACATGTCATGAAAACTAAATTCTTCAGTAGACACAAAAAACGGTATTACTGGTGGTAGACCACATGTGTACCATAATGCATAAGTTCAACCTACAAATGAACTTATTTTTCCACAACAGGCCACTGTAGAATATTATTGTAAAATCCTTGATATTCATGTGGTGTGTAACGTATTAGTTTGCGTATATCGTCAAGCTTCTCTCTTTGAATTGGCACGATTTTTCAATGAAGAAGGTAAATACGGTATTCTCCTTAATACATACAAACACACATTCTCATCGGGACAGATAAAAAAATTAATCTTATCTCTTACATCGTTTTAATAATGTCAAAAAAGTGCTTACACAAATTTTGGCCACTCGAGCGTAGCTTTGGCCGTAAAAATAAGTTTCCATGTGTTTATGTTTTTGAGAACAAAATTTCATGTTTTATTTGAACAGATATAGTATGTTGGATGTTATTTTTCAACGTATTCACCAGCAAAGTGAGACATTTGTCATTCAGTGGGATCAAAACTTTTGTATCCTTCTGTCGTAGATGTCTTGCCGTCTGGTTTCGGAAGCAATGTCTGCACATGTCTTTCTTTCATCAGTTGTTTCTGCGCACTTGCAGGGTTTCACAGGTCTCCAAATGTGAGACTGCTATATTGACAAATGTGGTTTCTGCATGGAATGGTAGCCCTATATCAACAGTCTATAGGACTCGAATACATTCATTTCGCCACAAATAGTGACATGTGCTGTTTCTGCAATCCCTGATTCAAATATAATTGAAGAGAGTAATCCCAAAACGCGTTAAGTCCACTTCTGTGTAAGGACTGGACTAGCTTTTTTTTTATCCACGGACTACGGACTGAGTCAGTTTTCAAGCGACAAACACAAACTTTTAAATAAGGATTGGCGTTGTTTTGGAAGAAATCAAGTGAAAAATTCGGTAGAACTCTCAAACATAATCATACATATGTGTATAAATTATTCATAAATACTGCCAAAAGAACTGAGCGAGTTTTGGAATCACACTTTTCAATTGATTCGGAACATATTTTTTCAGGATACATACTGCCTAATACATTACTTACTTACTTATTTACTTACAAATGGCTTTTAAGGAACCCGAAGGTTCATTGCCGCCATCATATAAGCCCGCCATCGGTCCCTATCCTGGGCAAGATTAATCCACTCTCTACCATCATTTACCATCTCCCTCAAATCCATTTTAATATTATCCTCCATCTATGTCTCGGCCTCCCTAAAGGTCTTTTTCCCTCCGGCCTCCCAACTAACACTCTATATGCATTTCTGGATTCGCCCATACGTGCTAATGTCCTCCCCATCTCAAACGTCTGGATTTAGGGAGAGTCGTAAAACATAAGTTTATCGGGCCGTTTCTTTCATCTACCACCAAGAGGTAACCTGAATTTCATGGAAAGTTTCTATTGCGACATCACAGAAACGTTTTGGAACCATTTTTCAATCAGTATATCATCGTGTGGTAGATGAAAGAAACGCGCTGTCATTCGATACTGGGATGTCAATTTTTGTATCTTTGTTCCAAATTATGCCCTCTGGAAGAAACAATACGTGAAATTCTTTGTTTAATCAGTTGTTTCTGCATTCTCCTGTAATTTCATCCCTCTTAGCCCCAAATATTTTCATAAAAACCTTATTCTCAAACACCCTTAATCTCTGTTCCTCTCTCAAAGTAAGAGTCCAAGTTTCACAACCATACCGAACAACCGGTAATATAACAGTTTTAGTCCACACTGTGGAGTAACGGTCAGCGCGCCTGGTTGCGAAACCAGGTGGCCCGGGTTCGAATCCCGGTCGGAGCAAGTTACCTGGTTGAAAGGTTTTTTCCGGGCTTTTTTATCAACCCAATACGAGCAAATGCTGGGTAGTTTCGGTGTTGGACAACTCATTTCAATAAGGCATTATCACCTTCATATCATTCAGACGCTAAATAACCTAGATCTTGATACAGCGTCGTAAAATAACCCAATAAAAATATAACAGTTTTATAAATTCTAACTTTCAGATTTTTTGACAGCAGAATAGATGACAAAAGCTATTCAACCGAATAATAACAGGCATTTCCCATATTTATTCTGCCTAATACACTATTATTCCGAAAGCTACCACCGTGTTTGTCTCAGCAGTTTCTGCAGTACACAAGGTGGTCAGTCCTGTACTGACAAATGCCGCTCGTTATTGGCAGCCGTAATGCAGCGTGACTGTAGCACTACAAGGATCTGCACTCGGGTTGCAACAGGAAGAGGACGAACGCACCATCCCCAGGGACTCCCTGGATGGGAGGTACAGGTCACACAAGACTTCGCCAACATATGGGCCGCACAAGTTTCTACATATGGCGAGGTTAATATGATATGTACAAGAAAACACAATCCTCCGTTTGATACAATGCTGTCCGTAGCACCACAACACAATCAGCGTTTTTCTCTCTTTCAGCATCGTAACCAGCAACTTGATCTCCGTCTTCAATTTTTTTAAAACTATGTTATTTAATGACGCTGTATCAACTACGAGGTTATTTAGCGTCGATGAAATTGGTGATAGCGAGATGAGGCCGAGGATTCGGCATAGATTACCTGACATTTGCCTTAAGATTGGAGAAAACCTCGGAAAAACTTCAGCCCAAGCGAGAATCGAACCCGCGCCCGAGCGCAACTCTGGATCGGTAGACAAGCGCCTTAGCCGACTGAGCTACACCGGTGGCCTTCTTCAATTTCATTACTGTAATTTTAAAACGTCTTTCTTCATCATCTCGATTTATTCTCAACATTAATCTTACCCATTTTCAATATTTTTTTTTTTTTCCATTCTCATCCTCTTCACCATTATCATCATTTTCGTCATCACTATTCTCAGCATCTTCACAATTTTCATCATCTTTACCACTTTCGTCATCTTCGCCATGCTCATCATCTTTATCATTCTCATCTTTACCATTTTCGTCATCTTCACCATTTTCGTCATTTTCATCATTCTCGTCATCTTCCGCATTATTATCATCTTTACCATTGTCATCATCTTTACTATTTTCGTCATCTTCTCCATTCTTGTCATCTTCCCCATTATCATCACCTTTACCACTCTCGTCATCTTCACCATTCTTATCATCATCACCATTTTCACTATCTTCGCCATTCTCATAATCTTCCCATTGACATCATCTTTGCCACTTTCATTATATTTACTTTTCTCGTCATCTCCACCATTCTCATTATCTTCATCATTGTCGTTATATCCACCATTCTCATCATCTTCACCATTCTCGTCTTCTCCACCATTCTCATCTGCACCGTTATTATCTTTATCATTCTCGTCATCTTCACCATTCTTTATATTTATCATTTTCACCATCTCCACCATTCTCATCATCTTCCCATTCTCGACTTCATTCTTTATCTGCACCGTTATTATCTTTCTCATTTTCGTCATCTTGACCATTTTCATCATCTTCACCATTCTCATCTTGTCATTTTCATCATCTTTATCACTATTATCTTTTTCATTGTCACATCTTCACCATTCTCATCATCTTCATCATTATCATCCTATTCACCATTCTCATCATCTTCACCATTCTCGTCTTCTCCACCATTCTCATCTGCACCGTTATTATCTTTCTCATTCTCGTCATCTTCACCATTCTCATCAACTTCACCATGTTCATCATTTCCACTATTTTCATCATCTTTATCATTCCCATCTGCGCCATTATCATCTTTACCATTCTCATCTGTTCGTCATCGTCACATTTAGCCTCACCTAAATCATATATATTTTCGAGGTAATTATCGTGTTTCCCTTCTGCAATATTGCATTTTCCAAGTTCTTAGGCCTATTTCCCTTTTTGTTGCCAATCCCGTTCAGATCCGAGGCTAGTTAAGCACAGTCTTACAGTAACGTTCATACAGACTCCATTGCAGGAAAGAAAAAGGAAAGCATTAAAAAGTGTTCGTACCACAAGAAACTTCACGTGAAACATAACCATGCTTCATGTTATTTTATATGCATTCAACAGTATGACATCTATTAATTAATGTTTGCTAATTAGCGGAAAACCAAACTTGTGACGTAATTAAAAGGTCATTAAAATGAATAATTGGTTTTTTGCTCGGAAAGTGTAATGCGACCCACATAAGGAATGCGAGATGACTTTTGAAAGAAGTTATTGAGGAACTTCGTAATTACAGTTGCTGCTTGCAAGAACATGTGCTCCTCTGACATGACTTGCAACTTCGCACAAGATATTTATGTTCCTGACGAGACAGTCCAACAATTTAATTAGTGCGAATACTTCTTAGATATTTTGCAAAGTTCATCTAAATGATTCCTAGAATTCGTCACCGTCTTCATGCAAGCTGATCAAAGCAAGCTGAAGTTCATACATTCTGTAAATTCTCCACGTGCCACTCGGTAGCGCTGGCTTACGTTACCGAGGACCCTGGGTCAAATCCCGGCGAAGACAGAGTCGTGTTTGTGGATAAAGCCAACGTTCCTGAGGGCTTTACTCGGGGTCCCCCCGTTTCCCTTCATTTTACCGTCACTATCCATTTGAACACCCATAATTTCAAGCGATTTTACCAAAAAGTACAACTGGATGTAGTATTGCGACTGACATGCAGATGGCATCAGTGCAAGGAGGAGTAGTATGCTACTCGGGGGATGAAATAGCACCCTAGTGGGACTTCACCGGACCTTGAGCCTGCATGACACACTCGATTGATAGTGCACTGGCGTCCAAAGATACCCGACCCAGAATTTTCTTATTGTGTAAATGAACTTTCTAACCACGGGAAACTTCAAAACAAAAGACTAGGCTTATAAAAATGGATGAACTTACTTATAAATACTTCCGCTAGTCGTCAATAGGTGACACTATTATCCATAAACTCAACTATCATAGATTTACATCAAAGTGAACTAACCAGTTTGCGTATAAAAAAGAACGCTGTAGAGCGCTGGAAGAAACGAAATGAAATGACATCGTTTGGCAATAGATTAGTCCTTCCCCAGTCATATCGCTGTCAGTATGACAAAATATATCATTCATATAAAGATATTTGGCTGAAAGGAAATAGGTATAGGGAAGATAATCGCCATTAACATTAAGAGCAATGTTATGTATTTTGTTCATTTACCATATTTTATCATATTGACAACATTAGGTTAGCTAACCTATATATTACACCCTCGTTCAAATCTTTATCCTGGCTGCAACTTAATAACCGTAGAACACTTCATTCGCTGTCTCTTCTGTTTCGAGTTCTCCACACTTCTATTCCAAACTATCTTCGTTCCCGGTTTAACTACTTATCCTCCAATCACAATTTAAACACCAGGTCACAGGAGAGCCAGATCCTAGCAGTTCCTGCCCATAGAACATCCCACTATTCATCCTCTTTTACTGTCTCAGTCCCCTGTGAATGGAATTCTCTACTTCAGAAGATTAGGGGCTGCCAGACAATAACCACTTTCAAGGCTAAATGATTTCTTATAGGCGCAGTCAAATTGAAGTTATAATTGTGATCGAGTTTAATAATTTAATTTTAATTTATTATATTATTATTATTATTATTATTATTATTATTATTATTATTTATTATTATTACATAATTATTTTATTGGAGTTGTGAATATAAAAGAATTGTCATTGTATTATATTAATTATGTATTCTATTGTATTGTATTGTATTGTACTGTTTTGTACTGTATTGTATTAATTATGTTATATTCATATTGTAATAATTTTCTATCATACTGGTTGAGTGGAAGAGATGTCCGAAAGGCCTTAACTCTGACCAGTTAAAATAAATTATTATTATTATTATTATTATTATTATTATATATTAACATATCAAGTCTGAATACTAATTTGTAATGATCAGCCGTATGTTCTATTATGTAGAACAAATATCTCACATTTCCATTTCTTCTATACGTACATGAAATATTCGACTGCACTTTCAGGTGATTCTTCTCTGTGATTGTAGTCACCTGGTTACGGATATATTTCATGACCTTGTGATAACGTCAAATTTTCATTGTGAATGATGATTCAACTGCTTTCTGTTATTGTAACATGTGAATTTCTTTAACTTTTCCATTGTAAATGTGCCTACTTCTTTCCAGAAATTTCTGTTAACAAGTTACTGATTCTAACACAGCTTTCTGGACACGTTCCTAAATTACAGTTCTGAAGTCAGAACCATAAATAAGCAAGTAACCATGGATTGGAATCATACAATGCAAGCAATGACTACTACCCACGTAACCTTAGAATAATAAGGGCTAAAATGTAAATATTAATGTTAAATTTGTTACTTATATGTGTTACGTCTAATATTTACGTTACGAAAGATCAAGGTCATGCATCAATTTCGTACTGATTGGAATTTGTACATTGAATATTGCATTTTTTTGGAAGTGCGTAAAATGCATAGCAATCCCTAAGATGATTACTTACTTTTTTAGGCACTAGTGTTTTAAAGACTCACTTTAGACACTGATAACAGTAGGTAAAATGCAACATTACGCACTATCGTAGAAAAGAATTAATTTAACTCTAAATCCTTAATATATGCCTAGAGTAGCACATGACTTAACTTTTCAAGCTTCTATAGGCTTTGATAGAAAAATTACAGAAAAATATTGTTTTTTTTTTTCTATCATAATAGTTATATTTAATTCTACGGTCAATGGCAAGCACGCCCTTAATGAATTGTAAATATAGCGAAATATGAATGTTATGGCAAAAGAATTAAAAGTCCATTTAGGCTCAAAGAAGACGAAGAAGCGCTGCTGCAAAGAAACTCGTATACTCGTAGAATTAATATGGAAGGAATTAATATTTATTTTATTTATTTATTTAACTAGCTAGCTAGTGAGTACAAATTACATTTATAAAACAAAAATGTTTCTAGCCACTACCGTAAGAGCCAGGCTCGTGTACGGTGTGGTCTTAGTCAATAATATAACATAAAATTTACAAGGACAGTTTACTAAATATAGTAAATAACTTAATTCAAACCTATAAAAACAACACAAGAGCAAGAATAAAGAAGAAAGAGAAAAAGAGAGCAAAATACATATTTAATATAAATTGACAATCGGACAGAAGCCAGTGATATTCAATAAAAACATGAATATAGTCGACAGAAATAAAAGGTAAAAAAATACATTTGTTAATATTATGTGTCATAGATCATTTTACAAATTTCTTTTTAAAAGCTTAAATTTTAAAATATTTCAAATTTGGAAAATGGTTTGTAATTTTATTATAAAGTCTTGGGCCGAAACTAGCACCATGTTTAAGAGCTGCACTTGTATGACATTTAGGCTCAATTAATTCGTCTTCGAGTACGATATTCATGTCCATTAGATTTATGTTTTATTTGATTTCTGTGGTAGTAAGTTAGTAAACTATATTTATAAATTTATTCAATAGGCAAAACATTAAAATCTGTATAAATTAAATTTGTTGGGTAGGCTAATCCATATTTTTAGTAGGCTCGTGCCTACAAGCTACAACACCGAGTGTTATGTTTGAGTGAAAATAATAATAATAATAATAATAATAATAATAATAAATAATAATAATAATAATAATAATAATAATAATAATAATAAACGTTTTCTTAATACGTAAACGTTTTCTTGATAAATTACCTTCAAAACTCCAATTAGGAACAATATTAAATTATTAACAAAAACGAAGGTTATAAACTGATAGATGGTATCCCAAAGAAACTTCTTTATATTTTTATGTACATGCTGCGCAAATCCGGAAATAATAATAATAATAATAATAATAATAATAATAATAATAATGTTTTATTTTCACTGGCAGAGTTAAGGCCATAAGGCCTTCTCTTCACTCAACCAGCCTTAATCAATACAATACATATTTAAATTACAAATATTTACTCTACACTTAAAAGGTTCTCCAGCAATATTCTTCAGTTTAACTACATATTTATTTAAATTTAGATAAACCTATAAGGTAAAGTAGTAACATAATTTATGAGCTAATTTAATTAAAATCAATTATAATTAATTTAATATTTGAGATAGCTAGTAAAATGATGAAAATTAATTTAATATAAGTTTACTAGGACTATGTTACAGGGAAAAAAAATAAATATATATAAATATATATAAATCTAAAAATAAAACATATTTCTATAATGAGAATATTAATGTAATTGCCATTAGAGGTTTTGTAAATATATTTAGAGAAATTAATGACAATAATAAGAATGGACAGATGTTAGATTCATTATAAATAACAAATATTAATCAGCAATTAATCTGTTAAGTAAGAATTTATGTAATTTTGACCTAAATAAAGTTATTGTCCACCAACCCCTTACATCACTCGGAAACGTGTACTTACAGCAAAATATAGAAATAAAGAAAAGTACAGTATCAAGTGACACCGCAACTCACCTCTAACGTGTGCACTGTACACAGTAATGGAGAAACCTTTCACCCGAAGAGAGCCGGTGGCTCGTAACTAGCTGCAATATCGTCCTTCTTCCTCCGCCGCCCCTCCTGGGACCACCCGGGTATTACTTCGCCTTGGCGAGGCTGAAGATGACTCCAACTGCCGCGACCAATTCTACACGGCTCATTGCCCTTCTCTGCCAGAACATCCCTGTCTCCTTCACACTATCTTCCATCGCATCTCCCAGATAAGCAAATGTTTGGTCCTTACAGGTCGCTGAGGATTGCTTTTTCTCAGAACAAGCGCTAACACGAACAATGCACACCTTTAATTATTATTAATGTGCCATTTTTCGTATGTATGCGTGTATGTATTTACGTCATAGCACTTCTACATAAGTAATGGTGTACCTCATATATATATATATATGTAGACACACACACACATATCTCTGTGTGTGTATGTGTTTCTTTCGCTATTGGTTCCATTCCTTCCCTACCGATATAATATAAATACCCTCCCTCCGGCGATAACATTCGCTTTCTTTAATGTGAAAAACATGCGAAAGTTGCATAATCATTTTATTGAAGCATTTGTACCCATTATATCGTTGGAGCATTTGAACTTTTATATTTCACATTTCTACCCATTATATTGTTGAAGGATATGTACCCATTATATTGGTGAGGCATCTGTACCCATTATATTGGTGAGGCATCTGTACCCATTATATTGGTGAGGCATCTGTACCCATTATATTGGTGAGGCATCTGTACCCATTATATTGGTGAGGCATCTGTAACCATTTTATATTGGTGAGGCATTTGTACCCATTATATTGGTGAGGCATCTGTACCCATTATATTGGTGAGGCGTCTGTACCCATTATATTTGAGGCATCTGTACCCATTATATTCTTGATCTGTAACATTTATTGGTGAGGCATCTGTAACCATTATATTGGTGAGGCATTTGTACCCATTATATTGGTGAGGCATTTGTACCCATTATATTGGTGAGGCATCTGTACCCATTATATTGGTGAGGCGTCTGTACCCATTATATTGGTGAGGCATCTGTAACCATTATATTGGTGAACATTTGTACCCATTATATTGGTCATCTGTACCCATTTATTGGTGAGTCTGTACCCATTATATTTGAATCTGTACCCATTATATTGTGAGGCATCTGTAACCATTATATTGGTCATTTGTACCCATTATATTGATGAGGCATCTGTACCCATTATATTGTTGTAAAATTTATATCCATTATAATGTTGAAGCATTTGCACCCATTATATTTGAAGCATTTGTACCCATTATATTGTTGAAACATTTGTACCCATTATATTGTTGAAACATTTGTACCCATTATATTGTTCAAACATTTGTACCCATTATATTGTTGAAACATTTGTACCCATTATATTGTTCAAACATTTGTACCCATTATATTGTTCAAACATTTGTACTCATATTGTTGAAACATTTGTACCAACTATATTGTTGAAAAATTTGTATTCATTATATTGTTGAAAATTTGTACCCATTCTATATTGTTCATTTCAACATTTGTTGTTAGTCAGCGATTTGAAGCAAGTTTTTTTATGACAGAAACCTATTAATCAAGGCGTTCAATCTGAACTTGAGAACGTGTACGGTATAACTTGAACGTCGTAGTAACAGATGGAGGTCTGTATCTTGTGCTACCATAACCTCTTTCGAACTGTTTTTGCGCGGCCAAGTCGTACGCAGGGTATTTGTTATCATCGGTTGCGTACGGCAACATTCCACAACACAAATCAAATGCTCCGTGTCCATGTTGACCGTCGAAGTTAATGTCAACAAATACGTAAGTAATCATCTTAACCCTCTCCACATATCCCATATCACCTCAGTATGTGTTTCCAAACATTTTCCTGCCATCAGGCGTTACCGTACGTATCGGTACGTACTCTTCAGAATGAACGCCGTAGTTGCCAGGCAACTGGCACATAAGTAATACGCCTCTGCGGAAGTGTATAAGATTGAATTCTCTAGCTCATTTGACGGCATACCCCATTTTGAACTGAACACGCAGTAGTATGAATCCCTTGATTCTGTGGTTTGTTCCGTGGTAATGTTTACTGCATTTTGACTGTGGTGCAAGTGTCTTTATGAACGGATTGTTCTCTGTCTTGTATTATATACGTAAAATGTTAAGCACAGTAAACCCTCTCTCCCTCTTTATAGGTTCGTGTGTATGTACAATCTATTCCATTAATGCCGTCACGTTTTGAAGTTGTGTTTATATTCAGTACTTCATTCTCTCCAACTGCTATGTAAGTATGTATACAAGACACCAAGATAGCCATTCCTACGAGCAATGGGGTGCCGCTGCACCTCTGAAATATTGGCACGGAACGAAGAGAAATGACTTTTAAACTTTGTCTGAAGTCGTCTCATTCATGGACAAGTTTCAGCTACTCTTGAAGTTCTATCTCCTCAAACCAGCACACCACGCAACATCTGGAACTGTGAGTCAGCTCCAACAGTTATGAACGCAGCAGTCATATTTATCTGGAAAGAAGCCGAAGCTCTGCCAGGCTGCTCGCACCCCAAGCTGTGAAGCCCTTCCCATCAAGGACTTAGCGCACAGTTTATTCTAGGCATTATGTTTCACGTCTCACCCAACACGGGGCCAGGGCTTACGCCTGCTATCATACCACACGATACAGGCAGGGGTATCAATGCTTCACTAGTAACTTGGGCTTACGAATTCAAAAATTAGACGACAGACAGACGGACGGACGGACGGACGGACAGACAGACAGACAGACAGACAGACAGACAGACAGACAGACAGACAGACAGACAGACAGACAGACAGACAGATAGATAGATAGATAGATAGATAGATAGATAGATAGATAGATAGATAGATAGATAGATAGATAGATAGATAGATAGATAGATAGATAGATAGATAGATAGATAGATAGATAGATAGATAGATAGATAGGGCCAGAATTTTCATGAAATTTAATCTTTATTTCTGGTAAGGCAGAAACACACCTGCTTCAGTGTTCACATGTTTTATGATAATGAAGTGTTTTAAGATATTTCTTCATTTCTTTTTTTGCATTTTTTCCTCAAGAGCATTTTTCTTTTATTGGATAATTTTTTAAAAAATCGTCGTTGAATTTTGGTGAGAAATCCCTATTAAACCATAATTTTCCTTTTTATTTCCTTTCTTATTTTCTGTACACATTTTGGCCATCAATGACCATTGCTTTGTACATATTTTTAACAGTTCTTCTATACATTCAATAATGCCACTTTAACGTTGACCCCTATGTAATGGATGAGTCCAATCACCCCTTCAATATACATTCGTCGGCTAAACCTGCTTAGATGGACAAGTGATCGCAGAGTATTTTTGGACATATTGGCAAGATCATAAATGAAAAGATGGAAAAAGTTTTAGACCAAATAAAAATGCAGTACAGTGATGTGCTCTAAGGACCTAACTAGAGAACAATCAATTTCACGGCAAGAAATTTATAGTGATTTAGTGACCAGTGATATTGTGTATTTTAGGATGCCCCTACTGTTTCAGTTGAAGTAGAAAGGCATTGTTCTCCAAGTTTCAATTTTGTAAACTTAAATGTGGTGTTCAGCGTATAACTTACTGTAACTCAAAAAATGAAAACAGAAATTAACAAAGACTAATCAATGGACGATATAGTAGGCCTACGTAAAATGAATTATGTATAATTATTTAGATAAAATTGATGTAAAATAAGATATGTAGGATAATAAAATAAAATAATACAGTATATTTCAAAGTTGGTATTAAAGTACGATTATGACTGGTCTCAATATTAAACAACCAAACCGTCTTTTCTTAATATGCCAAATTCACAATATAGGCCTGAAGTTTATTTAGGCCTATAGGTCTTTTTTTAGTTTAGGCCTAGGCCTATAGCGCAGTTTCGAAGGATAAATACGTCATTTTAGGACTTTTTTATATAATTTATAGGCCATAAAAGTTCAAGCTCTACTTACCATCATCATAACATTGAAAGTGGCATTCTATAGTGAAAATCCTAGACTAATATTTGATATGCCAGGATGGCGTATGGCTTCCATATAGAACGGTAATAAGCTCTCTATTGATTTGTGTATTTTCTTACTTTAACAGCAGTTCAATGAAGGATGGTTCATCTTAACCTTCATTTCTTTTCCTTACTTTTGTTCTGATACATAAAATGGTCGTCGTTTCCAGAACTCCATGCTTGAAAAATGGCAATCCAAACGTACTGTCGTATTTCTGAGTGATTATTCATGTAGCCTATTCAGAAGTCAAAAGAAGTATTTGTATTTTCTTTACGCCATGATTGATACAGCTTCTTATCTGGGCATTTGGTCACACTATTAAGACAGCTGAATGAATTACATTTTCAAAGACCATCAGTCCATGTTGAACAAGACACAGTGTTGCCATCATATTGGACAGTAGTGATACTTCCCTCTAAAGTGAACACTACACACTTCAGGATTATAAAATATTCAAATGGATGAAACGTAGGAAGGTTGTTTCGATCATAGAACCCGGGATATAGGAAGGTTGTTTTGATGAGGGCCGTTTTATTTAACGACGCTTATATCATCGCCGGATGTGCTGGGACTTAAAAAATCTACTGACATGTATACGACCCTTAAGAGACTAGGAGAGGAGGACAATATCCAGGTAACGGTGAAAGACAGCCCAGCTTGTATTTAATAATGTAAAAATGACAGAACCAATTTTAGCAATTACCTACGTTATGCTGAAGGACCAATAATATTGTACATTAAATCAGATATTGATTAATTAAATTATATATGGTAATAATAATATACTATATTATATTGGATTAGGCAATTCTTGAACAATAAGAGAAAGAGTAAAAATTAGTACATTTCTGACATTAAAAAAAAAGAGTTGAAATGAACAATTTCTATAGCTGCAAATGACAGAAACTGGTGTCGCCCGACATGTTGTGCGCCGGCTGAAAGCGCTGTTTTCTTCGCGGACTCGTGGCAGAGAGGTGAACGATAATTTCCATCTTCCTACATAACTAAGCCAAGGGGACCGAGTGCACAAGATTGGGGGCAGAATCGCGCCTTCCTCCTCAGAGACCATGTTTCATCGGTCGATTCCTCCCTCCGTCTCTTCCATCTTCTGTGAAGAAATCCCCGGCTTCGAGTCTCTACACAGAACCTTGTTTCCTTTCATCTCCAGAAAATTTGTTAGGTACAGTGCGGACTACGCCTCCCCTAAGCCTGCTGCAGTAATTGGTGGCTTAGGCCGCTTCACCTTCAGTCAGTGTTTGGCACTTGTATCGAGCACAGAGTAAGTATAGTAACTGTTATTGCAAACTACAGCAAAGCTAAAAGCAACTAGCTAGATAGCGGAATTCTTTCAAGAGGATTTTTATACTAGACCTTATATAGAGATCTGAGTTGCCACAGTTTTACCGACTCCGTCCAAAATTGTTTATGATGAACACTGGAAGTTCAGATGACTTTGGAAGTGAAAATCGATTTTTTAACCAGGGAAATACTCGTATTTTACGAAAATACTGCCGTGGTTCACTGAAGTATAGAGCCTTAGGCCTAAATATTAAACTTTATCTCCACAAAGAAAAATCCCTTACAAATTGCACGATTTTCTCTTCCAAAATTACTTGAAATTTCCGTGTTCTAGTTTCGTTTGACTCTCATCCTATCAAAAGGTCTAATCAATAAACAAACTCTTATCTTATCTCTTCAAAGGAAAGCGTAGTATTTGACACCCGACTGAGTATAAATTAAAAGCAAATACTGTCTGAATGTATGTATGTATGTATGTATGTATGTATGTATGTATGTATGTATGTATGTATGTATGTATGTACGTACGTACGTATGGTCCACACCTGTGGAGTAACGGTCAGCGCGTCTGGCCGCGAAACCAGGTATGTTCATGTATGCAGTTACCTGGTTGAGGTTTTTCCGTTTTCCCTCAACCCAATATGAGCAAATGCTGGGTAACTTTCGGTGCTGGACTCCGGACTCATTTCACCGGCATTATCACCTTCATGTCATTCAGACGCTAAATAACCTGAGATGTTCATACAGCGTCGTAAAATAACCCAATAAAATAAAAATAAATTTAAAAAAATGTATGTATGTATGAATGTATGTATGGTCCACACCTGTGGCCGCGAAACCAGGTGGCCCGGGTTCGAATACCTGTCGGGGCCAGTTACCTGGTTGAGGTTTCTTCCGGGTTTTCCCTCAACCCAATACGAGCAAATGCTGGGTAACTTTCGGTGCTGGACTCCGGACTCATTTCACCGGCATTATCACCTTCATATCATTCACACGCTAAATAACCTAGATGTTGATACAGCGTCGTAAAAAACCCAATAAAATAAATAATAAATGTATGCATGTATGTAACCTATGCGGTGGCTGAATGGTCAGGTCTTCAGACTGTCACGCAGGCGGCCCGGGTTCGATTCCCGGTCAGGTCTGGGATTTTTTCATCATTCCGTAGCATTCCCCAAACGCCGGCCGGGGACGCATGGAGGGGTTGGCCTAGGGACGTGTAGATCTGGCTGCTCGAAACCTGGATCAGAGAACCTGAGTGTGGTCGGCCAGTCTGGGTTTGGGAATGCGTCACCAGAGGGCTAGCGCAATAAATCTGCACAAGATAGCAGTACTGGGCCATAGTGGCCCTCTCCATTCAATTCAATTCAATTCATGTATGTACCGTATGTATGTATGTATGTATGTATGTATGTATGTATGTTTTTAATGTTGATATCTTTCGAAGTTGCTCTGACCATCCATCATTCATTGCTTTTTTTCTAGGTCCCTTTTTTTTTGCTTCATAGTTTCCTTTTCCGCCCTTTTCATCACTTCAGCACCTGTTCAACTCACTCTTTGGTAATTACAATTTTCCACTATTTTAATTCCTTTCTCATAAGTGCAGCTCCATCCTTGAATATGTGCATTCGGATGTTATGTTTTATTTAACGACGCTAGCAACTGCAGAGGTTATATCAGCGTTACGGAATGTGCCGGAATTTTGTCCCGCAGGAGTTCTTTTACATGCCAGTAAATCTACTGACATGAGCCTGTCGCATTTAAGCACACTTAAATGCCATCGACCTGGCCCGGGATCGAACCCGCAACCTTGGGCATGGAAGGCCTACTGTGCATTCGGATTCGTAACCAAACTATTCAGACCACGGCTGGAGACAACCTAGGATAAACAAAAGACAAGGGACATCCGCTCAGTTCTTGCAGGGAAAAGAACCCGGGACCTCTGCGCTTTCAGCAGGAAGCTCCATTTCTCCGACTGTAGAGGAAAACTTTTTAGAATAAACGAGCCATAAAATATTATTGGTTTGTTAGACAGATCGACGTACCCAGTTGTCTTGGACGTTGGGGACCGGTCTATCTATGAAAAATAATTACCAGGCTTCAAGTATCGCGTCCCTAACGGAAAGATTAATGGCTTCGGTGCAAATGTGTAGGCTCAAGCCGTGGATTTAGACCTCAGGAAAGAAGTTTGTAGCATCGCAGCGGCTGGTCAACGACGGAGCGTCTTTTAAAGAACCTTCCACAAAACTAATACATAAAAATTTCCCCGGGGAGAATGTCCAGACGGAGAAAAAACAAGGAATACATGTTACTTCTGCCAAGAAAGAAGTACGAAGAAGAGGGGAGAAAAATGCCGTGTTGTGTCTGAGCCGTGTTGCTAATGTCCCCTTCACTTAACTGGTCCGCCATCGGAGGTGAGAGGGAATCGATAGATAATCAGAGATAGTGCTGCACGCGACACGAAGACCTGCCTGCCAATCAGCCCCCTGCACTGCTAACGAGCAGGCTGGCCCCAAACCATTTCAAATTATACTATTCAGAGTCAGCGGCCTCAGAAAACTACCGCCAAACTGTTTCCAAGTGTTTTTCTATCATCCGATAGATCAGTGTCACAGCGAGATTTATGCAGATCCATCTTGTTGACGGGAGTGGCAAGATCAGATAAATAATTTTGTCACATCCTCAAGATTCTCATTATTATCATTACACATTTCGTCCCCGTTTAACTTATTACAGGCCAAATTTCATTCTCTGAAGAGGATATATATAATATTAGAAATAAGGCAGAGACGAACTGTAAAGAAAGGTCAGAACCTGCGACAGCTGATGATATAGCAGTGGTATTAGATATGATTAAAAAATGAGGGGATGTGACCAAAAAATGCAAGTAAAGTGAAACTGTAAAAGATCGAGAAGTACAGGGGAGAGAGAAAGTGTATAAGCAGATGTGTAGAATAAAATATAAGTATTTATAGGAAGTGAGAACAGTGGCAATGGATTAGGTGTAAGCGGAACAGTGAGAAAGTGAAAGTGAGCGCAAATAGGAATGAGTGAAATCAGTGAAAAAGGGGTAAGAGAAGTGAACAAGTGACAGCATATAAAACAGTACTAACATTTGAACGTTGGAACAGTAAATGAATATAAGAGAAAGATAGGAGAAAAGGTCAAAGAACAAATAGGTAAAATAATTCAATATGATAATTTATAGAGAAAAATTGAAATTGAGATTTTAGTGAATAGTAGTTAGAGGAAAAAGGGGGTGTGAAAGGCGCATATAATATTAGATATATTAGGATTAATGAACAAATAGAGAATAGCAAATGAAATGTGGGAGAAATACTGAAGGGGAGTTTGACCAAGTAACAAAAAAGGTACATAGTGTAATTGGGAGTATTGGTGTAGACGTGTACTGCAAATAATGTGTTATTGTAATAATATGTAAATGGTGGCACCGGATACAGAAATGTGAGGTACACCATTACATGTAAAGAAGTGCTGTGACGAAATATATCATATCATATCATATATGAATATTAATTGGCCAGAATTCCTTTTCATAAATCAAGGTGTTATGAATTCATCTTCTAGCATTCTATCACAATAAGAGCAAAAAAAATAAATAAAAAAGAAAAAATGAGTATACTAATACGTTTTAAATTAGAAAAACAGGTATCACACTGCGACGTATCTACCTTCTGCGACAACTTCCAGGCATGCCGCACCACATTTATTTAACCTGGGCCCTCCCCATCCAAATCCATATGCGAGATAGTTCACTGCAGAGGCCCTTGACCTCGTATTTCATTCATTCATTATCTTCCATAGATCTTAGATGAGCAATGAAGCTTTAAAATGTGGAAGAAGTCAAAATTTTACAATATTACAATTACAATTTTAGAAATTTTTACAATATTTTACAATTTTTACAGTTTTACAATGTAGTAATTTTCTACAATGAGGTGAGGTCCGAGGATTCGCCAAAAGATTACCCGGCATTTGCCTTTCGGTTGGGGAAAACCTCGGAAAAACCCAACCAGGTAATCATATCAAAGCGGGAAATGAAGTGATGCCGAGGACTCGCCATAGACCATCCGGCTTCATTCCCACGGCTGGGGAAAACCTCGGAAGAAACCATTCAATGAGACCAAAGGGGGATCCAACCCAAGCCCGAACGCAGCTCCGGATCAGCAGCACTCTGTGGGTATGGAGGGAGAAAATAAGGTTTTTGTCTGAATTTAATTTCCGTGTCGATAGATACGTCTATATTAACCAAACCTAAAAAAAAAAAAAAAAACTTTCGTTTCTGATCTCACATCGCATCCCCTATCGCGTAGCTCATATGCCAGGTCTCGCCTCTCGATCTGTACATAATTTTGTTATGTAACCTTCAATGTGTAGTCCTTTTTGAAATTGTTATTAGGTCAATCCTCTTCTGATTCTTGCAGTGACACGTGTCCGTCAGTTTCGACAGAACTTAGGAGGACGCGAGCTCGCTCCTCTCCACTTTCCATCTTTCCAGTTTCTAAGAAGGTCGTTCGAAAATTAAGGGCCGGTTGACCATTGAACACAAAACAAAAGACTACAAATGCTTTATTGTATATATTCCTTGCTTATCACCTGGAATGGACTTTAAGGCAAACAAATACTTATCTACGTGCAACTAAAGGCCTGAAATTCAGGTATAAATTTCGGACCAACTGTTACCGATGTAAACACTAAATATTCGGTCAATGAAGGATACCACTTCGAAACTAGTCAGCCAAGTAAATTTCAAAAGTTAACACAGTATAGACATCATAAAGTTATTCAGTGATTATAAGTGATAAAAGAGTGTATCGAACAATGAATAATAAGTATTATTCTTTTTGTAATTTTTGAAAACTGAATATATAAATACATACTTTTTAAAATTTGGTTAAAACATATATTTTTAATCTTTTTGATGTAACAAGCTCAATTTTTCGGTTTCTTTTTTTCTTTCGGTCCTGCAGAGCTGTTTTGTTATGTGCGTAGAACGAATGAAGGTGGGATAACCTCTGTGTATCATATGACTCATGCGGTAGAATCACGCCACATGCTGACTAACTTGAAGATAGACAGGCGTCTGATTGCCCCTATCAGTTCTGAGGCGCTGTGACATTGTGCAACATTCATTCAGACTCTTCAACTAAACGGGTCGCATTCGTTTCAGTGTTGAGTGATACAGTTTTTCCGCCGCAACTGTGAATCAAGTGCTAGCGCTATTGTCTTCAATCCAGGCCGGGACAGGTTCGATCCCGGTTAGGTCGTGATGGAAAAACGCAGACGTTGCAGAGGTTTTCCTCGGGGTACTCCCGTTTTTCTCTATCACCACCTCCTCAAGTCATCTAACATTTGAATCCCCTAGATTCAAAACTCCTTAAAGATCATTTTGTTCATCATTGAGGCACGCTCACATATTGCTCGCTAAGAATGAATTCTAATATTTATATAGTTTGAATTCAAAAAGTCACTGAATTTAAAGCAAAAGGTTTGTTAAAAGTCGCTGTTAGATTGAAAATTTACTCATTTGCCACCAATTACTGTCAAAATTATTTAATTTGTGGAAGTGGATACAGAGGATTTTGAATCTGTAGGATGCATTTGCAGTAGTAGAAATAGAGTCGGATGAAGTCCTGGGGGATTGTCACACAACTCCGCCGACCATATCCCCTCGTCACCACTTAGGAGAGGCTTATACATGCCATATCAAATCAGCATGCTGAGATGTCATTTCCGCCATTTTTATGGAAGAGTTATATCGCTGTGACTCGGTACCCAAAGCTTTGTTTCTTAAAAACAACTTGCATCACAGAAAAGCAAAAATGCATGGCATTACAATTAATTACAAAACAAAATAATAAGTGGGTGGCAGGTAGCACAATTGGTAGAGCTGCTGGCTACGGACTGGAAGGTCCAGGGTTCGATCCCAGGTCGTCACAGGATTTTTTCTCGTTGCCAAACTTTCAGAACGGCACCGAGGTTCATTCAGCCTCCTATAAAATTGAGTACCGGGTCTTTCCCGGGGTAAAAGGCGGTCAGAGCGTGGTGCCGACCACACCACCTCATTCTAGTGCCGAGGTCATGGAAAGCATGGGGCTCTACGTCCATGCCCCCAAAGTGCCTTCATGGCATGTTACGGAGATACCTTTACCTTTTTTTTTTTTACCTTTTACAAAATAACAAGTAAAGGCCATAATTGTATTTTAACGTTTATGCTTTAAACTCAAAATGTATATCTAAAAAAGAAGCTGTTCATACATAATGCGTTTTAATTAATCCGAATAGATGCATTATTATTTCATTAAGAAATAATTGCAAGCTAGAAAATTATTTTTAACAAAATACAGACGTGGACAAATTATTAGACTAAAACGTTTTTCTTGGAAACATAATATAATTCGTCACATCAACTATCAGTATAATTCACAGTCTCTATTGTTGTAAATATGATGGTTTACATCTTCTGGTATATTTTTCCAACGGTTAAGTATATTTTTTTCTGGCTATGTTGGTACTACTGGTGTTTTAATTATATGCTGCAGAAGATATTCTCCCGTGGCCTGCAAGAAGACCGGACATGAACGAAATTGAAAATCTGTGATCTATAATGAAGAAGAAAGTGAACAAAAGAGGTTACAACAAAACATGGACTCATTTAAGCACTGTCTGATATCTGGCTAAATGATGCTGATATTCAAAGAAAGTGTCAAACTTTGGTTTCCAGCATCCCTGACAAAATCAACGTGTTTAAAAAGAATATGGGAATGTTCACAAAATATTAGTAACCTCAAGACTCAATTTTCTGTTCATTGTATCTCTGCAAAATGCATTTTTGTTCATTATTTATACCGATAAATACAGCTTTGTTGCATATATAATTACTTTAGTCTAATAATTTGTCCACTCTGTAGTACTTTCAGGCTCCTAATGGTTATAGTTTCACGCTGCATGTTGTTATTCTTAACGATACTCAACTGTAATGCCTGGATCGCTGAATTGAATTGAATTGAGTTAAAGAGAGGGAAATGGGAGGAGGAATTTTGAAGCTAAGCGAAAACGCGCCCTTTAAAGAGAGTTCGGGCTAAGAAAAACTGAATATGAGCGCCCCAAGCCTGTTGGCCAATAGTCTCAATCCGGGTTTCGCTGCTTTACTGAAGCAGCTCGAGAAAATTTTGAAGGTGAAAAAGTCGAAAATGGACGTACCCTAATAGCTACCACATAACATCTGCATGGCTCAATGTGATCTGCCTTTTACATCCCAGAGCAGTCTACGTACAAAGAGAGCGAAACAAATCTAACATTCGTTAAGGGTATATGTACGTGAACGACCACTAATATTATCAGAAAATGCAGGATCTAAATTTCTACAATTTTATAAGAAAATGAACTCACAATTGGACAAAAATTACAAGGTACCACAACAAGACTTATCAGAACTTAAATATCTGATAACAGTATAAAAAAGGTTACTAATAATATTTTTGAAACCAGTTTTGTCAATATATGAAAAAAAAAAAAAAAAATTCTGCAGTTATCTATATCATTTGGTAACCATAACATTGTTATGGTCTCTATGACATCTTTAATATTTTTCCTGCATGTAATAAACACTTATTTCTGAAAAGTAGACTACTCTCAGACATGTAGAGTTGTTTATTTTAATGCAATTAACTTTTTATTTGTCCTATATAGAATATATTAAAATTTAGATAAAATTCTGTGACCTAATTTTTCTATTTTCAAAGAAATGGGCATTATTGTAGTCTACATTTCGCATAAATGGACGTTAAATCAGTGTAAAAAATTTCAGAATTCTATCTCTAATCGTTGTGGAGTTATGAAATAATGCGAGAAAATTTTCAAATTTTCGAAAATTTAATTTAAACTAAAAAGTGAATTCTAAAAAATATTATTAGCAGTGTTTTTTAAATACTTTTATCAGATATTTAAGTTCTAATAAGTCTTGTTGTGGTACCTTGTAATTTTTGTCCATTTGTGAGTTCATTTCCTTATAAAAGTTTAGAAATTTACAGCCTGCATTTTTTTTTTATAATACTTGTGGTCGATCACGTACATATACCCTTAAACCGAACACTGTGGTAATCCTCATGACAGAAGAGCTTTGCATACTGCCTACAGCTTCAGGCGTTCAGTAGCAATACAATACCGTACATCATTTCTGTTTTTTTCTATCCGGTTGCACAGGACTCTATTCGGAACTGTCCCATCGCCGACAACATTCGACTTCCCAATGCAACAGCAGCTTTGAGCGCTTCGTTTCTCGTTCTCTGAAATTCTTTGACGTGTTCTGCAATGGAACAAGGTAATCCTCGTTATTAATGTTGTCTGGGTCCGGTCATCAGACGCGAGCTCTGCACAAATTGTTTTGGAAGGTGGTGCCATGTCGCCCATCTCCATCGAACTGCACACGTTCATCACGCCGCCCCCAATCCATACTCGCTTTAAAAATTCAACAGGAGTCAGGGAGAATCATTTATTCATGTGCTGAATGTGTCTCTGGTGACCCATCAGTTCGCCACGTCAGCATGTTCGCATATCTCCTGCAAGTATGCAGCCAGCAGGCCGTGTTACCAGTATGGACTCGACGCTGGAAAAACCCGGGAAATGAATGTCTCCCATGACCCATTTAAAATCAGTGGAGCGGGCGAAAATTTACAATTTAGCTAAATTTCTTCTCGCACATGCGTGAACGATGAGCCTCACGTAACATGTTTTATTTCATAAGAAAACACAATTCTGCGTTAAAGGTACGATAAAAAAAAATGAACTCGTTTTCATTACGAAGCCATGAAAGTATTTGCATTTATGAAAGACTAAATTACAGTAGGATAAAAATGAAGTGTAAGAATGACTTATGAACACGTACAGTTGTTTGCAGGCTACCAAGTGGTCTTCAGCAAAAAGGGAGACGTTTTGAAAAAAAAAACATTTAAAATTGAGCACATGATGTCAAAATATACCTAATATTGAAGATTCGACAGCAAGACAAAAGAATACCACGTACAATGTATGAAGGAAAGAATTCCATCCTGTATGAAATATTAAGCAACGAACAGGAAATAAATATTAGTCATAACCTGAGACAGGAAGTTTAGGCATTATGAATCATTAAAATAGGCAGGCAAAAAGGCATCATAAATAACTCAAATAGGCAGGCAAAAGGCATCATAAATAGCTCATATAGGCAGGCAAAAAGGCATCATAAATAGCTCAAATAGGCAGGCAAAAAGGCATCATAAATAGCTCAAATAGGCAGGCAAAAGGCATTATAAATAGCTCAAATAGGCAGGCAAAAGGCATCATAAATAGCTCAAATAGGCAGGCAAAAAGGCATCATAAATAGCTCAAATAGGCAGGCAAAAGGCATCATAAATAGCTCAAATAGGCAGGCAAAAAGGCATCATAAATAGCTCAAATAGGCAGGCAAAAAGGCATCATAAATAGCTCAAATAGGCAGGCAAAAAGGCATCATAAATAGCTCAAATAGGCAGGCAAAAAGGCATCATAAATAGCTCAAATAGGCAGGCAAAAAGGCATCATAAATAGCTCAAATAGGCAGGCAAAAGGCATCATAAATAGCTCAAATAGGCAGGCAAAAAGGCATCATAAATAGCTCAAATAGACAGGCAAAAGGCATCATAAATAGCTCAAATAGGCAGGCAAAAGGCATCATAAATAGCTCAAATAGGCAGGCAAAAAGGCATTATAAATAGCTTAAATAGGCAGGCAAAAAGGCATCATAAATAGCTCAAATAGGCAGGCAAAAGGCATCATAAATAGCTCAAATAGGCAGGCAAAAGGCATCATAAATAGCTCAAATAGGCAGGCATAAAGGCATCATAAATAGCTCAAATAGGCAGGCAAAAGGCATCATAAATAGCTCAAATAGGCAGGCAAAAAGGCATCATAAATAGCTCAAACAGGCAGGCAAAAAGGCATCATAAATAGCTCAAATAGGCAGGCAAAAAGGCATCATAAATAGCTCAAATAGGCAGGCAAAAGGCATCATAAATAGCTCAAATAGGCAGGCAAAAAGGCATCATAAATAGCTCAAATATGCAGGCAAAAAAGCATTATAAATAGCTAAAATACGCAATAAAAGGCAATTACAAAAACCTTGCACTAGACCCACAACCTTGCACTTTTCACAAAGGCATCGTGATTTTTGTCTATATCGACAGGAAATCTAATAAAGAATAATTTATCCTTCTGGCGTATTTCAATAGGGTGGACGGTTTTCGTGTAAAATTAATTTTAAAAGGATCTAATTTCAAGCCACTCCACACAATGCGAGTTGGTTGCAACACAGCGCCAGACAACAGCTCATCTAGCGAGACACACCGAGTTCGTTGACCTCTTATATCTGTTTCGCAAGTAGTGTATGTTAGCGGCGATGTTGCCGGGCTGCTGAAACTTCACACTTAATTTTTTAATTAACCGTGCATTCACTCACAAAACATAGGTTAATATAGGTTTCCTACCCATTTCAGGTTCCTATCGTCCCTCTAAACCTGTAAAGTTATTTCCCTTCCACACTGTATATATGTACAGGGACATCATTTTATTTTTACAAACATTTTTAATATTAACCTGGTTATACCTTTGAATTAACGGTTGACAACCGGAAACACGTTTGTTACCCCTTCCACGACTGGAGTTCGATGATACTGGCGTAAAATACAAACAAATCACTTTACTAGCTATAGGAGGGAAGAAAAGTAGTTCAACCATTTACGTAAACTAGGAAATATCGCGATTTTGAGTTCGATAATTTTCATTAGGTTTTTGTTTAATCAAAATACGGTGCTTATCAACAATAAGTGGTTTTACTCACGAACTGAGCTAGCCATTCTGACATATTTATTATGCAGTGTATATTATACTGTCTACACTCTACAGCACATTAGCGTACAATATAGAGAATGAAGTTAAATTGAAAAATAATCCTAATATGGATATTTAAACACATTTTTTAAAATGGTGGCCGTTCATTTCGATACAGGCTTCAGTTCTTTTGTCCATATTATCGCACTATAGACTATTGTACCTAATCCCAATTACCAGTTTCGTCCTTCGTACTAGTAACGCATGTTGAAATAATTCTGTATTTACTCTATAAAAGAGTAGGCCTACCTTACGTACTGTAAATTCAATCTTCACTTCTGCCCCATCCGAAAAGATAAAATTACTCAGACATGCTATCTACTGTCCGTCCAAGTGGTTTTGTCGCAGGGTCGTAGAAAGGGAGGACATCACGTGACAGTTAATTACTTAACGATGCCCTTTTATTTAAGTTATTTTAATCAGTTGTATAATATTACGTAGGCGTCCAATTAATGTTTTCAGAAAAGAGCTAAGACAGCCCAGCCACTAGCATTTACAGAGAGGCGAGCAGAAGCAGGTGGGGAAAACCGGGATGCAACGTAGGCAAACGGAAGACCGTACCTGTGCGAGAATATGATTCAATATTGAAAGCTCTTTCGTCACTGGAAAACGTGAACATATTTCTGAAACGTACTATACTCACTATCTGAGTACTGCTTACTATAACTGTAAGGCTACTTTGACTGCATTCGCGGTCTTGGTTCTATGTGGACAGTTGTAAGTTTACTAATAGAGGGGTGGGAATAAAGTGCATTCAAAAACTGAGGTACAATAAAAATTGAAGTAAAAATAAAATGATGTCCCTGTATAAATCATAAACATCGTCAAGTGGTCTGAGCGAGTTTTGGGACCTCACTCTCCTATTTCTCTCTAGTTCCCCTCTTTCTGTGGAGTCTACCGCAACTTTAATACGTTGCGGTTATTTTACGACGCTTTATTGACCACCATGGTTATCTAGTGTTTGAATAAGACGAAAGTGATGATACCAATGAAATGAGTTCAGGGTCCAGAGCCGAAAGTTCTCATCATTTGCTCTTAATGAGTTGAGGGAAAATCCCTGAAAAAATCTAAACCAGGTAATTTGTCCCAACCGAGATTTGAATCCGGGCACACTCGTTTCACGGCCAGGTATGCTAACCGTTACTCCACAGCGATGGATTGTCTGTTATGGTAGTAACAATGATGAACAATGTGTACAACATCAAGACAAGACACTCCAAATTATGGAAAGGGGCCTCACTTTTATGCTATATTCTACAGCGCATTGAAAACTGAGGTCCGTGCCCAATGTCGCGGTAATGACTTTCTTGCACTCCCATAATTAAACGCTGCAAATATCCCGTCAACGCGAGTAGCCTACAAGGCGAGTTACCCAGGTAACAAGGTAACTGTCGGGCAGTTCAAAGGATGTGCTACTAGTGACACGCAAGGCGAGGACAAAAAAACTCTGACATGTTATTAGAACACCAAGTTTGCAGGTGATCATTATCACCCGTCTTTTATTATTATTTTAGTAAGGCGAATGGAATTCGTGGTAATCACGGAGTCCACGGCACCAGTGAAACTTAAACAGACCTGAAAGGATTCATATGCATTAAGTTACTGTATATGTGGCTGTTTGAACATATTATGTATCAACGGATGAATACCCTAACAAAATAATAATAATAATAATAATAATAATAATAATAATAATAATAATAATAATAATATTTATTTTATGATTTATTTTAGCTGGCAGAGTTAAGGCCGTAAGGCCTTCTCTTCCACTCAACCAGCAAAAGTGTATATACATATGCATGAACTTACAAAGAATTCAACAATTTGATTTAGGTGAGAGTTACATGTATACAAGAGTTATTTACGAATTAAACAACAAAATACTATGAACCATTAATTAAACACTGAAATAAACTGTGTAACATAGAATGTTAATATATTTCAAATAATATTAGATAATAGAAAGAGATTATTATGAGATAATTTTGAAAATACAGCACTATCAGGATGATGTCTAAAGAATGAAGTAACAATGTAGTCAATGATAGTTTAAATCAGTATGATTGGAGTGCTAATAAGGTTATCTTTTAAGCTGTTTTAAAGGTGTTTATTGTCTTGCAGCCCCTAATACTTTGTGACAAGGAATTCCATTGACGCGAGGTGGATATTGTAAAAGATGATGAATAACAAGATGTTCTATGAAGAGGTATACTTAGCGTGCCACAGATAAGTGATCTGGTATTTACGTCGTGGTTAGAGTATAGATAAGAGGAACGAGACGAAAGGTAATTTGGTGTTGGTGATGCCTTCACTTCAGTATTTTGTACCAACCATACAAATTTACTAAGACGATATTGTTTTCTTAATACTCGTATGTATTGTGTACTTGTAGGTCCTAATTTCTAAATCCTACATGTATAAAAAAACGTGTTTATGAAGACTAACAAGCCACCAGCGTGGCTCCAGTTAAGGTTGCCTGCCGGTCTGAAGTTGCGTTCGGGCGCGGGGTTCTAAATTTTCCTAATGTGAATACAAGGTAATCTCTGGCAAATGTCATCTCGCCAAATATCATCGTATCACCAATTATCGACGCTAAATAACCTAAGTTGATACAGCGTCGTTAAATAACCAACTAAAATAAAAATGAAGACCAACAGTTTAACTGTATAACATACAATGCAGGTTATTAAAAAGTTAGTTTTGCGTTAACATTCGTCTTACGACTGGGGAAAATCTCAGAAATAACCTAACCAGGCGATCGGCTCAAGCGCAAATCAAACCAAAGACCGAGCGTTTCAAAGTCATATAGAACATTTCAATGTCATAATATTCTTCACAGTCATATATTACATATGAACTGCTGAATAGCGTAGAGCGTATTAATTTCCTGATTCCACGATCTACAAATTATTATTAATAATCTCTAAAAAATCCTAGGAAGTATAATTTCATATATGGGATACATGCTCGGCGATACAAACTCATCTGTAGGTACATTCTTAGTGCATTACATTTTTTCACACTTTTTCTTTAATCGTTTTCTTGTTCCTGAATTTTATCGCACATGTGAACAAACTGTGCAAATAGGCTAATATCCACTTCTTTACAAGCACTGCAGCAACAGATTAACTTTTCCCTAACTGTTTTAATAACCCTGGAAGCGAATTGCATGCTGTTAAAATTCTGAAAACCAGCTTCTCTTCATTTTATCCTGGAGTATCTCATATGCCCTTTGGTGATTATTCTCGTACGGAGAAAAAAAACCGTAAGGAGTTACGTAAAGATACGGAAATAAAATTTGGAGCGCCCTTTTGTTTCGTTTACAACGCACTGCGCATGTGCAGTAAACAAGAACCCCTGTATATATGCTACTTGTGGACACTCGTGTGAAATTGTTGCCTACATACAGGTGGACTCCCATCAAGACTCGCTCCAAATTTTAATTTTGTGTCTGTACGTTGACACAGCCGCAATTTTTACACGTAGAATACGACCGAATGGTTCGCAGAGATACAATGAGACTACCATGTTAATTCCTGCAGGATTCGGCTATATAATCATATCGTCGTTGTTCCTGCAATAACTCCTGTGTGCAAAATACACAATTTTTCAGTAGGAGGAAAAAAACACATTTATTCATCCTATGGCAGCCGTACATAGGGGATTCTGAATCCTTACATTTTCGAAACAAAGAAATATAATTACATATAGGAGATTTTATTATTTGCTGTAGGGTAAACATTTGCTGTAGGCAGTGGTTATTTCGTGATACTTTTTCTTTGCTCTTTTGTGAGCTAACCAATGGTGTTACGAGATCCAAATTTCCGCCAAGGGATTGCATATGTTGTCCAGTTTCCAGAAACATACAACTAAGCTTTTTGTGACTATTGTAGTTGTTTCAGTGAGCTTTTATGTTTGGAGAGAGCAAGTTTGCGTCGACTTCTCAGGCATACAAATTTTGTGGATGTTTGTAATTACATTACAGGCTTTATATGGACTAAAAATATATGAAATTGTAAAATATTTATAGTTATTTTTATGAAATATGGAATTAAATATGGATTTTTAGAAAATATGGAATTAAATATGGACTTAAAATTATAAAAAATGACTATGTACGTTAAATTTTGTTGCATTTTAATCAAACTAAAATAAAAAATATAATGGACGTTTATCTTCCAATGTAGTTTCAACAAAACAATTTTTATTGTCTGTTACCATAACAATAGGTTACAAACATTTCTTTCAAGTGCTGAAAAGATGAATCTTCTTCATTTTGTCTCTGAGGATAGATTTATACTGACTAAATTCAAAAGAAATTCGACGTCACAAAAGTAACTGGTTTAATTCAATTTCACAATGTCTGCTGGGATAAGTCCAAGTTAATTCTTCACTGTTGATTCACCACTCATCACAGCAACAACCTTTTTGTAGTTCTTCATATCCAGGGTTTTTTGAAAGTACAGTGTCCACCTTAGCTCTTACTGCATCTGCAACTTTACCTCTACCACGATTCAGTTGTTCCACAGTACTTTTATAATTTCAAAACTTTCAGATAGTGAAAGGTGCCTATTTTGGAGACTTTTGAGCGTTTTTATGATGCATGAAAATGTATGCTGAATGTGAGCTAAGTCATTCTTCACACTTATGTCACAGGTAAATATTTTTTAAACATCAATTGAGACTGCATCTTCAGAGTCCAATGCAAGGAGAACATTGTTAATAGAGTCTATATTTCGGCTTATAATATTCAACTGTCTTCTAGCCATGTACCCCATCTAGTTAAAATTGGCTTTGGTGGCAATGGAATTTCAGGGTACATTTTTTCACACGTTAACTCTACTGGGAGCTTTGAGAAATACTTTTTCACTGATGAAATCAACAAATCTACTTTAGGTTGTAAATTGTCTCTGACCACTTCTGCCACACGATGAAATCTTTTATGTCTCCAGATTTGTAAAATGAGTCAATTTAGATATACAACAGATAATGCTTTTACATCCAGCTTTGACCATATAAGGGCAGCATCGCTAATAAAGAATAACACATTATCGACATAATACCCTTTGGCCACAGGATACCCATAGCTTCGTTGAACAGTTTAACTATAGTTTTGTTATTGCACTTTTCAGAACATCACAATGTAAAAGAATTTATCTAAAGTTCAGAATATTGTTCATTAACAAACCGATAACTAAATTACCAACAAGTCTACCTTCTTTGTCGGGAGTCTCATCAATGGAAACCCAAATTGAACTATCTTTAATTTCATCTCTTATCTTCTGTATTGTCTCATCGTAGATGGATGGAGCATACGTCTTCCTAAGTGTTGACTCATCCGGGATTGTATGTTGAGTATATTTTTCAAGGAATTCCCTGAAGACCTTATTCTTTAGTTTGTAGAGAGGAATATCAGCAGAGATGAGAGAACGGCACAGGTCGATGTTAAACTCAGATCTTACATTCGATGTTGTTGGTTGTGTTAAAAACAATTGTCTCTGCTTGGAATTTAGTTGTTTGTTGGCCTGATGTTTACTAGTTGTAATGTGTTGTTGCACCAGGAACTTTTGTGTAGATGATACTGCACACTGACACAAATTACAAAATAATATTTTATTGTCAGTTGATAAACCATCTTCTTTAAATTCTGAAATGTAACTTGTTAGTTTTGATTTTAAATTTACTGAATGACGTACTTTTGGCATATTTACCGTCTTTATAGTATGATTTACAAAACTGAACCTATGTGTACTCTGACTGGCATTTAACTGTTGAGCTGCACAACTGAAGTCTGTTAAAAATTTTAAATTAAATTAATACAGTTTTGTAACTTACTTTCCCATTGTTGATAGGACTGCTAATTTTCAAATAACTCTGATGTTAAAGGGATTACTGAACATGTGTTTAAATCTCTATTGTTGAAATGTATTTTTAAAAGTTAATGGAATTTTGTTTTGTTTTATTGTTAAACCTAATATAATATGGACTGTTTTATATGAAATATGGAAAATATATGGAAATTAACGAAAATATGTACTAAACTCTAAAATATGGAAAAATATGGAAAATAAAAGTAGGATTTTTCAACCCTACACATTGTGAAACATAAAGATAATGCAAAATATAAATTATATTAGCTTTATAAGTAAATATGTATTTACATATAAATCCTTTCCCTGGTAATTACATTACAGGCTTATTACTAAAGGTAAGCATATGATATTTGGTACAAAGATTTTTGTATCTTCATGAAATTTTAGATAATGTTTTTGGAATTTTAGATACATCTGTAGTCGCCATATAGGCTTAGCTTTACTGATAGAAATCTTAGCTGTTTGAGGCGAAATTTTGTTGGGCATTAAGTGTTACAATTTTTAAAATAGTATAAAATGTACTACAATAGGAATTTTAGAAATCTGAAGACAAGATGTGCTAACAAAAAGGAAATGGAGACGCAATGGGTTCAGTATAGCTTCTGTTTGATTTGTTATCATGCTAAGTGTCAATGATAAGTGCTAGATGACTTGTAAGAATTGTGACAGAAGATGGAACATGGCTCCTCCATTTTGGACCGGAGACAGAGGCAGACACTGGAGTGGCATCATGCAAATTCACCAAAGAAATAGAAATTCAAAAGTACACCTTCGGCAGGAAACGTTATGGCTACTGTGTTTTTCGATTCAGAAGGACTCTTGCTTGTGGACATCATGCCACACGGAACCACCATTAATTCTGACGGGTATGTTGCAACTCTCAAGAAACTTCAAGTTCGACTGAGTCGTGTTCGACGACATCGGGAGAAGCAGGATTTGCTGCTATTGCACGACAACGCACAGCCATATGTCAGTCACAAGACCACAGACCAGATCAGAAAATTCGGATAGACAACACTGAAGCACCCGCCTTACAGTCCTGAACTGGCACCGTGCGATTACCATCTCTTTGCTAAACTGAAGGATCCCTTCGCGGAAGGAGGTTAGAAGATGACTCCCTTGTGCACGCTGCTAAAGAGTGGCTCAGACGTGTTGGTCCAAACTTTTACCGTGCTGGTCTACAGGCCCTCGTTCCTAGGTTAAGTAAGGCTGTTGAAAGGGACAGGGATTATGTGGAAAAGTGACATTTTGTTCTTTAAGGATGCATCTACAATATAAATATAATTTTTAAACAAACGTTATGCACTGCTTTTGGAGTTACCCTAGTAATATATGTAAGCTATAGCTTAAGAGTGGGAGTCCGCAATAAAAGTGTTCACCCTTTCAGGGCAAAGAAGATCCCTTTTCAATTTCAATTTTTACTTCGATTTCATTCTTATTATGTGTTGATATGTCTTTCTATGTTTTCTTGCTATGAATATTAGACGGAATTACTATGTTTGAAGTCTTGTAACAATACATGAGAATTTCATTTGACTTTAATGAATTTTTCTACAATTCTTCTACCTCTCACGAAATTATCAATGCAATATCACGAAATTACCAAGGTTTTCACGAAATAACCAACCTTTGAGCTTAAGTTGTAAAAGTGGTTTTTTGGCGCATAGGCCTATTCAAGAACGTATCCAATCTTTTATGTCTCCAGATTTGTACAGCAAGTTATCGTCTTTTAGATGAAAAAATCGGAATAAGGATATATTTACACATTTGCATTTTACATTAGTTTTCATGAAATTATCATGAAACTACCAATGTTTACCCTATCACTATTTAAGTTATTTAATAGAGCAAAAATCTGAAAATCGATAAATATGTCACATAGGAGTTATTGCAGGAACGACGACGATATGCTTTGACATTTCATTCAAATTAGCTCTTGAACACAACAATTTCAAAATTCATTTCATTAAAATTTATCTAAAGTTTAGAAATTAGTATTATTAAAGCAGAACATGAAATAATCTAAATCAAATTACACTAAAACGAACACTGTGCGATGTGTCTTTCCCGTGGTATGGCCGTTTACTGCACATTACGACATTGCACAACTTTTTCTTCCACTATACCTTCGTTATCCCACTTCTCATATACCGATGACTCACCACTCATGTTACAAACGTTCGTCCCTATACTCAAAAGTACAGTTTGGCTTATTTCGATGTCTTTATTAGTTCTCTCAGAGTAGGAGTTTCCAATCTCGTCTAATTCCGTTGTACACTTTGAGCGAATTTGGCTCTCTATACGCAGTGGACTATTCTACGTCAAAATACGAATATAGTGATCACGCGACCCGGCGATGTGCAAATCTTTCGCCTATTGCACAATAGCGAAACAAATTAGAAGAACGAAGCTGTTGTAGTGGCATAAGTAGCAGGGGCGGCTTTTGGGGTAGTGCCAGTGTGCCATGGCACCACCAATGAAAGAAACAAAAATAATATCCTAGAAAGCAGTTGTAATAGTTTACATTTTATTCGTATTTCATCTGAACGAGCGCGCGCACAGATCGGGACGCACTCTTGCAGCGTTTCTCCGAACGTTGGAGCCACTTCTCTGAGGCACTACCTGCGTCCACATAACACTGTAAAAAAGGCTACTGATTCTAGTTTATATGAGTTTCTTATGGCAGACTTTGAGCCGAATTCAATTTGACTCAGTAGTTAATATTCCGCCCGCTAGAGCACAGTAATGCAGAAATTTCGCTAGATGGCGGGGTTGTTGGAGACGTTATTTGTCTATGAGTTAGAGTTCCGCGCCAAATGTTAATGTAATGTTGCCAATTCAAAACTAATGCACATAACTTGGATTTGAATGTGTAAATTATTATTCATTTAGCTATATTGAACGCAGAGATAGTCATGGTTTCATATTATGTAAAACTGTTTGTTAATGTTGTGTAATATTTGTTTTATTTTGCGGCAACTAAATATCGCTACACTGTTGCTATAGTATTGATGCTTCTGTTAACGATACATGAGATCTGTGCAGGATAGGAACATGTGTTATTCAGGCCGCTGTCTTGGATTCATCGGCCTGTTAATTAAAGTGCAAACGTGTTTATTATCTATGCCATTGTTTATCTCGTATGTTTTTGCCAGTAATTTTACTAGTTATAAAAGTTATTTGTATTTGACTAACAATACTGTGAAAGTTTTGCATTATCTGTATCTGTAAATTTCGTTATTAGTTTCGGAAATGTTATTGTAACTGTTACTAGGTGCATTGTTAACTGCACACCTGGTAAAATAGCTGGTTTAATTAATGTGTTTTATTTAATATAATACAAACGTGAACTGCGATTATTAATTTCACTAGGGTAATTTGCGTACAACTTTTTTCGTTTTTGGCACCACCACCAGAATGTCTCACTGGCCGCCACTGATAAGTAGATATGTCCAACTCTGGTTTTCCTCCAACTTGGCATCCCATTCCACTTTAGGTTTTGTATAGGCTTCATTACACACCATATATGTGAAATGTGTTGTTCTTAATTCCTAAATTAACAAATGTTATTTTTTCTATTGTATTTATAATAATATAAATAAGTTGCGCACAATGTGCATTGATTTATATGTCATTTTCATTTACAAGTTCACTGATGGAGCATATTCTTGCTGGACATCTCGTGATATCGTATCATATGGTATCACACGAGTTTTTTACGTTAAGTTTCTACAGCATCAATATCAAGCAGGCTATCTCTATTATGAAACTGTTTTGTAATCCGTAATATTATATTAGTATAGAATTTTAACATGTATCATCATCGGTTTAAAAATTAAAAGGTCTTGTTAGAGTGTTCAGTATTGAAGCTGTTGAACCTGCTATCTAATTGAAATTGCTGTTAAGTTAATTTACACGTAACTGTATTAATGAAACTCCCAGGCGTTTCTGAACTGCGCCAAAAGGAAGGATAACCCGACAGCCTCACGTCTACCCGTTCTTTTTTTTTGTGGCAGTTCCATTGATTAAGTTTTAATGGAGATTAGCAATCTTCAATCTTACGGGTAAATTAAACCATCTTCCTGACCCATCTCTACAATGCCCTCATTTAATTTCCCTCACTGCTGCTTTAAATACCCGCGCAGAGTAAATCTGCTATTAATTGAAGTTTCTGTTACAAAATGTCAAAATATCTTACCCTTTAAATTTGAAACCGGAGATCATATCCAGCGATGTACGACGTGGTGACGTAGTTCTAATTCAGTGACAAATGCCGCACTCAGCACTTACCTGCAACAAAATAAGAGAAGTAATCAATCAGACAATGACAGTGGGTGCCTAACTTGCAATTTGTAGTGGTGAGATATAACTGCAGATGGACTTATTACCTAATGTTTACATATAATGTATACAGAGTTTCTAGTTACTGCACCGTGTCACAGATGCGGAACGAAGTGCTCCATCGTCAGATAATGGTTAAAAATGGATTTATCTATATAATTCATTAGCTAAAGCCTTCTCTAGGAATGCAACTAGGCCTATATGCTCCCTTCTGCTGGTGAGCTACCATCCGTGACAAAGGTGCAGAGCCTCCAGTAACACCGTATCCCGCAGTAAGGTTTGCATCGTGCATTAATACAATTAATTATGATACTTAATCACTCATTTAAAGTGTGTGTGACTGCAACCTGTGTATATTTTTGTGTGGCTTTACTTTGTTCATAGTGTTTTTTCTGTGTTTATTTCTGTTATTGTATTTGTATTCCTGGCGTTGTGGAAGAGAAGGCATGATGGCCTTAACTACACCGGAATAAATAAATAAATAAATAAACAAAAGAATGAATGAATGAATGAATGAATGAATGAATGAATGAATGAAGTCCACACCTGTGGAGTAACGGTCAGCGCGTCTGGCCGCGAATCCAGGTGGCCCGGATTCGAATCCCGGTCGGGGCAAGTTACTTGGTTGAGGTTTTTCCGGGGTTTTCCTCAACCCAATACGAGCAAATGCTGGGTAACTTTCGGTGCTGGACCCCGGACTCATTTCACCGGCATTAAACTTTCATTTCATTCAGACGCTAAATAACCCAGATATTGAAAAAGCGTCGTAAAATAACCCAATGAAAAAAATAATGAATGAATGAATAAATAAATAAATTAATAAATAAATAAATGTATGAATGAATAAATGAATAAATAAATGTATAAATAAATGAATAAATAAATACATGTATAAATAAATAAATAAATCTATGAATGAATGAAGAAATAAATAAATGTAAATGAATGAATAAATGAATGAATAAATAAATGAATGAATAAATAAATAAATGAATGAATAAATAAATGTATGAATGAATAAATAAATAAATAAATAAATGTATGAATAAATAAATAAATAAATAAATGTATGAATGAATAAATAAATGAATGAATGAATGAATGAATAAATGAATGAATGAATAAATGAATGAATGAATGAATAAATAAATAAATCAATGAATGAATAAATAAATAAATAAATAAATACATAAATGAATAAATGAATGAATAAATAAATAAATGAATAAATAAATACATAAATGAATAAATGAATGAATAAATGAATAAATAAATAAATGAATAAATAAATAAATCAATGAATGAATAAATAAATAAATGAATGAATAAATAAATGTAAGAATAAATAAATGTATGACTGAATAAATAAATAAATAAATGAATAAATGAATGAATGAATGAATAAATAAATAAATGAATGAATAAATAAATAAATAAATCAATGAATAAATAAATGAATGAATAAATTCTGCTGCTGAGCAATGATGGTTCTTACAACACTGTCTAAATATCTAAAACAATTTCTTGGCCTGTGCAGGCGAGCTGCGGAACTCTTATTAGAGACATTCCAAATAGCTGACCCTCAATCAACCTCTATTTAAAATATCCGAGTATCGCGCTTATAATTAATTTCCTTGACATGAGAAGGAATGCTAGAGGAGTTGAGGAGTGAGTCAAGAGAGATCCGAATATCGGCACTGTGAGTTACGACCAGAATGCAAATCTAACTTGGGTGGTTTGAAGTTCACATAGGCCGAAATTAATTATATGAAATGTTTGCATTAGAATACATTTCATTTCTTCTAACATTGTAAGAGTCCCCATCTATCTCCTAGAAAGGATTCCAACCGACCATAGTTATTAGGTGACATTAGAGTCCGGAAGTTATACATTCGCATACTTTTTTCTGGAGGCCATATTTTTTCGTCATTTTTATAAATATTTAATATTTTCAATACTTAAGGCATAGGATAAGTGAAGGTATCAACCGAATCTAATATTTTATAATTAGTTACGTGAAAATCTGTGTTGACAGCTCTAATTAGAGAAGTGTGATGTTCAGAGGAACCTTTCTTAAACATGTGGAATCAACAATGAAACGGATTTCTGTCTCTAGTGTGAGTTTAACAACCTTTAACTGAAAACGTGCACGTTCGAGCTGGTGGTCGAGTGGCGTTAATATTGTGCTCTGCATAAAGTAAATACAGATAACTGAATTTGAAATATAGCCTCCTGAGTCCTGAGAGTATACTATACTAAATCACATTTCATACATGATTATGATGTAAGATGTATATGCAGAGAAATATAGTATAATATACTTGCATTTGTGCCCTAACTGTAACCTGCATAATTTTTTCAGCACTTGTCATGTCAGTGACTTTTTGAAATGCAGAATTACATTTAAGTTTCAAAAAAAAAAAAAAAAACGAGTGTCTCAGAATTCGGAAGGATAGTAAATGACGAAATGCTATGAAAAATTAATTTAACTTATATGTGTTAAGTTTAGTATAATGGTATTGTTTTAAAATTTATAACATTATATTATGATAATTTTCCACTTAAAATTGAATTGGTGACTGCAGGCAATAAAGTCATCTGCTGTGAGAAGAAATTTTGATTTAATAATAGCGGTTAGTTTAATCGTTTCTAACTTAAGGATAATCGACCGGACTTGGGTACCACGAATCCTGCGACACGGGTAGCACAAAGAAAACTGGATTCTGTTCACTATGTGAAGACGATTGTATACTCTACTTTTTTCATGGAGTGCAGTTTGATAGAAAGACTTTGCCGACAGACCTTCTACTGCCCCCTACTAATTGGTTGTCATAAATAATGTCTTCCTTACTGTGACGGAAATCTTGTCTTCTCCTGTCAGTAACCAATCACAACCCTCGTTCAGAAGAATTGACAGGCTCCCCTCAAATCCACGTGGAAGCAGAGTTGCCGCAACTTTTCCGAATTCCAAGAATTCTGTCAGTCTCACTGTCTCATTTCGAAGGTCACCAGGATTATGGCAACTGTGCAATGTTGAGACGAGGGGACAGGATGGAATTGTCAGAGGTGTTTGTGTAGGAAGTCATAAATCTGTAAGTGGGTGTTCAAAGAAGCCACCGAACTGCACTCCTTGAAATAAAGAAGAATATACGTCACTCAATGACAGTGACCTTGAATGAATCTTTTAAAGTTATGTGGTAATGAGTATTGACACTTTTTTGTTGTCTGTACCAGTAATCATTTACAGTCCTTTAATTCTATAACATAATCTTACATTTGTCACTTTTGCTTATAAACACGTTCCTTTGTTCTAAAACATAAGTGGCGTTATAACCTTCACTGCAGGTAACAGCGCAAGTATGCGTCATACTTTTATTTGCTTGTATTGTTGTAAAACCTTGCCACAATTTTATTACAACTTTAGAAATGTACATTCAACAACAAAGGCAGCAAATGACCAATATATAAAAAATGAATATTATTGTCAGTATTTCTGGTCAGTTGTAAACTACTTTTGAATTAATGGAGTTAATATCTTTACTTATCTTATTTATAAGATTTACAAGACTTTTTTTTCGTAAATTTAAAAAGCAGGGAGCTGCATGAGAAACAGAATGTGTGAAATACTTTGAAGATATACGAACACTCAAACAACACGTGACTTGTATGCCTCCATAAAGAAAATATCTGTTAAAAGCCCACGAAGAGTTTAGTTGGTTAGACCAATAGACCTAACATTCCACTTCCACAAGGATCAGTGTCAACCCTATGCGGCCTTATATTCTGCTCCGCATCTACAAGCCGTTAAAAAGGTGGTTATTTCGTGGTTCAATTTTTTGGGTTCATCGAAAGCAATCATGTCACTGGAACTGTTGCAACTCTCTTATATACAGTGTATATATATTTTTAGTTGCTTTTTAACAAACTAAAATTAGTCTGAGCTCTGTTCCTGCCAATTTAGGACGAAAGGTAAAGAAAAGTCCCGCGCCGTGGCGTCGTGGTCTAAGGCATCCTGCCTAGGACTCGCGTTACGCATTTTCTCATGAAATTTCGGCCAGTGTATGGGACCGGTGCCCACCCAGCATCGTGATGCACTTGGGGAGCTACGATAGGTAGCGAAATCCGGTTGCGAATGCCAGCTATAACGGCTGGGGGATCATCGTGCTAACCACACGATACCTCCAGTCTGGTTGGATGATCGTCCACCTCTGCTTCGGCATGTGGGCGTAAGGCCAGCAGGTGGCTGGTCGGTCTAGGCCCTTCAAGGGCTGTAGCGCCACGGATTATTATGATTATTATTATTATTATTATTATTATTATTATTATTATTATTATTATAGGTAAAGAAAAAGGTGACTCCCAGTGTACAAAACATCGTGGATACCAACAGTTGTGCGATATTCCAGAAATTTTGAAGGAAAATCTTCCATCACACCAAACATTTATCTCCAGCTGCGGAACAATTAACATAATTTAAATACCCTCCGATAATTCGTGTGACGTGGGAAGAAGTTTCCATGACGCAAAGCCTCTTCAAACAACAGACACAGTTTCTCAATTAAAAATCTCAGCCACGCGCTGGTCGTGAAATGCAGCCCTTCCTGCTTCAATCCCTACGAGTTATTTATTGTAAGTTCATATTCACCAGCATTCTTGCTTTTAGGAAACGCAATTTCTCTGCATTTATGAATGCATGTTTATTGGCTTATCTTGCATTTTTAAGGGCATATTTGCACGTATATTTAGTACTTTTCAAGACATGAACTTCCGGGTCCACTCCATTGCTTGAAACACTATACAGTACAGGGGCAGCAGGAATATTCGTTCGATAACGGCTTCGTTTACAACCAGGTGTACTGATCATGGCGGTCATCTAGTAAAGTGTTCTCTCCTGTAACACAGGGTTGCGAAATTAGATTTTGGTTTAAGGCTTCTAACATCAAAGGCTGATTTTGATTAAGGGGAGAGGATGGTATTTTTGGTGAAAAATGAGTAAATTAAAAAAATCTTTAAAATACTCTGTTATATGTGTGGAATGCATAGCATAACATTTTGTGGGTATTTGTGCCCTTATCGGATGCTGAGTCGCCATTTTTAAACTTCCTGCGTTAAGGATTTTTAAATCACTCGCCCACTTTTATTGTTATTTCCGGTAAATTAAATTTTCAAAATTTTTTTCCTTAAAATACCCTTTGATATGTGTGGAATGCATTGCATAACATTTTGTGGGTATCTGTGCCCTTATCGGATGTTGAGACGTCATTTTTAAACTTCCTGCGCTATGGATTTTTAAATCACACGCCCGCATTTATCGGTTTCAAGTAACTTCATTTTTTTAGCTACATTGCCAGACAAAAATGGATATAATTTCCGAACTATTAAAGATACATGCATAAAATTTATAACACACATTCTTTTCTCTGTAACAAAAGCTTGTTAATTGATTTCATTTTAAATATACGTCCGTTTATTTGCAAGAAAGGAAATCAGAAAATTGTTATTAAATTTTAACTGTTTATTTTACAAACGTAGGGACTAATATCAAAATTCTGTTACAGACAGTCTGTAGAACATGCTTTTGCAAATATATTGCAAAAAACTGTTTGAATCTACCTTTAAAAACGGTTTTGATAAATCGGTTTTAGTTCAATCCTGCATTGGGTATACTTTTTTCAAATTTGGGCCCCCAAATAATTTTTTTTTTTTTTTAATATTTTTATTTGGTTGAGTTGCCACAATTATGCGCTCTCTAATATAAAAATGAATATTTTACACCAAATAGGAAAAAGTTAAAAAAATACCATCCTCTCCCCTTAATTGTTGACTTCTGTTGAAGGATCTGAAGTCAGATTTTGCCTATCACGTAGTATATTTTTTTTTAACGATTTGAAGAAATGCCATATTTCTATTTCTATTAATGCAATATTAACCCATTTAAATACATAAATCAAATAATCTTTGAAAATGTCTATACAGTAGACAAAATCAAACAGCACTATCTTGTTCATATTCACAATTTAGGTTCAACTCATTCCAAGTCTCAGGCAGACACTTCAGTTTTCAATACCGCTTCCTCTTCATCTGAAAGTTCTGTCTTCGAGATTGTCTTCTATGTTGCAGCTCCACATTGTCTCTTTTCATAGACCAACAGTAGTCAGCCATCATCACTTCATCCCACCTGCCTTGATAACGCTTTTCTATTTCTTTCATGTCTTGATGAACCCTTTCTCAGTGTTCTTCGTTGTAATCTCCAAGACAACCAGGGAAGAAGTCAAGACGGCTATGAAGGAAATGGATTGCATCATAAATTTTTCATAGCTACCAACATATATTCTACAATGTTTTTTGAAATCTGGGTGTTTCCTATTCCACAAGTAATTGTCAATCACATTCTTAAATCCTGTCCAACCCAGTCGTTCTTCATGGGTCATTAAATTTTCAAAGTATCATCTTTCATCAAACTTCTTTTGTTGGGTCCCACAAATATTCCTTTTTAAGTTTAGCCTCAGAGAGACGGGAAAATTTAGAACATATGTATTTGAAACAGCCACCATCTTTATGCAATGATTTTACAATCTGTTTCATTATTTCCAGTTTAATGTGAAGAGGTGACAAGATGATCCTGATTGTTTCACAGTAAACCATGTTCAATCACTTTACGATAGATGAAATTGATTGGAGTATAATATTACGCTTCTTCTTCTTATTCTTCTTTCTCTTAGTTTAGCCTCTCCCTTTTAGGTTCATTTACACGACCCACGCCACCCGGGCCTTACAGGGCCGCGACCTGTCGGGAGAGGAATTAAGCTATGGATCACATACATACTTTTTTGACCACACAAGGACATGGAGGGCCTCCCCGGATGAGGGATCAGCTCTATGCCAGGGCCACCTCCGATACAACACAAACATTTAAGACAGTACACAGCATTCACTCACACATATGAAAGGATTAAGGGAAGGATCGCCGTCCATGGCCGGACTTTCAAGAGGTACAATCCCGGCATTTGCCTGGAAATAACTGAGGAAACCATGAAAAACCTCAGTCAGGATTGCCGGCCCCTGGGATCGAACCCCGGACCTCCCGAATGCAAGGCCAGCCCTCTACCACGCCGCTAGCCCGCTCGGTTACAATATTAAACGCGAAATTTAAATATAGCGAACTTAAGGAATTACATAAAAACTGTGGGTGTTTGACGAAAACGGATTTCATTTTTGCAGAGAGCATGAAAAAGTAATTCAAAATGACCCTTCATCATGTAAAGCGCCAAAACATGGCAAGCCTGTTATAATCAGACAGAGAGACCTGGTTTTGTCGTGTTTTTCACAAATCTCTCCCCCCACTTGAATTACAGTAGTGGAAAAGATAGGCCTACTTGGAGAATGCCAGTGTTCGGAGCCTGGCTGTGACGTCACTTACGCAATAATATAGGCCTATGTGGGGAATTCCACTCACATCACCTCCCAGCTGAGAAAATCCGTCACCCTTCATACACAGCCACACAGCGCGCGTGCGGGACGCGTCCAGAGGATATCGCGACAGCTCGATGGCTAACGGCGTGTCTCCTGCCCCTCTGCCATTACTTGCTATTAATTTGACGGAAATTATTTCCAGCTGTCGATGTCGTATATGGACGCCGCATTTTAACGAGCGTGTGGCTAAAAGTGAGAGCTGGAAACAACGCGCACCAATGTGCACTCTGCCTAATGATCTGCGCTGTGCACGTTGTCCTCGCTGAGCACCTGCCACGAAACAGACCAGGACACAAAAAGCGACTTTTTCGTAAACTAGTGTCAAACTGCAGACGCCAGAACATCCAGGCCACGCTGATAGGAGATCAGCCGAAACACAAAGCAATTACTGACACGAACACTATTTTTAGACAGCCCTTCATTATTCATAAATAAATTATATTTGGAATAATTTTGTGTTATTTATTCAGTATCCCCCGCATCTTCTTAAAACAATATGTACATGGTCATAAGTTGCCCTTGCATTGTTTTTCAGGCGTATAATAGTAGGGGATACTGTTGTACCTTTGAACACTTTTCACATTTTGTTTTTTTTAATTTTGGAAAATGAAATTTTTTAAATGAAAAAATGCTTGAAATAATTATTGAAGATTCCTTTATAACTTCCTGTATGTATTTTCCTGTTTTACGGATCTATTAAGGATGGAAAAAATAAAATGAAGGGATATGTAATGTGTTCAAAGGTACAACAGGATCATGTGCCTTGGAACATACACTCTTGTAAGTTGGAACACATGGGATATAGGAGGGAATATAGCTGTAAGAACTGACAATCATATTTAAAATGTATTTGCAATCATAAACCAGAGCAGGCTTCTCTGATTGAGATTTTATTTCCTGGAGGAGCAATAACTGCTTCAACAGCTTTCTTCAAAACATCCGAATCTTTAATTCCAGACTTACTTCGTGACATGATCTTAAAAATAAAAGAAAAACAAAAGCCGATCGTATCGTGTAATTTGGAACATGTTCCATGGTACAAGATGTTTTGTGTTCAAAGGTACAAGAGGATGCACGTTTAAACAAATATGGCTCCGAAAACTAAGAGAGTCAAATGAATCATGGAAATTGAAATGTGTTATTACTCACCAGATGATACGGAACACACCGTACTTGAAAGATATTAACAAATGCAATCTGGTTTTGTGTTAGAAAACATACATAAATGAACGAAATGATTACTTTTGGTACTAAAAACTTCTTTTGTCCACGGAACTCACACTTTGCAATAAATCAAACTGAAACTATGACCAGAGCTACTTAGCGGCTTTCTACAATTTACTTCATTTTGAGTCCTCTAGGTAGCAGCAAAAATTAAAAAACAAAAAATGTTCAAAGGTACACTATGCTAAAGGTACAACAGTCTCCCCCTACATTATGCAAACGAGCCTATAATGATAGTAATTAAGACGCAAGTATGATTGTTTATGAAACGAGCGCAAGCGAGTTTCATAATTTTCATACGAGCGTCTTAATTACAATTATAGGCAAGTTTCATACGACTTTTATGCTCGACCATATTTCTAACTTGAAATTATTTAAAATTAGGTCTTCTTATGGTTATGTGCGAACTGACCTGAATTGTGAGATGTGCGCAGACGCGAAAGTATTGATTTTTTCCGAGGCCGAATGTCATTGACCTTGGCAGAGAATAAGATGAAGATTACTCTGATATAACCTGGAAATTGATTTAGAATTAAAAAACGAGATGACAAATTGAATTTATTTGAATATTATTTACAATTAACGCTAATTATTATAGTAACAGAACATAACCTACTGCGACAGTATTGGATTTCCAGCCTCCGTGACTTTTCTCTAATTGTCTTTCGATTGCATATCCGAGAATAATCGATATAACAGTACAAAGCTGACTTGTCATTGGCTGAACACCTGAACTTTAATGAGTAGGTGTACTTTAATGACATGCATTAAAGGACTGCTACCAGGTGTATAATTACTACATTTCGGCATGGTCGAGCATAAAAGATTGTAATAGATTTATTATTTATTTGGTAACCGAATTTTCCAACGTCTTAGAAAATAGATTTTTCTGAATATATGAAGAGTAACAAGAAATCAAAGATGTTCAGAGAGTAACTTAAAAGTTGCTACAACAAGAATCAAAGGAACAGAACGATAGATTTAACAACAGTTTTGTTGAATGGTGCAAGATTAAAAAATTAGGAAAATAAATACTAGTAAGTGTCAGCGGAAATGGGTTAGTCATACTTCGAAGAAAAGTTTGGAATTTTGAAATTATGTTCAAATTACATCATATTAAATTGCATTTAAATGCGAAGAATAACAAAAAAAAAAAAAAAAATTAGTTAAACTTATTTTATAAACTAGAATCCGGAAGGATGACGGATAGAACATTGAAACTAGTCTATCATATAAAATATACACAATTTAAACATTAACACATTTAAGCTGTTATTTATTTAATTGAAATAACTTAATAGGTCATGAGTGATTATTTTTTTACTTGTAACTGCTGGAATTGCACAATTAAATGACATATTTCTTAAATGGTGTGTGTTCCTTAATAAAATGCATATTCAAGGTATTTAATGTTCTGTTTCAATTTTTTATAATGATTTATTCATCGATCAGAGTATTTAGCATTATAGGGACCACTTCTAAATAAACAAAATAAACAAATACAAGTACAAATGTGACGCTGAATAGAAGGCAGCCTTACTTGGGCTTCTCAGTGAACAAAAAATTGTTATTAAGTAATGTAGATAGAAGTTTGGTGTGATAATAAATATCGATTCCAAAATTAGGTCCATAGGAAGTCGCTCTTGATTCTGGTCGGCAATGAACTGTACACTAACCTCCGGGAGACCAGTGGACGGCGCCTAGAACATTGCCTAAGTTGTGAATGAATAAACTGTTGATTGTGTCAATACCAGTTTCTCTGTGTAATAGCTGTGACGGACAAACCACGGAGAATTGAATGAAATTCGTAGGACTTTATTTTGAAATGACTGGATGCGTTTTATTTCACTATTGCAGCTTCCAGACAGGACAGGCGTAAAGCAGTAGAGGTCGTAATAGAGATGTGTAGAGTAGCATTCAATTTTGTAGCGTTAGAGATGATTTCTCAATCCACTTTTAAAAAAAGGCAATGGATCGTTTGCCAATTGAAAGTAAATTATGTAGGCCTACTAATCTTCTTATCAAAACAATACTCCCTTGAATGTAAACGGACACACTGACTAAAATGAAGGAGCATCAACAAATTATAATCTTGAAGTTACTAGTTATCTATTGGTCTAAAGTGAAACAATATAATATGCAAAGCCGCTGAAAAATAAATTTACTCTATATTTTCAATGCAAAAATATCGTAAAAACTATACAGTGTTAAATTCCAAAATTTTATCCTGCACAATTGTATGCAATACACATATTGTGTTAAGTTCGTAACGGAATCTAGGAAGTTGAAAAGACTGGATCTACTTCGTCCCGTCTTTTATAACTTCTCCTCAGTTCCGTCATAAAGCACTTATCATCCTGGTACTGCGATAGGCTATACTATTAACTTGTAACATCGAATTTACAACATCATCGTTAACTACTAAAAGTCTCTTTTCATCTAAGGCTATCTAAAAATGTATATCTGTACCTATTCTTAGTACAACACAATTTTCCAAATTCGGAGAAGTTTGTGAATAGTAGCGACTCTCACTTTGAGAGAGGAACAGAGATTGAGGGTAATTGAGAATAAGGTTCTTAGAAAATATCTGGGGCTAAGAGGGATGAAGTTATAGGAGAATGGAGAAAGTTACACAACGCAGAACTGCAAGCATTGTATTCTTCACCTGACATGATTAAGAACATTAAATCCAGACGTTTGAGATGGGCAGGGCATGTAGCACGTATGGGAGAATCCATAAATGCATATAGTGTGTTAGTTGGGAGGCCGGAGGGAAAAATACCTTTGGGGAGGCCGAGACGTAGATGGGAGGATAATATTAAAATAGATTCGAGGGAGTTGGGATATGATGATAGAGACTGGATTAATCTTCAAGGATAGGGACCAATGGCGGGCTTTATGTGAGGGCGGCAATGAACCTAAAGGTTCCTTTCAAAGCCAGTAAAAAAATGTAAGTACCTATTCTTAGGCCTAAACAAGTTTCCAAATTCAGTAAGTAATAGTGCAAGGCTATACTCATGTAATGCAGTAATAATTATTGTAACTATGTGTAGCTTTTAAACGAAAATATTTTATTCTCTTTTAATTTCAATCTCAAAACGTTAGTCAACGTTAACTTGGGAACACTAACTGTTCCCCTGTCAATTTCTTTATTTAACGATTGGGATCCACTGCACGTATCTTTCGAATGGTGCTCGTGTTGCAATACGTTTCATTCAATAGTTTCATTAGTATTTCGGCCGTCGACAATTACACAACCAAATAACCATAAATCGGTTAGTTAGTGTACACGCAACATGGGAGCTAGTCACATAAATATTCAAGTAACCAGAAATAAAACAAATTAGCAAGCCACATGTGCTGTAGCAAAACCTGTTTACTAATATGGCTTACTAGGGTCGCAGTTCTACAAATTAGGTCATTTGACGGATTTGGTATAGATTTTTAAACATTACAGAACTGCCACCAAATTTATATTCTGCGGTATGACATTTGTGTTTAGTTGTTCATCAACAAACAATAATATTTAACCACAAAATGACAAGAAATAATGAGAAATAATTAATACTTAATAAGAGCAGGGCATGTAGCACGTATGGACGAATCCATAACTGCATATATAGAGTGTTAGTTGGGAGGCCGGAGGGGAAAAAGACGTTTGGGCAAGCCGAGACGTAGATGGAAAGACAATATTAAAATGGTTTTGAGGGAGGTGGGATATGATTATAGAGACTAGATTAATCTTGCTCAGGAAAGCGATGGCATCAGTTCGAAATTCACGTACTACGTCCTGCTAAGTCCTATATTGACCTGGTGATCGTGGTACCATGGATAAATATATAATAGGATGGGAAACTTACTGAGTTTCCCGTAACACATACTAGAGGCGCTGTTGTAGAAATTGATCTTGCTGCCATCTGTTTGTGGGAGGGGCGTTATTAAATCTAGCAGCGCACCAAGTAGAGAAAAGAGTAATTACTCCATGCATTTAGCAGCGCATCTGGTGACGAAAATGTTAAACTGTGCAGAAAGTATTAACTCCCACCCTCGTCGGTATTCAAAACTAACCCAATTTAAAATATAACATTTACAGTTTTATTCCTCACAGCATATTCTACTGAAAATTCTTACCGCAGCCAACAGGAAGATAAAAGAGACGATGTATTTTACACTACCCGATTAAAATATAACCAGACAGAAACAAAAAAATAAAGCAAAAGGTTAGATAATTGGAATTGTATTCTTTGGGTATTTATTGTACAGCGCAATGGAAAAGTCTGCAAGAACTACTTAGATAGTTCAATTTATTATATTACTATTACTTTACAATACATTCAACAACACTATTTTACAACGTCCATAAACATCACTGTTTAACATACACTGCTTATACACACACGTATCACTTTATGTTCACTTATTAGCAAGTTTCTGTCTGCCATCTCGTCTCCTCGACTCTCGAGCAATATCTCAAACAGATAAATAGAGAACTCTGGGTAATGTACCCAACACGTAGTTCTAACGTTTACCACCTACGACGTTGGGAGCTGATCATCTTATTTCAGCCCCCCACGGCCAGATGGTGCTGACCGCAGTTTCGCATCCTATTATATATTTATCCATGGTGGTACCGCAGATACCGCGATTCAACCTGGCGCCATCTGTCCGAGAGAGCTACACTCTCTAGTCTGCCGCAGTCCGCTGTGATCTGTGCAGCTTCCCAAGACAGATAACATCTGTAGGCGAATCACAGTACCGCGTCTGCTGGATCTCCCAGTCGACTTGAAACTATTGAAGATGATAGATGAAGCTGAAATTTAATGAAAATGAAAAGAGTCCGAGATCCAAAGCCGAAAGCAAACCAGCAATTGTGGTTCAAGTGGTTGAGAGTGAAAACGTTGGGAAACCCCCAACCATGTAACTTGTCTCAACCAGGATTTTAATCGGGTGGACTCGTTTCACAGTCAGGGATGCTAACCGTTACTCTATAGCCGTGAATCCAGAGACATCTTACGCATAAATCAGGAATCGAAGTAGAAAACATGAGAGCGAGAAAAGCTGATCAATAGGCTGCAGTGTACCCCGGACTGAATAATGGATGAGCCGTCAAAAAACAGAAGGTAAGAACATGTTTCATAGTGTGATCTCAGCTGTGGTTTATTTGCTGTCTTCCTCGGAATTCTCAGCATCATTCCGTCACTGGTTCATATCATCCACCGCGCTTGAGGAATGAGCTAGAAGAGCTATGCAGCCAACAGGTTTATGGGTACGCCACGTGGTACACCCTATTACACACATTCCGTGCGTAGGGGGTCAGATAAGTGTGCGGCGCACATTTTTGGAGGAAAAGGAAGACAGAAAGAACGGGCACATTTATACAGGAGGAGGAATGGAATCTTAGACATCTGCCCCGCCCCTCACAGAAGTCTTGCAAACATCCTTAACAACCGAGGCGCAGAGGCGAGTATGCGCTGGCTATGACATGCCGCAAGGCCCATAATTCTCTCTCTACTGTTCTTCACCCCACAAACCACCCCTAACCAGAAAGAGGGGGAAAGAAATGAAGGGTTCTGCATATTTTCAAACAGACCAAAGTGTGCAGGGCTCGACTGTCTGTACAAGCACTGATCCAAAATCAAAACGGATTTAAGTGCTGTATCATGCAGATGTTCAGACTGATAATAGGTTATAAACAACGGAAATGTTTTAAGGTCCGCAGAATTCCATTAATAATTAAGTTTGATATGATGTATTCATAACAAATTTTATCCAGTTATTGAGTGGTAGCGCTTCCAGCTACACATATAGCAAACCTGGCTGCAATTTCCAGAGATTTATTTTCTAACCGTAGGGTCCAGATACGTACTTCTGGTCTTGTATTGTCACATCATTCTGAACACACTTTCACACAATCATGCTACTTGTGGTCACTCAATGTGGTTAGAAACTCTCAAAAATTGCAGATACGGAAATAAAATGTATGCAACAAGGTTCGCAAAACTATTCACCAGTAGCATACATTTGGGCGCTCTTGTTTGCGGCATGTGCGCAATGCGTTGAATCTGGGACTTAGTAAAATTAGGCGTCCCATTTCTTTTTTTGGGTCTGTAAATCCTTTCGGGAGGTGAAAGTAACTCGAATATTGAATATTCTCATTTCCTTAAGATTACATAGAGGTGAACTGTTATATTTTGTAAAAAAAAAAAAAAAATACGATTTTCCTCAAAAATTCTTAAAGTTTAGAATAGCTCTCAATAAATTTTCATACCTACACTGCTGACCAATCACATGTTAGAATTAGAAGAAACTGCTTGTGTTTACTTTACTCTAGTTAGGCTATACATGCTAGTTCCAGACTTTTAACTCTTTTTTCTCGGCTTAGGTTTTTTTGTACTTTTTCATTTACTAAAAATACTACTCTTCCTGCAAAATTTTACTTATTTATTTATTTATTATTTATTTATTATTTATTATTTATTTATTTATTTATTTATTTATTTATTTATTTATTTATTTATTTATTTATTATTTTTTCTAAATAAAATTGTAACATAAAATATAATAAATTCGTTCAGTTTTTTCGTAATAGGGTACAGAAAAAGGGCTTTACTGTTCAAAGTCACCTCGTCACCCTGCAAGAATAGAACTCGTGCTCAAAGGGTGCGGGCGGATTTCTGAATTGAAATTAATAATTATACAATACAATTTGTCTTATGTCTACTGTGCAATTATAGTATATAAATTTAAATTTACAATTTTTCAATTTTTATAAAATCCATATATAACTTTTTAAATTTAATACTAGAACTAGTAGAATTGACAAGATTACGATATTTAAATATGAATTTGTTATATATTCTTGGGCCTAAATTACTACTATGATTAAATACTGTAACAGTGTTGCATTTTGGTTCAAACAATCTTAAAGAATTCATATCTTTTGTTTCATAACTATGAGAATATAATTCAAAATTATTTCGATTTTTATGTATGAATTTTATTAATACAATATAATAAATTTGTCTTACGTTAAGTACATTAAAGTCTATAAACAAATTTTGAAATGGAAAATCAATAGGTTTATGAAGACATATTTTAATTATTGTCTTCTGTAATAAATAAAGTGGATTAAAATTGGATTTAAATGAGCTACCCCATCCTATAATTCCATACATAATTACCGATTGAAATAAAGTTAAATATATTGTACGTAATAAACTTATTGACAAGTAATTCCTCAATAAAACACAATAATATACTATTTTACGCAATTTATTACAAAGGTAATTAATGTGTTGCTTCCATTTTAAATGATTATCGAAAATTATGCCTAAATACTTAACTTCAGAGGACTTTTTAATAATCGGGCATTTACACTGTATAAGACAACAATCAGAATTATGTAATTTAATACTTGATATAGATGTAGGAGCTTATAATAGATGCATTTTTTTGTCGATGTTCTTGAATGTGTGCTTAATAACATTTAATATTGAAACTTCCTTTAGACCTCATATTTCATTTTTTTATATCAGAGGTGACCTCTAGTTTGACTAGTTTATAAAATTTAAATCTTATTTCAGTGTATTCTTAAATGTGTCATATTTGCTACGGGATAATCATAATTATTGTTTTGCGTAATTCCTTAATCAGCAGAGTCGCGTCTCCTCTTCTCTTCAGAACGTGGTACACTGGCGCTGAAATATACTAGACCGCTACTAATCGATAGTGATCGATAATTTGTTGGTGTAAGTGCGGCTTCTTTAGTTATTACTTCTAGGAATAAATATCGAATATAATAGTGTCGCGAAAACTAATCTGCTTACATACACCCGCACTAGAAACTAAAAAAATTCACCTCCCTCTAATGATTGTAAAAAAAACCACTAGATTTAGCGAGCAACCATGACAACGACAATCATGAGAATAATTTAGACTTGATCTACATCAATATTTTCCCAAACACTTTTTCCCCCGTTCCAATAATAGGGTCATCTATTGAGAAATATCGGAGCTATTTCAAAGTTTGTCAATTTGTTATAAAAATGGTTCTGACTTACCTGTAGTTAGAAAGTTCGTTTACACCAGCGGTGGCGAAAATGTAATCGTGCGCCGAGCCACTGTGTAACCTGCAACGTGCATAGCACCTATGGAGGGAGGCGGACACCCGAAGGGGAAGTGCAGCAACTGTCTGACTTATTAACGGATTTTCATTTTCCTTACGTCAAGCACTTAAATATAATTTTATACAGTACAAGGCTACAAACTAATGTTTAGTACGTGTAACGAAGAAAGAAATGAACAATAAATGAACAATATCACAACCTAAAATTAACTGTCTTCAGAATGTCTCTGCGACAGAGTTTCAAAATCAGGAATTATGTCACTTACTGCCAGTCGTAGTTGATCACGAAAGTATTTCTCTGTCAGTCGTGATCTAAATTTGATTTTTACTAATTTCATTGTTGGAAATAATTTTCCACAAACGCAAGTTGTAGCGAACATGGCTTCGACAGAGCAAGCGAAAGAACGAAGCTTCGGATAATTATTTTTTGGCAAAGATTTGAAAGTTCAATATTTGTCAAGTCCTGACATCTAGCTTTCATTTGACATCACATAGTAAATCAGTGAGTTCAAATTGAAGAGCTAACCGCATTATTCGTACATCTGCTGAAAAAGGGTCGACGTATAGCGGCGATGATGATGATGTTGATGATGATGATGATGATGATGATAACAACAGCAACAATAACACTTAGTCCATATCTGTGGAGTAACGGTCAGCACGTCTGGTTGCGAAACCAGGTGGCCCGGGTTCGAATCCCGATCGGGCAAGTTACCTCGTTGAGGTTTTATCCGGGGTTTTCCCTCAACCCAATACGAGCAAATGTTGGGTAACTTTCGGTGCTGGACCCCGGACTCATTTCACCGGCATTATCACCTTCATATCATTCAGACGCTAAATAACCTAGATGTTAATACAGCGTCGTAAAATAACCCAATAAGATAAAAAATAAATAACACTTAACCTTTTAATGTTTCATCAGTAACATGTAGTATAACGTCGTTTTATGTTATACAACCGTTTTCCTCGTAATACTTGTGAACAAATCATACATTTAATATTCTCATCATATTGACAACAAAAAAATGCGTCCTCCCATTCTACTTGGAACTTTCGTACATGGTTTTGAGAGAGACATACGCCACTCGCAGGTCAGAGACAAATACAAATGGAACGGAGTTTGACTCCAGTGAGTGAGAGGGTGGGGGTTGGCGGAGGTTAGAAGCAAGCGAAATGCACTGTGAGCCACAATGTCTCGCGAGTCACGTTCTCGCCACGGCTTTTACACGATCTGAAAATTGTAGATCAGATATCTTTGAATACCAGTGCATTACGACGATATGGAATCCTTCGCGTGGAATTCGCAGACTTACAAAATGTCTTCGATAAACGTTTGAACACACCTGAAAGCGAGTTTTTGTGCCTCTTATAGTCGTATATGCGAAGAATCTTAATTGTGTATCAAACTCATGTCAAGCTAAGCGATGGTTTATTTTCATGCACTTCTTCACTACAAGACATGAATTTCAAACCTCAGGAACTACGCAGTAACCGACTGGTGTTCTTGGTTCTCCAAGTGTTGTTCTTCCGAGATCTTAGCACGTATTTACGTTACTACTTTTTTATTCTTTGAAGAAACACCGCGGAAAAATATTTCTTCTGATTCAGTATCTGTTAGTTACAGGGGAGACAGTTCTGACATCGGTAATTATACACAAAGTTGCTGCTAAGAAGTATTTTACACTTCTCCCCTCTCCCCACTTGCAGCTCCAACACATGGCAGACACATGGGGCGGTCTCCGCGTCGTTCAAAGCCCGTTTGGGGGCGTAACTACAAATATCGTGTTATAAGAATATGTATCTCATTAAGTTGGCCTTCAGAATCATGAAATCTGGATATGAAACCCTGATCCGAGAGCTGTTATGCCCACCTCCCTTGCAAATCTTTCAAATTATAGAAGGCGGAACACTTAATTCTATATATTATTTACAGCCTATAAGTCCCACGTGTTCAACTTATGCACGTGTGACATTAAAATCTAACGATAAATATCCAGGCGAACGATCGTGGGCAATGAACTCAAAAACGTGTACAATGTAGTCTATTCGACAAGACAAACTGTTGTTAAATCAAAATTATGAGAGCAACGTGAAATCTTTCCATGTTGAATCTTTCGTACACTACTTTTAACACTTGAATATAAATAATTGATTAAATGGCGATCTTACTCGTGTTAATTGTGTAAGTATGTGCGGCTTACAGCTGTTTCGGTGCTTCTTCACACCATCTTCAGAGCCTACTAGATCTCGGCGTCATCTCGAACTTCGCTGCCTGTTGTGTGGGTGCTTCCGATTGTTGGAAAGTGTTGAAATGTGGTGTCAAATAGTGTGTGTGTTCTGAAATTGATCTGTGTGTTGAGAATTTGATCAGGGTGTGTTTTAGTGTGTATATTTCACATTGTTCTAGTGTGTTGAGTTTTTGGTTTTTGGGTTGTATGTGCAGGATTTCCATGTCTGTATTTATGTTACTGTATGTGTGGTTAGCATTAGTTATGTGTTCGGCATATGTAGATGTATTGTGTCCTCTGGTTATTGCTTCAATATGTTGCGACAGTTTCTACATTGGACAAACAGGCAGATCATTCCAAACTCGATACAAAGAACACATTAAAGCAATAATCAGAGGACACAATACATGTACATATGCCGAACACATAACTAATGCTAACCACACATACAATAACATAAATACAGACATGGAAATCCTACACATACAACCCAAAAACCAAAAACTCAACACACTAGAACAATATGAAATATACAGACACACTAAAACACACCCTGATCAAATTCTCAACACTCAGATCAATTTCAGAACACACACACTATTTGACACCACATTTCAACACTTTCCAACAATCGGAAGCACCCACACAACAGGCAGCGAAGTTCGAGATGACGCCGAGATCTAGTAGGCTCTGAAGATGGTGTGAAGAAGCACCGAAACAGCTGTAAGCCGCACATACTTACACAATTAACACGAGTAAGATCGCCATTTAATCAATTATTTATGTGAAATCTTAATTCTTCCATTTTATACCACTGTCCTAACCTGGTCTTCACTCTCTCAATAAACGCCTTCATTTTTATGCTCTTCCCAAATTTGCAATGTCTTTGTTCTGAACTCCCAACGTTTCGGCTTTAAAGATTACTCTTTATCTTCTTCCCAACCGTCTTTGTGGTCTTCTGAACATTCAGTCAAGCTTTGGTAAAATAACGCTTGCTGTTAAAATTAAACATCCTGTTAGTGTAATAATGTTTCATCAAACAATTGAAGTACTTTGGTTAGTTAAAGAGATGTTAAGACCAATATAACAGGAATCAACGGGGCAGTGACTGTATGAAAATTTTCTGACTGTGTCTAGTTCTGGTGTAGTCATTTGTTTTAGCGGCAAACCGTATATTTCTATATTGTGGAAGTATTATAAACTAATATAATTATAATGGAAATTGAGAAAAAGAAAGTGTAAGAAGCAGTAACTTTACCTGGAAATATATTTTAGTAGGTCTAGCCATTAATTATAAGAACGTAATTGAAGACAACCGTAGTGATGGAAAAATCGACAAGCTTGGTTTCTTTAACCCAAGATTTCAATCGCCATTCGGATGTAAAGACGCGAACTATGAAACAAATAAAACGATGTTATAAAAATTTGAAGAGGAATGTTAAGAAGAATCATGCAAAATATAAGGTAAAACATCTGAAAACTGACGGTAGTACTTTCATTCCCAAAGTTGATGATGTGGGTGTAACAATTCTTTCAATTATCCAGGATCAAACAGAACTATTATAAAATGAAGATGATTGTGATGCTGAATACAATGGTTAGTGTTAACATTATTTTCATATCTTAGATACATAACATATTTCCACATGCCATTAGTTATCTTACATGGAAATTGTTACTTTCTGATAAATCTACAATATTGTTTCTTCTATGATTACTTTACTGGGCTTCAAAGACGCCAAATATATCGTGATATAAAATATTGCTTGTAACATGGAACAAGAAGGAATATCCGGGGTGGAAAAGTTAGAATATAAATAGGTGATCGAATATTTACGGTATCTAGTATAATTTTATTACGAATATATACGGTTTATACAAAGGACAACATAATATACTGTAGTTAGCGATATATGTGTAGTTTTCGGAGGTCCTGTCCAGCAGTGTCCATGGTTACACGGGCCTGTATATTTACTCTTATGACCCACCCAATGCAACTGCAGCCTAGCAACCGACCTTTCACTACTGAATGACCCGCACTGGATTTCAGATTAACAAAACTGCCAAAATCGGTGGCGCCGACTGTACCCAGGAGTCTATTTCTCATGACGTTCACCACGAAAGTATAAAAACGCATGTGGATCCAGGATTTTTTTATTACATTTCCTAATAAGATATGAATTTTATGACATGACGTCATTTCAACTACTTGAGAGTCTGAGTTGAAATTAAACGTGAAGAAAATACGAAAAATATAAATTTTCGATATTTATTTCTTTTTTATTTAAATCCACCACCAACAGAAGCAGGCTTCCAATTACAGGTGGCTTACATAGATACTTACACAAAATACATAATAAGAAAAAAAACAAAACAAAACAAACAACACAAACGAAAGAAAGAAAATACATAACGGTAATAGATGCTAGAATATAATATTGTAGTTAATATAGTGCCAAATGTCAATATAATGATGCATAATTATTCAAAAAGTAGAGTAAAAACATAATACACTACTTCATAATTTAAATATCTAAGGAAATACAATTTTCTTTAATATTGTATGAAAATTTTCAACTGTTAAACTGAAATCTAATTGAGAATCACAGTTTAAAGACAGAGAGTTGTAAGTATTAAGGCTGGTTCACAATAAATCGGGAACGGAAACGGCAACGAGAACGAGAACGGAAAGATTGTTAAAATGAATGTATTTAAATGTGAGGATTCACAATTAACTATTGTGAACGTTCACATTAATACATTGATTTTAACATTATTTCCGTTCTCGTTCTCGTTGCCGTTTCCCTTCCTGGTTTAATGTAAACCAGCCTTTACACATAACAAACAATGGAGAGTTCTTGAAGAAAACAGTTCTAGGAATGGGAATAACAAAAGGTTGCCTATGACGTAATTCTGTTTTTTTTTTACATTGAACTGAAGGAATTTAAGAAAATCACAGTTATTCAATATACCGTTAATAGTCTTATAGAGTAAAATTTGGCTATTTATTAATCGTCGAGATTTTAAAGTTTTATAACTAAATTCAAAAAGTAACTGATTATATGAAATTTGCTTGTCATAAGACGACACGTGATGTTTTTTAAAATATAAATAACGTAAAAATCTTTTCTGTATCCTTTCTATTTGCATCTGATGGGACTGGAACTGAGGTGACCATATTACAGACGCATACTCTAGCTTACTCCTAACTAGAGTTTTATATAGAGTATCAATAGCATTTATATTTTTTAATTCTTTTGTATTTTGTATGACGTGAATATGTTAGGAGAAAATCCACAAACGATTAGGGAAAATACGGAAATTTTACTGGAAGCAAATAAAGAGATAGGTTTGGAAGTAAATCCCGAAAAGACAAAGTATAATATGATTATGTCTCGTGACGAGAGTATTGTACGAAATGGAAATATAAAAATTGGAAATTTATCTTTTGAAGAGGTGGAGAAGTTCAAATATCTGGGAGCAACAGTTTAATATAAATGATACTAGGGAGGAAATTAAACACAGAATAAATATGGGAAATGCGTGTTATTATTCGGTTGAGAAACTTTTGTCATCCAGTCTGCTATCGAAAAATGTGAAAGTTAGAATTTATAAAACAGTTATATTACCGGTTGTTCTGTATGGTTGTGAAACTTGGACTCTAACTTTGAGAGAGGAACAGAGAATAAGGTGCTTAGGAAAATATTTGGGGCTAAGAGGGATGAAGTTACAGGAGAATGGAGAAAGTTACACAACACAGAACTGCACGCATTGTATTCTTCACCTGACATAATTAGGAACATTAAATCCAGACGTTTGAGATGGGCAGGGCATGTAGCACGTATGGGCGAATCCAGAAATGCATATAGAGTGTTAGTTGTGAGGTCGGAGGAAAAAGACCTTTAGGGAGGCCGAGACGTAGATGGGAAGATAAAATTAAAATGGATTTGAGGGAGGTGGGATATGATGATAGAGAATGGATTAATTTTGCTCAGGATAGGGACCAATGGCGGGCTTATGTGAGGGCGGCAATGAACCTCCGGGTTCCTTAAAAGCCAGTAAGTAAGTAAGTATGTAAGTAATTCTTTTGTATTTCTGATTATAAATCCTAATTTTCTATATGCTTAAATTATTTCTTCTCTGTACAGGTACTCTAAGTTTATTTTCAATCAACATTCACATATTACGTGACCCGACACCCTGCACACAATTTGGCTTTTCTATCGACGTGGAGAATACGCCCTTCGAGTGTCGACGGTTACAAAGTCATGGGTGCTCTACCTCCTTGTTCCCTTGGGACTTCATAGCTGGAAGTACGTGGAAAGCACTAATAATGTTCGGCACTGAACAGTTGAAACGCGATTGAACAAAAGGAACTTTCAATAATTTCATTTTCAATCAGAGCGGAAGAAACTAGCAACTGTTTCACGTTGCTAAACAATTAAACACAGAAAATTGTTTGGCCGCACTCATAATGAAGCGATACTTCCGACAATGTGCCTCATGTTCGCTTTGTTTAGAAAGTCTGGATATAAAACACGAGGCGAAGAGTTGGAATATTCGTGGCGGTGGTTTGTTTGGCAACGGGAATGTAAACAACCCGCCTCAAGTTAAGTGTCGATTTACGGACGCTCAGTTCACGTCGAGCCGTCGCGCTGCGCCAGCCGCCCGGCGGATGTTTGCCTTTCTGTTGAAAACTTAAAAAAAATACTACGGCGCATTTTGTATACATATCTTTCATTCACACCGGAAACCATCTATTTCTGAGTATAATATGATACCATCACTGAAACCAATTAGCTCTCTCAATTCTTTAAAACGATAGCAAGTTAGGCTTATGTGAAAATTGGTATGAGAATTAGAGGTGGGTCGATTCGTGAACGAATCGTTCATTCGAACGACTAATAATAAAGAATCGTAAGAATCGATTCGCGGTAATAACGAATCGTCGTTCAAAAGAATAGTAACGAATTGACATGGTATCGTAACCCACGATTCTATTTACTTGTTTGATGTAACCGTGCCGAATACTCCCGAGCGAGAGTGAAATCAAAATATGTACTGCATTTGTTAAGTGTGAAAAATAATGAACACGAACCTGAAATTTGCATAGTTAAATAGAGATGTAATGCAACAAATGTACTTCATAATAAGGTTCAATTGATAAATTATAATTTAGAAACATTATCTTGGGTAATTTTGTAGACTAATGGAGGTCATGCTGAATGGTTCCAGCCAATGAGAAAGAGACAATCCAATGTCTCGCCTCTTATGCCATCTATGCGAGAGATGTAGAACGTTTTTGTTCTACGCGTGGTTTGCAAAGGAAAGTGTCCTCTAAGTCGTTCGTTGACGAATCGTTGGAATCGCAGAGTAGGAAGAATCGTGAACTCGTTGACGATTCAAAAGAATTGTTGGAATCGCAGACTGAGAAGAATCGTGAACGAATCGTTAGAATCGATTCGTAATGCATGATTGAATCGTTGAAATCGACTTCTGAAAAAGAATCGTGTTGCCCAACTCTAATGAGAATGCACTGCTGTACTTGTTGGCGCTGTATAGCATACATGGGCACAATTTTCGGTTACGTGAGGCACTCGATTTGAAATAGTTTGTCTACTAGGAGAGGAGACTGCAGAGTAGGATGGGAAATATAAACTGCTGTGACCTGCGTCACCTTATCGTAATCGCTAAGGCGGTCAGTGGCGAATTATTAGGAAAGCGCTTGGTTAACGTGAGAGACTCGAAAACTTTCATTCAATTTGGAAAATTAATTCGGCAGCTTTAATCATAAACCTCTTTACTACTTCTCCATCATTGAATTGATTTAAATCACAGGCGAGAAATTGCGTAACTAGCCAATAATATTCCATCACGTTGTCTACGTTTATTTTCTTGAATATTCTGGCGTTTCTCAAGATTACTTCATCTATTTGCACGTTTTCGACCTAAAAAATTTTCAAAAAATCATATTTCGTTTTCTACGCACATTTAATATTTTTTTATAAATTTCTTTTGGAAATAATACATACTAACAACATTTAATTCTTCGTACCTTTCAATGCAGCGTGTTTAAGGTATAATGTCATATTTAGTATACTATGCAAATGTTAAGATCATAAATTTTCTTCGGAATAGTATGAAAAATAACATTTAATTTGTCTTACCTTCTAATTCAGCATGTTCTTTATGACATAAGGAGTAATTTCGTTGTATTTTATATTTATTGATGCCTAATAGGATTTTAGAGCATAACAACATCATATGTTCTCCCTTCTAAACAGCAAAAAAACTCTTCCTCCCATTTCTCATGAAATATTCGTTTTCTAACGCGTACACACTGTTTTGATAATGCCATTATGCCACCACTGATATTGCTTATGAAACTGATATAGAACCTGCCCACGCCTAGGAGCTGCGTGAGGGAGGAACGGGGACTGTGAAGATAATGTCACTCAGAGCGATAAGCTCTGTGAAGGTCAGTGAGGCATTATTTCTCAAGTAAGGCACGATGCCCATCCATTCTGTAAAGAAAAGAATTTACTCCGTGTGGATAGATTGAGTCCTTATGATTAGTGATGGATAAATTTCCGGTAACTTTGCCATCAGGAATATTCCCTGAAAAAGTTCCCAGTCGTCAAAATATGAACGACTGTTAAAATTGAGTTTTATTGTTGCAATAACACTGAAAATTAACATTACAGAATTTTTTCATATCAAAGCACAGAAAGTCATTAAATATGGACACAGAGGTCTCATATTTCTTTAACAAATATCAACTATTTAACAACTTTATAAAAAAAGTGAAATGAAAAAGATGTGAACAAGAAAATTACCAAATTTATTTTTAAAAGCTAAATTAGTACAAAAATCTACAAGAATAAAAATATATAATACACTAGCATTACCCACCCTTCTATACGGAAGCGAGATTTGGACATTAAAGAAAAAAGACATGAACAGAATCAAAGCAACGGAAATGAAATTTTTCAGGAGAACAGCAGGATATACTCTTTTAGACCGAAAAAGGAATGAAGAAATTTTAGAACAATTAGAAGTAGAGTCAGTAGAAGAAAAAATCACCAGATACAAATTCAATTGGCTAGATTGTAAGAAGAATGGAAAATTCAAGAATCCCAAAAATTATGATGCAATATAAACCTAGAGGACATCGTCGACCAGGAAGACCGTTAAGAAGACTGCTAGATGGGGCCGAAACAGGTCTACAGAGGCCTAATTCGTGAAGGATGATGATGATGATGATGATAAAAAAGTGTTCTATTTTCAACTGATCAACAATTTCATTGTTATTTCGGATTGGAGTCAGAATACAAAGAGTAATACATAAAAGATACAGAGGACACCCAAAAGACTCAACCAGAGATCGGCAAAATGGTTATCATGACGACGTAAATTGTGACGTCACTGAATGCAACCCGCTAAACACAGGGAGCATCAGAGAGGAAGAAAGGCATTTATCTTTCAGTAGTGGTGTAGAAAAATGTTACATTCTTCAGATTTTTTTACTAAAATATTCCTAATTTACATAATCTGAGTATTTATGTTGAAAAACATTTTTTTTATACTTTATCTGGATTTTTAATATGCTACAAACGTCTAATACCATTTTAAAAAACGGCTATCATTGCTCCCTTACCAAGTAAGTTTTCGTCTGGATATTTTTTTTTAGAATGTATAATTTTAAGTTTTCAAAAAAATATAATATATATGTGTATGTTCACAAATTGAAACATAGCTGCTCTGTTGGCAGAAAATAAGCAAACCGATGGATATTTTACTTTTGGAAGTAGGCTACTATCTAAAATAAATCTAAACCTGGCAAATGATTGCATTGTATTTCCAAATTTGTAGTCTATAAATCCACTTCTTTCAAGAGAACTGATTCAATCATTGCTTAACAAGCCAACAGTATCAACAGTTTAATAATCTCGCCTTCTCATTCGATAAAGACTCTGCACCACATTATCTTTGACCGCCTGACCACTGCAAACATGTCAGGAATTTCTCTTAACTCTTGGGCTGCAGCAACGACTCGCATCCCAAGATCTTCAGATGAAGCAAATGGAGTACGATTCTTTTTCACTATTCTTATGCAGATGACACAGTTTTACTTTTTGGTGGGAAAACCTGGTATGATGCATATATTAATTCAAATAATGGGCTTAAATTAATAAAAAAATGGTTTGAAATAACTTATCTTTCTATCAACGAAAATAAAACCATAATTATTCCATTCTCATTATCTGAAAAATGTAACAAACCTCCTACATTTATATTAAGTATTAAATTACATAATTCTGATTGTTGTCTTATACAGTGTAAATGTCCGATTATTAAAGAGTCCTCTGAAGTTAAGTACTCGTATTTAGGCATAATTTTCGATAATCATTTAAAATGGAACCAACACATTAATTACCTTTGTAATAAATTACGTAAAATAGTAAGTTATATTATTTTGTTTTATTGAGGAATTACTTGTCAATAAGTTTATTACGTACAACATATTTAACTTTATTTCAATCGGTAATTATGTATGGAATTATGGGATGGGGTAGCTCATTTAAATTCAATTTTAATCCACTTTATTTATTACAGAAGAAAATAATTAAAATATGTCTCCATAAACCTATTGATTTTCCATCTCAAAATTTGTTTCTAGACTTTAATGTATTTAACGTAAGACAAATTTATTATATTGTATTAATAAAATTCATACATAAAAATCGAAATAATTTTGAACTGTATTCTCATAGTTATGAAACAAATTTTATAAATTCTTTAAGATTATTTGGACCAAAATGCAACACTGTTACAGTATTTAATCATAGTAGTAATTTAGGCCCAAGAATATATAACAAATTTATATTTAAATATCCTAATCTTGTCAATTCTAATAGTTCTAGTATTAAATTTAAAAAGTTATGTGTGGATTTTATAAAAATTGAAAAATTGTAAATTTAAATTTATATACTATAATTGCACAGTAGACATAAGACAAATTGTATTGTATAATTATTAATTTCAATTCAGGAATCCGCACTGAGCACGAGTTCTACTCTTGCAGGGGCGAGCTAAAGTTTTTCTGTATATATTATATTTTATGTTACAATTATTAGCAAAATAATAAATAAATAAATAAATGTGGCCTCACACAAAAAGTTTAAGAGGCTAATATCAGGTGAGTTAACAGGCTAGAATAATGGACCATCACCTCAATCTATCCATCTTAAAAACATTAAAACATTGCCAGATACCTACGTACATCATGTGTTGCATTGTTTGGACTATGAACGCACACATCCTGTAGGAAGATTTTTATTATGGGATTATATCCTGTACACTTTCGCGCCCTGTTGCTAAGAAACAAAATGTTTCCGGCATGTGGTCTACGCCTCAAAATACTTCAAATGAAGGCTCCTATCAGTCAACACAGCTTGTCGGTTGGATTTAGGTTCACCCTGTGCATGCTTTCTTTGAACTATCCCGTCACAATATTTACTCATGCTGTGAAAAGTTCTCTTCCTCCTGATAAGAAGGTAAAGCCGTTAGTCTCAAGTAGTGGATTTAATGCAAGAGGTGAATAAAGTCGCCATGGCAACGACTGGCACTAGATAGTGTATAACGAGCCCCGTCGACCAAGTTCACAAATCGAACATCAGTCGAGCAATCAGGCAACCAGACTGCATCATTATCGCGTCCCACTCGACACGGCTCATGTGAGACCTACTGCAAACACTCAGTTGTGAGGTGTACAGCAAAGATTGCAGGTAAACAGCCAACATCTTTATCCTTCCGAACTTCGTGAAGGATGTGACCTTGGGAAACCTCATGTCCTTCAAAACAGTATTCGAGTTCACGTGGCAGAAAATGGCATCTTATTTTATTACGACCGAACGGACAAATACTTATTTTCGTGTTTAAATATCATTAAATGTTATTCGATTTTTCATCGTAAAAATACAGACTTCGCATTTTGTAGCGCTTTCTAATAATAGATCAACATACTTATTTATTTATTATTTTTTGCTAATAATTGAAACATAAAATATTATTATATATCATTCATTCATTCATTCTCATTCATTCATTCATTAATATTTTATTCAATTTGTCTTATGTCTAGATCTTAGTATCCTAAATTTAAATTTACAATTTTTCAATTTTTATAAAATGAAGCTTTAAGATGTGGAACAAGTATTTAAATATAAATTTGTTATATATTCTTAAAAAATTTTATTAAATAATATTAAACAATCTTAAAGAATTCAACCTTTTTTCATAACAAAATTTTTTCGATTTTTATGTATGAATTTTATTACAATTTAAATTTGTACGTTAAGTACATTAAAGTCTAGAAACAATTTTGAGATGGAAAATCAATTTTATGAAGACAATTTTATTTTTTCTTCTGTAATAAATAAAGTAGTTAAAATTGAGATGAGCTACCCCATCCTATAATTCCATACATAATTACCGTGAAATAAAGGTTGTACGTAATAAACTTATTGACAAGTATTCCTCAATAAAACAAAATATTACTATTTTACGTAATTTATTACAAAGGTATTTGCCTTTTAAATGATTATGGAAAATTATGCCTAAAACTTAACTTCAGAGGACTCTTTAATAATCGGACATTTACATATAAAGAATTATGTAATTTAATACTTAATATACTGTAGAAGTCTTTGTTACTTATGTGTTAGCTTTAATAGGTCTTCTTCTTCTTCTTCTTCAAGTATTATGTCAAATGGTCTGTTACGATCTCACAGTTGAATTTTCAATCCAGCGCTTCTTTGGACGACCGAGAGATCTCTTCCCGTTTGGACGATAGTGGAGCATGACTTTTGGGATTCTATCTCTATGCATGCGATGCAGATGATTTATCCAGTTGTTCTGATAATGTTTTACGTGATTAATTACAGGTTCTAGTTGTAATTCTTCCATTACATCTTCATTGCGTTTGTGATCCCATTTCGTATATCCCGCTGTATATCTCATAAATTTCATTTCATTAGCCGTTATTCTGCTTTCGTCTTTCTTCCTCAATGTCCATGCCTCACTGCCGTAACAAAGTACAGGTCTCGCCAAGGTCTTGTAAAGGCCAATTCGAGTATGCCTTTGTACTAGGGAAGGTTTCATAATGGTGTTAATTATTCCCATTGTTTTGGTGTATTTAGAAATTTTCTGTGAAATATATACTTCATCGAAAAAAAGATAATGTGTATCCGAGATATGTAAAATAATTTATCTTTTCTAATATTTTTTAATCTAAACATATTTTGCTAGGCACAGGATATTTTCCGCAGAAGGCCATAATTTTAGTTTTTTTCTTTATTGATTTTCATATCATATTTAATTCCAATTTTGTTAAAATTAAAAACTGAACGTTGTAATTCATCTTCTGAGGATGCCACCAGAGCTAAATCGCCTGCAAAAAGTAATGAATCTAGTTGCAAATGTCTATTGAGTTGTATATATTCATGAGGCAATTGTTTCCATTCTCTAATTATTTGATTCATATCTATACTACTCTATACTAATAATAAATCTGTAGCCGAAATTTTTCTGGTAATTTTCGATTTTCCAAAAATAATTGGTCCTAACGTATATAATTAACCACCCTGAAACCGAAAATCGCTTTTTGAAATTTCTGTTTCTATGTCTGTCTGTCTGTTTGTCTGTCTGGATGTTTGTTACCTTTTCACGCGATAATGGCTGAACGGATTTCGATGAAAATTGGAATATAAATTAAGTTCGTCGTAACTTAGAGTTTAGGCTATATAGCATTCGAAATACATTATTTAAAAGGGGGTTATAAGGGGCCTGAATTAAATAAATCGAAATATCTCGTTTATTATTGATTTTTGTGAAAAATGTTACATAACAAAAGTTTCTTTAAAAATAATTTTCGATAAGTTTCATTATTGAAAATTTTGATAGGACTGATATTTAATGAGATAAATGAGTTTTAAATTTAAAATAACTGCCATCTAAGGCCGTGTAATGAATTAAAAACAAATGAATTCGTCTATAAGGGGCCTTGGATAGCAACAATCGAAAGCTATGTAAATACAGAGAATGATTCTGTGTTTGTATGAAGTAATATCGGAAGCTAAATTAACCGATTTGTATAATTAATTATTATTTCACCATTGGAAAGTGTAGTTTCTCTAGATGGACATAATGCTATAATGTTATTACAGTAACTTCTGATATAATATAATATATAATATAATATAATATAATATAATATAATATAATATAATATAATATAATATAGTATAATATAATATAATTAATAATAAGTAATATTATATAATATAATTCAAGTTATTTGAAGGGTTCAGAACCATAGTGGGCCAAGCGCCATTTACTGAATACGTAGTAAACAAGGGTTAAAATTAAGTTATTACCATAATTCAATGGAAACCTATAACAAGTAAAATAAAGTATACACATTAAATCTAAATGATGTCAATCTTAATTAAACTATGGTTGCATGTAATAAAAATTAGAAACATGTTAAAGGAATTGTCATTGCACCAAATGAGTGTCTCTGGACCAAAATGATCGCATTTTAATTATTTGGATGCAATTTAAATTAAGTAACATATTAAACGATTTATCCTTCTATCAAACACGAATGTTCCCTGGATCAAATGTCCTATTTTAATTATGTAATTACTTTATATTTATTTCTAACGGGTGCAGCGGAGCGCACGGGTACGGCTAGTATATAATAAATAGCAACGATGAAAGGTCGCAATCTTGTCTTACTCCTGTACGACTTTCTGTCCAATGCGATAATTTATTGTCACACCTTACTGCAATTAGATTTATTTTAATAGGTCAAGTTATTAATGAAGTGCTATATATAGATTGAATGTAGTGCGCGAGGGAATAAAAAATTTATTGCAAAGAGAATGGAAAGTGTTCTAAAGCTTTACATTGGGCATAGTGTACATGTTCATAACGAATGTAGGATTATTTTAAACCCCCTAAGATAAGGAACTATATGTTGGTATAAAACGACTTTCTCATTTCAACGGAAACTGTTGGCATTGTTTACAACGCAGCACACGTATTGGTTTTCTATCTAAGTACACCAAATGTATGGACCCCAAAGCCTCTGCAGGTGTTTTATTATGCGCAGCAAGACAATATACACGTCTGTTTCTCGCCCATAAGCTGGCACGGGAGCTGTAAACACATTTTACACCGCCTGAATCTGTGTGGAATTTACTGCCCTAGTCATTCATCCGTCCAGTCAATCACGCCGGTTGCAGATGAAGGATGCCCTTAGTTCGGCAAGACGCGTTCAGCCCTCAAGAACAACGACCTCCGTCAGGATGGATGTGGAGAAAAATAAACCGCCTACCAACACTTGTTGTTTTTATAATAAGACAGGAATAGAATCCGCTTAACTTGCCGTAATTAAAGCCAGGTTCACGCGCCAGCTCCAGATCCCTCATAACTGGTTATGGCTATTAATAAGGAACTGCGTCCAAGGAAATCTGAATTGCCTATTTTTAGGAGGCTGGTGTGTCATTCATCCTCTTCAAATGGCACGTGGAGATGCGAGGTTACATTGCAGAACTCTGCAGATATAATAACGAGTCACACACAAAAATTCACAACCTTCTTTGTTAGACAAAAGCATCAGACGCTCGGAAGTGCTTTTACAAAAAAATAATAACGATTTCGACGCTCAGTTAGCACAGTACTGGCTTATGACGACGAAGACTTGAGTTCAAATCTCGCCAATGACGAAGTTGTATTTGTGGTGCACCAAGCTAAGGTTGAGAGGGTTTTCTCGTTTTTCTCTCCTCATCTCACTAACACTTTCCAAAAATCACCTTCTATAATCATTTCCATCCCGAAAAATAGGGCATCTCTTATGTTTGCGTGACGCTGAATCGGTCGTCTGACACGATAGGCGTTCCTCGCCATTTGTCTGAAGATTGGTACAATGAAAGAGTAATGGAACGAGAAAAATTCTCTCCGGCGCTGGAATTTGAACCCGGGTTTTCAGTTCTAAGTGCTGATGCTTTATCCACTAAGCCACACCGGATACCCACCCCGGCGTCGGACAGAATTGTCTCAGTTTAAGTTCCAACTCTTGAGTTTCCTCTAGTGGCCGCCCTCTGCACTACGTCATAGATGTCTATGAACGTAGGACTGAAGTCTACACATGTGCTGAGGTGAACTCGTTATGAGTGACTAGTTGGCCGGGATCCGACGGAATAAGCGTCGTCTTAAATCACAAAGTGATTTACGCATATCATATATATTATTTTAATGTACCAAGTACATATGATATTTCCATGCAGATATTCTGCGTCATCATACCATGAAAGAGTAATGGAATGGAGAACATGTGTGGATTTCAGTCCTACGTTCATAGACATCTATGACGTAGTGCAGAGGGCGGCCACTAGAGGGAACCCAAAAGTTGGAACTTAAATTGAGACGATTCTGTTCGACGCAAGGGTGGGTATCCGGTGTGGCTTAGTGGATAAAGCATCAGCACGTAGAGCTGAAAACCCGGGTTCAAATCCCGGCGCCGGAGAGAATTTTCTCCGTTCCATTACTCTTTCATCGTATGATGGCGCAGAATATCTGCATGGAAATATCATATGTACTTCGGTACATTGAAATAATATATATGAAGATTGTAGATGACAGTTGTGGTGGGCTTTAGACGAGTCACAGCTAGTATGTGTAAGAGGCACCCAAGAGACCCAGGTTCTTGTTTTCTTGACACGGATGTGTATAGGTACAGAGTGATAGCAATACAACTGTGCAGATTTTAATAATCCATTTTCACCACCGTCACAGTATAGGGTTACTAAAATAAAGATGATACCTATTCCGGTTAATCTATCTCTTCCTCAGAGTTCCGCCTCATTTTCACTTACTAATTCGGGGCTTCTTGACAATTTTCGATTTTCCATTTTCTATTTTCTGTATCTGAGACTTCTTTTACATCAATTTATTTCATCATTAAAAACGTGCAGTGCAATTCGTATTTGTTCTAATGCAGTTTTATTTGCAGGCCATTTCACTAATATTTAAACGGTCCTTTACAGCATGAATTGTTTCGTAACAAAATAATAATTTATTATTATTATTATTATTATTATTATTATTATTATTATTATTATTATTATTATTATTACTACTAAATTACTTCTACTCCCTTTGCTCCAAAATGTGATATAAAAAGAGATCATTAATTCTGTTCTAAATTTATTAAAGTTCTCAGTAATATAATGTATCTTTGACACATCTTCTAGATACTTTTCTATTTGATAAATTAACATAATAGAACGTCCCGCACCTTGGCGTCGCGGTCTAAGGCATCCCGCCTAGGACTCGCGTTACGGAATGCGCGCTGGTTCGAGTCCTCATGGGGGAAGACATTTTCTCATGAAATTTCGGCCAGTGTATGGGACCGGTGCCGACCCGCATCGTAATGCACTTGGGGAGCTACGATAGGTTGCGAATACCAGCTATAACGGCTGGGGGGATCATCGTGCTAACCACACGATACCTCCATTCTGGTTGGATGATCGTCCACCTCTGCTTCGGCATGTGGGCGTGAAGCCAGCAGCCGGCTGGTCGGTCTAGGCCCTTCACGGGCTGTAGCACCACGGATTATTTTTTTTAACATAATGAAACATAGAAATTAGGTACATTTCATTCTGTGTGATGTCAAATGAATAAAATAAAAAACAAACATTGTTTTGCGAGAAGCCAATTAACATTAAACTGCAATAAATTATAACCCTTTTTGTATGACTGTTGTGCCTTAGATATTCTGTTCAAAATTGACTGGTTGGTGTTACGTTTTCTGCAACAGGAACAACACAGCAGGTGCCCATTTGATTTCTGTTCATAATGAACTATTTAAGTATTATAGTTTGATGCACTGCAGAAGATTAGAAACATTCACAACTGCCTGTCTGATAGTTCCTTCACTAATGAACAGAATACCACACTGCGAAACATTTCGTGCCCGCACGCACAATAATCAAACTTGTTTCGTTTGTTAAAGGTAAAGCTATCCCCGTAACATGCCATGAAGGCACTTGGGGGGGGATGGAGGTAGAGCTCCATGCTTTCCATGACCTCGGCACTAGAATGAGGTGGTGTGGTCGGCACTACGCTCTGACCGCCTATTACCCCCGGGAAAGACCCGGTACTCAATTTTATAGGAGCTGAGTGAACCTCTGGGCCGTTCTGAAAGTTTGGCATCGAGAAAAAATCCTGTCACCACCTGGGATTGTTTCGTTTTTTACTATACCATATTTTGGAACGGAGTACTATGTTTGCAGATTTAATAATAACGGAAGTGCGCACAATGTGCAGGATAATATATTATTTTAGCTTTCGCTGCTGCAGAACTTGGTCAGTGAAACTAATCGGTTTTTACACTCCATCACATAGTATCTTCCACCACCTGGGATTGTTTCGTTTTTACTATACCATATTTTGGAACGGAGGGAGTACTATGTTTTCAAATTTAATAATAACGGAAGTGCGCACAATGTGCAGGATAATATATTATTTTAGCTTTCGCTGCTGCAGAACTTGGTCAGTGAAACTAATCGGTTTTTACACTCCATCACATGGTATCTTCCACCACCTGGGATTGTTTCGTTTTTTTACTATACCATATTTTGGAACGGAGGAGTACTATGTTTTCAAATTTAATAATAACGGAAGTGCGCACAATGTGCAGGATAATATATTATTTTAGCTTTCGCTGCTGCAGAACTTGGTCAGTGAAACTAATCGGTTTTTACACTCCATCACATGGTATCTTCCACATAGTTCGTCACAAAGTAAACACATGCACACTTCGTCCGGGTGGTGAAAGCTGGTGTTGCGGCATATTTTGGAGTGGAATCCGTGGGTCGCGAATCTGGTCACCAGGTGTCTCTGTAGGTAGTTGGCCTCCTTCCAGTCCTCTCTGGCAATGGCGTCCGTGACGTAGAACTCCTCCCATATTTCTGCTTTCTTACGTTGGTGTTTTCAAATTTGGAACCCCTTTACTTGTCCTTTCTCTCCTTTTACAATAACACACTAACTCATTAAAGCTCTGCTGACAAGGAAATATTGTAAGAAATAAAGATTAACCTACATATAGAATGTATCGAGTCAGCTAATTCAGGTTCATGACTTACATTATGTCGACATCTGATCACATTTTTTTGGAATAATAAGTTATTATGTAATGTAAGACCTAAATAATTACAATTAAATTGTGAAAAGGAGCAGATAAATAAGATTTAATGTCTTAATGGTTATCATTATTGGTTTAAACATGCACTAAAACCAGACGTAAGTGCAAGTTTGAACCAATAAATTATTGAGATTTGCGTTAAAATAATGAGTCTAGGAAATTGTATATTTAGTATGTAGAACTACATTTGTTTATAGATCTTTTGTTATATTATTAAGTTTTGTACTTGTGAACTATATCAATAAATCAATCAATCAATCAAACTCATTAAAGCATTCGTGTTACCAAAACCCCAGAGATATGATTCACTTTAGAAACTAACCTATTTATAGCTCCACTGGGGTAGAATTCTCTCAATACATAGTAAATATTGTACTTTTCTTCGCACGTCACCCTATTTTAATACAAAGTTCTTGTATGCATTAATTAACACGAAGTATGTGCACAATACAGCACATTTGGAATATGAGGCGACGTCAGTAGAGAATTCAGCGTTAAGAACATTTTGGCGTCATTTATTATGGTTGAGGGGAAGTTAAAATTGCTAATTAAGAGTTGTATTTATAACTGCGAGAAAGTCCATTTGATTTTATTTCCGTCTTGATTTATATAACACAGCGCGACAACTGAAAGCATCCAGCAAGCCCGTTTAATGCTATTCGCACTCACAAAATGCTCCTCGATGCTTGGAGTAGTTCTCAAGCATCAGGAAAATAGTTTATTTATTTTCTGATACAAAACCTTTCTCACGTGTTGAAACTTTGCCAGTACTCCAGGATCAGATATGCATGCTGTATCACAGTGTTGCCTTTCATTCACATTAAAGTGTCTCCACCGAACTAATTAGCCCCCGTGATTCGCCCTAACTTTCAATGAGGCAAATGCATCTTCTGATTATTTATGAGTCAGTTTTATGACAGATATTCAACTGGCGGTCGACACACGTTGACTGCTGTTCTTTATGGTTATAGTAGATCACGGGTACAACAATATTTTGTGCAGATCGTGCGGATTTGCTTTGTCCGGTGCTGTTTCCGCACAAAACCAATCCAAGTCTAAAATTCCGGATCATTCAGTACCAAAGATCCCAACCTAACACCGGAGAACAATTTCCCCTTCAATTTCCGCTTAATGACATGTCATTGATTTTACTGCTTTAGGCTTTTAACAAATTATGTTTAGAGACGTTCCAATAATATTATAATTGCGTAAATTGGAAATTTACCAAACAATCACTTCAACCTAAATTGCACTGTTAATTATTGTTTTTAAATATTTGTCAAAATTAAGTAAACTCTAAACTGCGGAATCCCGGAAACATTGAACTCGAGGTAAGGTTTGACATGAACATTCAACATATGCCGGAAGTGGAAAAATCAACAAAATTCGATCCGGTGCTAAATGAATACGGCGTAGCTCAGTGGTCAGAGCGCTTGGTACATAGAACCAAGGATCCGAATTATCGGAAAATTTTGGCAAGTTTAATTTTCAGAACAATTTTAAGTCTTCAAGAGATACGTGCAACTGAATTATGCAATGGAAATGGTTACAACATGCACAGGCTAACATTTTTTTAAGGATGATATTTTTCGATGTTTTATGTGGAATACGTAGTGGTGGAAGGTCCACGTTAGCACTGTTAAAACAGTTTGACAGTAAATTAGAATATTAAATATTAGAGTATTTTAACACGTTTGATATAATAAATAAGATGAATGTTATAAGCGATTCATTCATGCAAACGCATGTCAGCCGCCTCGATATTCTAGCTCTGGTGCATATAAAGAATATAATTACAAAAAAACAAACAAAAGAAAAGAAATAAAATAAAATAATACAAGCAATATAAAAGATACAGTAGTATTAACAAAATTTGAGACCGAATGAGCAGCGCTCAAGATGCTCGGTTTCAGTTCAGATATAATACTAAAGTAAAAAGAATAATAATAATGATAATAAAAATAAATAAGTAAAATAAAATAGGAACTAAAATATAATTACAGCGGCAATGGAATTATATAATATAACATTAACACTAGAGAAGAATAATATCGCACAAAAGTAGGACTATATATTTCAAAATTATAGAATACAAATATAATATAGGTTGGTTAATTCATACACATAGGCTATAAATTTATTTAATCAAATTGAAGATATTAACACGTTTCTAATTTTCTTGTTAGATGTTAGTGGGTTACATGTTAGAAGTTCTGGGTGTAATTTAGTTAAAGCATTGTACAACTGAGGGCCAAAATTTATGCTATGCTTTAGACCAGCAGATGTGAGACATTTAGGTTCTACTAATGTTGAATTAATATTTCGTCTTTTATGTGGAATACGTGTGTCATAACTGTGTGTCTGTAATACAAACTTATTACGATTTTTATGAAAAATTTTAACAGCGTATACTTATAAATTTGTTCAATATTAAATTTAAATTCAGAATAAATTAATTTAGTTGAATAATCGAAACGTTTCTTCAAACAAATTTCAATTATTCGTTTTTGATAAATTTAACGGACTAAGATTAATTTTTGTACTTCCACCCCAAACAATTATACCATATTGAATGATAGACTGAATATAACAAATTATTATTATTTTAATTAGTACCCGTTATACGAACTACATCTAAAACATCATCTGCTGAAAAAGCGGCATGAACTATCTGTAAACCAGCATTACATAAGTTGGTAAACATAGAATTGAAGAGTTGTTAAGCTTGGCTTCCAAAATTAGTAAAAATAAACACAACGAAAACGTTAAATCAACTACATAGGGTACACAGCTGCTTAATAGATGCCGCGTTTTTTTTTCTTTTTGACCGAATAAGAATTACATCATTTTTCTATTTAGTGTTCCAATGTGGTGAATATCTTGCATTTTGGTGGCCAGAATTTCTTGGCGCTTTCTTTTTAATTCATAAACGATCTTTCTGGAACTCGTAAAGATCCAGAAGTTATGTCAGTCATTGTATATTACGAGTTATAATGGAAAAGGGCACATTACAGCTTGAATTATACCTCTGAATTAAACTTAGTACGACACAAAAACCATGAACAAGGAGGACGCCAAATGCAAATAATGTGTATCAATTACACAATGGAGTCGCCACTGAACACTGGCTACTCAGATTATTACTTACAAAAAGAAAGTAAATGAACGGGACTAGAAATTCGCGAGTGAAAGTATTAAATAGTATTTTTAAGAACAAATTTCCATGTTCATGACGAGAAACGAACCCGAAGCTCATGATTTGTAGTCTCGAATATGACCGCTAGTCCAAGAAGCCGTCTGAATTGAATTGAAAGAGAAGAAGTGGGAGGAGAAATTTAAAAGGTACTCAAAACGCGAGGCTTATTTGAAGGATATGTAACAAGCTGTTTTTTTTACGGTGATGGGTTGTTAGCCCTTCGCCCAACCACCAAGCTGGAGGACCACCCCTTATCGGCTGTCCACGACACTCAGGAGGAAATTAAACGCAGAATAAATATGGGAAATGCCTGTTATTATTCGGTTGAGAAGATTTTGTCATCTAGTCTGCTGTCAAAAAATCTGAAAGTTATAATTTATAACACAGTTATATTACCGGTTGTTCTATATGGTTGTGAAACTTGGACTCTCACTTTGAGAGAGGAACAGAGATTAAGGGTGTTTGAGAATAAGGTTCTTAGGAAAATATTTGGGGCTAAGAGGGATGAAGTTACAGGAGAATGGAGAAAGTTGCACAACGCAGAGCTGCACGCATTGTATTCTTCACCCCACATAATTAGGAACATAAAATCCAGACGCTTGAGATGGGCAGGACATGTAGCAGGTATGGGCGAATCCAGAAATGCATATAGAGTGTTAGTTGTGAAGCCGGCGGGAAAAAGACCTTTGGGGAGGCCCAGACGTAGATGGGAAGATAATATTAAAATGGATTTGAGGGAGGTGGGATATGATGGTAGAGACAGGATTAATCTTGCACAGGATAGGGATCAATGGCGGGCTTATGTGAGGGCGGAAATGAACCTCCGGGTTTCTTAAAAGCCAATAAGTAAGTAAGTACGCAAAACGCGTCCTTGCAAAGGGTTCGGGGCGCAAAGAAACTGAATATGTGAGCTCCAAGCCTGTTGGCCACTTGTTTCACTCCGGATTATGTTGCTCCACTGAAGGATCTCTAGAAAATTTTGAAGGGGAAAAGCCGTCTGTTACAGAAGCTGCATATTATACAGTCATTTTTAATAGCATTGATGGATAACATCGCCTGCTGTTTATGCAACTAGCAGAGCCTTAATGTATTTAAGGTTGCATTGTATTGCACTAGGGAAACTCCCGTATTCTACACTGCCATTTCGTATTCTGTGGTAGTCTACGGCAGCTTTACAACTCTAAGGCCCGATTGTATAAACCATTTAATCTTAGATCAGAGGTTAAATTGATCCTTGTTTCAGCTGAACTTGGAATTTTGTGTTGTATAAAGTCTAATCTGAGATTAATTTGTCTCAAACTAAAGTCAACTTTGACTGAAGAAATTTCTCCGATTAAGTTAGATGATCCAAGTTCAGTTATTTCTTTTCTGTTTGAAATATACGAGTGACAGATTGTGCAAATAAAATATCCATTATTATTAATATTAATAGATATGATAGGTACATTTATATATATTTCTTTCAATTTCTTGCCTTAATACACAAACAATCTTATATTTTATAAGGCTCTATCGTGTTCAGCCGTATCAAATAACATAACCTATAATTATATTATGTTTATAACAAGCATTAATTATTAATGGATATGGTAGGTACATTCATAAATTTTCAATTAACTGTATTACTAAACGAAAATTATAAAGCTTTATTATGTTTAGCAGTATCAAACACCATAACATGATAACAACTTGGAGAACAGTCAACCTTCTTCTTATTGTCCGCCATTATTTACATTGCACAAAAACCAGTGTCTCCAACAGAGTGTAATACGGAAAGTCGCCAAAAGTAGTTGTAAAGTCGCTAGATTTCTCATTATCAACAAAGAAAGATTAAATTTTGTCACTATGGGGTGCTAAAAAGGTCACTAAATCCCTATTTAAGCAATATAAAAGTTAAAAGAAATTGTTGTTGAAAAAGAGTTAAAGTCGCTAGATTGGCAACATTGAACAAACCTGTCCTCGCATCACGTATTTCACCTGTTTATGCGATGTTGCCAAATCCTTTTCACGTGAACTTAGATTGCATTTGAACCAAGGTAATTTGATCGCAGAAAAGTTTTATACAATAGAAGAAGTGTCTGAACTCGGTTCACTTTTCGATCTTCGATCAAAGTTGATCTTTAGTCAGGGAGTTTTATACAATTGGGCCTAAATGTGATACATCAAGTAGTTTCAGGGAAAATAACTAACAATAATATAACCGATCCTCGGCTATTTCGCTGTTCTGCTCAGGCAGCTACAACATTCCGCTTATCTTACTAATAAACGGACGAGATGTGAAGAGTGAATTACATGATCCGAGCATGAAGTTAACGAGGTCGTGCGAGCGGGTTACGATGCGTGAAGAGGCCCACTGGCTGCTGCGTAATGATGATGGCTACAGCATGCGGTGCTGAATACTTCAATCAGCGCCTGCAGCAGCGGCCGACCACTTGGCAAGCCCGGCTACTCCAGCCCCACAGATTTTCCACATCGTAAACACCGAGGTTAACTCAGACCCTCCCCTTATAGAGGGTTATTATTTCTCAACTCTAAATATTTATCCGCCACTAACATGTTTCACCTCCTGTCACAAAAATTCTTCAAAATGTGTTGCGAAGACACATAAACTGAAGCTTCACGTCGGCGTTAGTTAAATACACTGACTGCAAGTCAACGGGAAGTTTCCGGAAACTGAACTGAAACAAAATTCATGTATTCTTTCGTGTTCTTATTATGGATAATAAGAAAATGAGATTCTATTGTCCATTTGTATGCATTATTACGGGTGATCACTGTTTTAAAGTTTGGGAATCCGTATTTTTTAAAAATCCTTTTATCTCGCTTTAATATAGTCCCATTATTTAATTTAATTAATTTATTTATTTAATCTGACAGGATTAAGGCCATAAGACCTTCTCTTCCATCCTACCAGATAGCACATATAAATACAAAAAAGAAATACAAACACTGATGAAAATAATACATATTAAATTAAAGCCCTATAGAGGGTTAACGAGGTAAAAAGAACGCTACAAAGCTCTCATCGAGCTAATACAAGAAAAAAAAAAAAAAAGAAAGAAAAGCAGATATAGCAATGATGATAGTGATAACTGATAATAATAATAATAATAATAATAATAATAATAATAATAATAATAATAATAATAATAAATACATTACATATTAATTGTCAATTTTACAACAGCATAGTTACAATATTTACTACATGTCATTGGTTAAGCCGAAGTTGCACAACTGACAGGTGTTCAACAAGCAATTCCATGAACTAGAATATGATTTTTTATTTTAAATTTGAATTTTGATATTGTCCGACAGTCTCTGACATGGTCAGGGAGAGAATTCCAGAGGCGTGGAATAGATATGCTGAAAGATGCTGAGTAGAAGGATGTTCTGTGCATAGGAATAGAAAGAAGGTACATGTTCCGGGTTCCAGGTAGTGGAAGGTAAACAAAACGAGATGCTAGGTAAGAGAGTGTGGAGGTGTGGATGATTTTAAATAGTAATAAGAGGGAGTTAGACGTTACCTTAATTTTCTTACTAAAAAAAGTGTCAATAATATTGTAAATTTTATTAGTAATAACAATGTAATTTATTCGTCACAACAATAATTCCTTTCTACAATTCGCCTTAAACGCTCTCGTCAACAATTGGATTTTCACTCAACACAATATTCGTTATAAAACTCCACCGACAATGACAATTTACTTGGACTAGTACGAACAACAATGAAATGTTAATCTTAACTAATATTTACAAAGCACTATTTACAGATCAAAACTATCAGTTCTCAGTTCACAGTTCTTCTATCTCAGTCACTCGAGTTCACAGTATCTCGAACCACAGACCTTCAGAGACAGTTCACTGTACTCGAACTCGGGTCCCTCCAACTGCGGTCCACTGCACTCGAACTCAGGTCCCTCCAACTGCGGTCCACTGCACTCGAACTCAGGCCTTCGGATGCTGACGCAGATGCGGACGCACACTCGAGTCGACTTCCGGTTTGCTTGACTGGCTTGCTTGCTCTGGCTTACTCACTGACTGAATAACTGAAAAACTCTGCTCGAGTTCGCTGGCGCTTCTTCTTTTATAGCAAAATCATAGTTGCGAGAAATTTCTACAGGTGTGTAGAGAATTATCTCGATATCTCCACTTCGACGGACTTCTGGAATAGTCGGGAAAGTCGTTCCACATGCACTGCGGTAAGTAGCAGCTGCGCGCGCAGCCTCCCCTCGCGTGTAGGCCCCTTTCCCCTTTCCCCGGGAAGCCCGCGCGATATGCTCTCTCGCGGGACGCTGGTCGTGAGTTCGAATCTCACGTCGCTGTCACAATATGTACGATGTTCCGGAAAAACTGCTGAATATTTCTTCAAAACTTACACTTATACACTCCTTAATTAATTTTGCAGTTAATGTAACAGTACAATATCCCATGTTATTATATGCAGGGTTCGAAAATTGATGTTCTAAAATTAGTTTAAAAGTTACCTATTAAAATGATATTAAATTATCTGATAATATGTCATAAAAATGGAAAATAATGAGAAGAATTTCTATACGGCATGAGAAACGCTATGTAAGTTACATTATATTTTATGGCGCGAGAAACTGAAATGTCTATTATTATCTCATTACTCAGATTAATAAAGTATACATTTCATACTCAAATTACACCGATTAGTCTACATTTAAACTGTAGGCCTACAAAAACTTATACAGATGTAAGAGGCCAACGAACTCGGTGTGTCCCGCTAGATGTGCTGTTCTCAGGCCCTGTGTTGCAACCAACTTGCAGCGCGCAGAGCTTAAATTTAGAGGTTTTTAAAATAAATTTACACGAAAACCGTCCCCAATATTGAAATACGCCAGAGATGTACATTATTCTTTATTAGTTTTCGTATCGATATGGACAAAAATCACGATCCTACTCGCAATACTTAAGAGGGTGTTAAACATTTGAGAAAAACAAATTTTTTCTTAAAAACTATGAACTTTCCACCAATATGATATTATAGTTTCTTGTTACATACAACATGAGCTATTCGCTCTGAAAATCTGCAAGGCTATTTCACTTCCACCCTGTATATTAAATAGGCTAACGGGCTTGTTCCATTCACTGGGCCTAATGTAGTCTGTCCGTGTTGCCCTAATTTGAAAGCCTAGCACTTCAGTTTTCAGTACGCGATGTGTCTACAAGGATCCTGTAAAAGTAAGGCGGCGAGATGCCGTACGTCCTCCTCCGCACGAAGGCAATCATCGTTGGTGTTGGACAGCAACCTCGTATGTAGAAAACACGCTAGAAATTCCACTTCACACATCATCTCTGTATTTCCTCATCTTTCACTGCTGCTACCTCTCGTCACTGGAACTCTCTGCCGCCTGAAGTCAAGGGCTGCCGAACATTGAAATCTTTCAAATCCAAGTTAGAAAATTATCTTATGACGAGTTACCAAACTAACTTACTATTATGACAAGTGTTGTATTGCATGTTTAATCGTATTCACATTTTTTTTTCTGTTCTAGTGATATTTAACTTATATTATATTTTTGTTTTCATATTTTCCGATAATGGTATATTTATAATTGATAAATTGAGCTATATATAATCATAATTTTCCTTACTGTGTGTACTTAAAAGTATTATATTCATTGTATGCTTTGTACTGCACTATTTTATTACTGATATTATTATTATTATTATTATTATTATTATTATTATTATTATTATCATTATTATTATTATTATTATTATCATCATCAATAATTGTTTTATTGTTTTATACTTTGTATGTCTCATTTATTTTGACCTGCTGTTTATTATGCTTTTTTCTTTCTTTCTGTATGTTATATATTATGTCTGATTTCTACTTACTTGTTGTTTACATTTTATTATTATTATTATCTTATTCAGTTTTGTGTGTAAAATTGTAGTGTAATGTTTTTGTAACGCAGTTTTACTCCTGGTTAAGTGTTAGGAAGGCCGTATGGCCTTAACTCTTCCAGGTTAAATAAATCATTATTATTCTCTCTCTCTCTCTTTCCCGTAGTTTAACCTCTCCCTTTTAAGTTCATTTACACGACCCACGCCACACGGGCCTTACAGGGCCGCGACCTGTCGGGAGAGGAATTAATCTATGGATCACATACATACTTTTGACCACACAAGGACATGGAGGGCCTCCCGGATGAGGGATCAGCTCAATGCCAGGGCCACTTCCGATACAACACAAACATTTAAGACATTACACAGCATTCACTCATACATATGAAAGAATTAAGGAAGGATCGTCGTCCATGGCCGGACTTTTAAGAGGTAATAACTGAGGAAATCATGAAAAACCTCAGTTAGGATTGCCGGCCCCTGGGATCGAACCCCGGACCTCCCGAATGCAAGGCCAGCCCTCTACCACTCCGCTAGCCCGCTCGGTCAATCATCATTATTATTATTATTATTATTATTATTATTATTATTACTATTATTATTATGTCAAGAAAATGAACAAAATGAGATTTCACTTGATCCGTATTAAAAAAGTCTTCCCGAATCAAACACATCTTACGTCAAGGCATGGAGATAATTAAATAACCTCTGATGTCAGATATGTTTTCGTTATCATGATATTATAATGCTTTTCTCGCTCTCTTGTAAAATTGAATATTTTGATATACGAGGTTGCTGTCCAACATCTTCGTTATTCTTCTTCCTTAAACCCGGCACTACACAGCATGTCGCTTCAGTACAGAGTCAGACTTTCTTCCTCGTCTTTCCTTGAAGATGTTTGAGCGCTGAGAATTCTGGAAGTTACAAGGATAAAAATGACTCCTGTCCTCCCTCACGGAAACTACGACCGAGTCCAACTGGGAGAACCATTTCCGTACCAAGGAATCAGACGCCATCATCAGATCCGAAGCTAGCTTTAATATTGCTGTAATTATTCAAGCAGATGCATCTAAGATAACTATACTTTGAAACTCTCTTTTCTCCGATGTTCAGAATAAAAAGGGGCGAAAAGATAAAACGGGAATGTTTAATACTGTGTTGGCAATTCCAACGAACTAAATTAAGCATCCATTCCGCGTGGTATCGCTGCTGCAGACATTTCAAACGAAGGAACCAGCTGAAGCAATGAATGCAGCCATTTATTAAGGTTCACTGATAAGAGGCGCAGGAACCCCAGCACTCACTGCCACTTATCCGATTTCTTTTCTTAGCCACGCTCGTTCTTTGTGAGCCGTTTTTGCTCAGGTTATACCCTCTTAAATAACTCATTGACCTTGTATCTGCCATGCTGCTATTGAACACGAGACCAGGAGAAGAGATCCTCCGAGTTATCTAGATTCCTTGGCGCAAGAACAAGGACGATGATAGGATGTGACATGTAAAGAAGGAAATAGGGCGATCAGAGAGCCAGTCCTACCCTCGCCACAGCTCGAGTGGCTTGTTTTGTGGATCCAGACCCATAAAAGTCTTTCCGGTATCAGGTCAAGTTTTTATATAAATTTTTGGACCTTTTTTTTTTTAGGAAGACAACGTAACACTATACAAGGGGATACCTGTGTTATCCTGAAAAGCTGTCACCATATCGAGGACGAACACCTTAGGTGGTACAAACGAGAGATAACCATCTTCACAAGCGACTCTGAACGTTATACCACGCTGCATGTTCGGCATTGAATTCTTTTTCCAGCCGGCAAGGAGAACAAACTGCGAACTCCAGTAGCGGCAACACAAGGATTAAGACCGCTACTAATTTACATGATAGCTTCTACTCTGCACGGCGGTAATGTATCAACGTGGGATAGAACCTCCATCACTCGGGTTACATTCAGACTTGAATTCTAACATGCGCAAGAAATCGCTTATATAGGCTAAGTTTCGCCTGGAAGCCCCTCATACCGAGCAGAGTTTTTACGACTGACAATGACTTTCCAGCTTCTTCCATTTCTAAAGGAACCATGACAACGACTTTTGTATCCCTTAAAATTCATTACCTTCAGCCAGGCTTCAACCCTTGAAGGGAAATATAAGATAAACATCAAATCTACCTGCTAGAGATCGAACCCGTGAACTTGAGATATAAAAAGAAAAAAGCATAAGAGAAACACAAAATATCTACTAGAGATCGACCCTGAGAAATTCAGGTACAAAGACAAGCGTAAAAGAAACACCAAATGTGTCTACTAGAGATCGACCATGAGAAATTCAGATACAAAGACAAGCATAAAAGAAACACCAAACATGTCTGCTAGAGATCGAACCTGAGAAATTCAGATACAAAGACAAGCGTAAAAGAAACACCAAATATGTCTACTAGAGATCGAACCAGATACAAAGAAATTCAGATACAAAGACAAAGACAAGTAAAAGAAACAAATAAGTCCAAATCATGTTCTACAAACACAAGCGTAGAGATCGAACCTGAGAAATTCAGATACAAAGACAAGCGTAAAGAAACACCAAATAATCTACTAGAGATCGAACCTGAGAAATTCAGATACAAAGACAAGCGTAAAAGAAACACAAAATATGTCTACCTACAGATAGAGATCGAACCCATGAGAAATTCAGATACAAAGACAAGCGTAAAAGAAACACAAAATATGTCTACTAGAGATCGAACCTGAGAAATTCAGATACAAAGACAAGCGTAAAAGGCACAAATACAAAGACAAGCGTGTCTACTAGAGATCGAACCTGAGAAATTCAGATACAAAGACAAGCGTAAAAGAAACACAAAATATGTCTACTAGAGATCGAACCTGAGAAATTCAGATACAAAGACAAGCAAAGAAACAAGCATGTCAAATCTACTAGAATCCTACTAGAGATCGACCATGAGAAATTCAGATACAAAGACAAGCGTGAAAATTCTAGATCGAAAAGAAATTCAGATACAAAGACAAGCGTAAAGAAACACAAATGTGTCTACTAGAGATCGACCTGAGAAATTCAGATACAAAGACAAGCGTAAAAGAAACACAAAATATGTCTACTAGAGATCGAACCTGAGAAATTCAGATACAAAGACAAGCGTAAAAGAAACACAAAATATGTCTACTAGAGATCGAACCTGAGAAATTCAGATACAAAGACAAGCGTAAAAGAAACACAAAATATGTCTACTAGAGATCGAACCTGAGAAATTCAGATACAAAGACAAGCGTAAAAGAAACACAAAATATGTCTACTAGAGATCGAACCTGAGAAATTCAGATACAAAGACAAGCGTAAAAGAAACACAAATGTGTCTACCAGAGATCGAACCTGAGAAATTCAGATAAAAGAAACAAAAATATGACTAGAGATCGCCTAAAAGACAAGCGTAAAACACAAATGTGTCTGCTAGAGATCGAACCTGAGAAATTCAGATACAAATTCAGATACAAAGACCGAGAAATTCAGCAAAGACCGGCGTAAAAGAAACACAAAATATGTCTACTAGAGATCGAACCTGAAATTCAGATACAAAGACAAGCGTAAAAGAAACACAAAATATGTCTACTAGAGATCGAACCTGAGAAATTCAGATACAAAGACAAGCGTAAAAGAAACACAAAATATGTCTACTAGAAATCGAACCTGAGAAATTCAGATACAAAGACAAGCGTAAAGAAACACCAAATGTGTCTGCTAGAGATCGACCCTGACAAATTCAGATACAAAGACAAGCGTAAAAGAAAACAAAATATGTCTACTAGAGATCAACCTGAGAAATTCAGATACAAAGACAAGCGTAAAAGAAACACAAAATATGTCTACTAGAGATCGAACCTGAGAAATTCAGATACAAAGACAAGCGTAAAAGAAACATCAAATGTGTCTGCCAGAGATCGAACCTGAGAATTCAGATACAAAGACAAGCCTAAAAGAAACACCAAACATGTCTGCCAGAGATCGAACCTGAGAAATTCAGATACAAAGACAAGCGTAAAAGAAACATCAAATGTGTCTACTAGAGATCGACCATGAGAAATTCAGATACAAAGAAAGCGTAAAAGAAACATCAAATGTGTCTACTAGAGATCGACCCTATGAAATTCAGATTCAAAGACAAGCAAAAACTACTAGAAAATTCTGATACAAAGACAAGCGTAAAACAAACACCAAAATGTGTCTACTAGAGATCGAACCTGAGAAATTCAGATACAAAGACAAGCGTAAAAGAAAGATCGACCTGAGAAATTCAGATACAAAGAGAAGCGTAAAGAAACACAAAATATGTCTACTAGAGATCGAACCTGAGAAATTCAGATACAAAGACAAGCGTAAAAGAAACACAAAGATCGAACCTGTCTACAAAGACAAGTCAAATGTGTCTGCCAGAGATCGAACCTGAGAAATTCAGATACAAAGACAAGCGTAAAAGAAACACCAAACATGTCTGCCAGAGATCGAACCTGAGAAATTCAGATACAAAGACCGGCGTAAATTCAGATACAAAGACAAGTAAAAGAAACACAAAATATGTCTACTAGAGATCGACCTGAGAAATTCAGATACAAAGACAAGCGTAAAAGAAACACAAAATATGTCTTCTAGAAATCGAACCTAGATACAAAGACAAGCGTAAAGAAACACCAAATGTGTCTGCTAGATCGACCCTGAGAAATTCAGATACAAAGACAAGCGTAAAAGAAACACAAAATATGTCTACTAGAGATCGAACCTGAGAAATTCGGATACAAAGACAAGCGTAAAAGAAACACAAAATATGTCTACTAGAGATCGACCTGAGAAATTCAGAACCTACAAAGACAAGCGTAAAAGAAACACAAAATACAAAGACAAGCAGTAAAAGACAACAAAAGAAACATCAAATGTGTCTGCCAGAGATCGAACCTGAGAAATTCAGATACAAAGACAAGCCTAAAAGAAACACCAAACATGTCTGCCAGAGATCGAACCTGAGAAATTCAGATACAAAGACAAGCGTAAAAGAAACATCAAATGTGTCTACTAGAGATCGACCATGAGAAATTCAGATACAAAGACAAGCGTAAAAGATACAAAGAAACATCAAATGTGTCTACTAGAGATCGACCCTGAGAAATTCAGATACAAAGACAAGCGTAAAAGAAACACCAAATGTGTCTACTAGAGATCGAGACCTGGGAAATTCTGATACAAAGACAAGCGTAAAACAAACACCAAAATAATGTCTACTAGAGATCGAACCTGAGAAATTCAGATACAAAGACAAGCGTAAAAGAAACACCAAATGTGTCTACTAGAGATCGACCTGAGAAATTCAGATACAAAGACAAGCGTAAAAGAAACACAAAATAGGTCTTCTAGAGATCGAACCTGAGAAATTCAGATACAAAGAGAAGCGTAAAAGAAACACAAAATATGTCTACTAGAGATCGAACCTGAGAAATTCAGATACAAAGACAAGCGTAAAAGAAACACAAAATATGTCTACTAGAGATCGAACCTGAGAAATTCAGATACAAAGACAAGCGTAAAAGAAACATCAAATGTGTCTGCCAGAGATCGAACCTGAGAAATTCAGATACAAAGACAAGCGTAAAAGAAACACCAAACATGTCTGCCAGAGATCGAACCTGAGAAATTCAGATACAAAGACCGGCGTAAAAGAAACACAAAATATGTCTACTAGAGATCGAACCTGAGAAATTCAGATACAAAGACAAGCGTAAAAGAAACACAAAATATGTCTACTAGAGATCGAACCTTTCAGATACAAAGACAAGCGTAAAAGAAACACAAAATATGTCTACTAGAAATCGAACCTGAGAAATTCAGATACAAAGACAAGCGTAAAGAAACACCAAATGTGTCTGCTAGAGATCGACCCTGAGAAATTCAGATACAAAGACAAGCGTAAAAGAAACACAAAATATGTCTACTAGAGATCGAACCTGAGAAATTCGGATACAAAGACAAGCGTAAAAGAAAACAAAAATATGTCTACTAGAGATCGAACCTGAGAAATTCAGATACAAAGACAAGCGTAAAAGAAACATCAAATGTGTCTGCCAGAGATCGAACCTGAGAAATTCAGATACAAAGACAAGCCTAAAAGAAACACCAAACATGTCTGCCAGAGATCGAACCTGATTTCAGATACAAAGACAAGCGTAAAAGAAACATCAAATGTGTCTACTAGAGATCGACCATGAGAAATTCAGATACAAAGACAAGCGTAAAAGAAACATCAAATGTGTCTACTAGAGATCGACCCTGAGAAATTCAGATACAAAGACAAGCGTAAAAAGAAACACCAAATGTGTCTACTAGAGATCGAACCTGGGAAATTCTGATACAAAGACAAGCGTAAAACAAACACCAAAATAATGTCTACTAGAGATCGAACCTGAGAAATTCAGATACAAAGACAAGCGTAAAAGAAACACCAAATGTGTCTACTAGAGATCGAACCTGGGAAATTCAGATACAAAGACAAGCGTAAAAGAAACACCAAATGTGTCTACTAGAGATCGAACCTGAGAAATTCAGATACAAAGACAAGCGTAAAAGAAACATCAAATGTGTCTACTAGAGATCGAACCTGAGAAATTCAGATACAAAGACAAGCGTAAAAGAAACACCAAATGTGTCTACTAGAGATCGACCCTGAGAAATTCAGATACAAAGACAAGCGTAAAAGAAACACCAAATGTGTCTACTAGAGATCGACCATGAGAAATTCAGATACAAAGATAAGCGTAAAAGAAACACCAAATTTGTCTACTAGAGATCGACCATGAGAAATTCAGATACAAAGACAAGCGTAAAAGAAACACCAAATGTGTCTACTAGAGATCGACCCTGAGAAATTCAGATACAAAGACAAGCGTAAAAGAAACACCAAATGTGTCTACTAGAGATCGAACCTGAGAAATTCAGATACAAAGACAAGCGTAAAAGAAACACCAAATGTGTCTACTAGAGATCGAACCTGAGAAATTCAGATACAAAGACAAGCGTAAAAGAAACACAAAATATGTCTACTAGAGATCGAACCTGAGAAATTCAGATACAAAGACAAGCGTAAAAGAAACACATAATATGTCTACTAGAGATCGAACCTGAGAAATTCAGATACAAAGACAAGCACAAGAGAAACGCCAATTCTACCTACTAGAGATCGAACCCGTGAACTTTAGATATAAAGACAAACATAAGAGAAAAAGCATACTAGAGGTGGAACCCGAGAACTTCAAATACAAAGGCAAGCATAAAAGAAAGACCATATATACCTATTAGAGCTCGAACCCGTGAACTCCAGATACAAAGGCAAGCATAAGATAAATACCATATATACCTACTAGAGATCGAACCCTAGAACTTCAAATACAAAGGCATGCAAAGAGAAACACCAAATACACGTTATAGAAATCGAACCCATCTTCCATCGGCAAGAAACCGATGCCGGGGCCGATCTATCAAGAGACGGAAGCTGAAGACTACGTAAACTGATGCGGCGCAACCCAAATACGCAGCCAGACAGGATCGCTCAGTAAACACACAGAGATAAACAGCATTCTTTAAAGACAAGACACTGCTAAGCACCCCGGTGCACGGAAGTACATACATGCTCAACAGAAGCAACTTCCAGTGCTTTATCGTTACAATTCACAGCGGGAAAGCAACACTTCGTAAAACCAAGAATTGTACAGAATCATTCATTCATACTGTTCTACCCAAGAACAGGTCTTTCACTGCAAATCGAGCGTTCTCCAATCTTTCATATCTTCCACCTTCCTCTCTCCGCATATGATCCATATATCTAATGTCGTCTACTATCTGATATCTTCTTCTGCCAAACTTTTCTCCCGTTCACCACTCCTTCCAGTGCATCCTTCAGTAGGCAGTTTCTTCTCAGCCAGCGACCCAACCAATTCCTTTACCTCTTTCTGATCAGTTTCAGCATAATTTTTTCTTCACCCACTCTTTCCAACACAGCTTTTTTCTTATTGTCTGTTCATTCTTTACCATATCCACATTTCACATGCTTCCAGTCGTTTCTCTTCACTTCGTCATAAGGTCCATGTTTCTGCTCCCATACAATGCTACACTACACACAAAACACTTCACTAGTCTCTTCCGTAGTTCTTTTTCCAGAGGTCTGCAGAAGATGAGCTCTTTCCTATTAAAAGTTTTCTTAGCCATTGCCATTCTCTTTTTGACTTCCTGGCAGCAGCTCATGTTAATGCTTATAGTACACCACAATCATTTTGCTCTAAAGCTCCAGTTCACCGGGATTCTACTTCCTTACACAGACCATGAATGTCTTACAGTGTCAAAAAAATACTATGAAAATTAAGGAACAAAATCAGCTTATAGGAACTTGCACAATAACTTGTTGGGTCGTAGTAGAGATGATTTTTAGTAAGTTTCGGTTTTGGGTGAGTGAAAACTCGTATTGTAGTCCTGAACCACCGGACTTCCCTGGAAAGCTGAGGCAAACAATATGTACTTTGAAAAGTAAGTGTGCAGTTTTCAGAAACAAACCTGAATGAAAAACATGGAACTGAAAAACAACCAACTTGCCAAAGATAGTTTTAAAAAACTGTTTAATTTAACAAATACAGGCTTTCGGAAAACAAAAATGTAAATCCCATTAAAACACATAGAAAATCTGCATACTGGGGAAATCTAAAGAAACACAGTAATATGGTGTGTGGATAAGCTTCAGGGCTTCTACCGCGTTGTCTTGGTGTTATTGGCTGATGTTTCGACCGCTGTGTTGTGGCCATCTTCAGAGCAGTTGTTGGATACTATACTACTACTTCACTACTATATATGAGAGCTGGGAGACTATTTCCTTATCCAACAACTGCTCTGAAGATGGCCACAACACAGCGATCGAAACGTCAGCCAATAACACCAAGACAACGCGGTAGAAGCCCTGAAGCTTATCCAACACCATTTACACCAGCTGCGGAAGCCTACGCGAACACTAAACGCAGTAATATGCCTGACATACTTATAACCTTCATACTCAATCAGTGATACACAAATAACCAAACAGTTTTGAAGATACACGATGCTTAGTAACAGAACTAACTAATCTTCATTTTATAGTACGTCGGAACGAACCTAGCGGGAGAAACTTTAATGAAGCTCCGCTACCCAATCGTGCTTTGCGTATATGCCAGCTTATAGGCCTATTATACTACATAAGTAGCGGTTTGTACAGCGCATGTTTTATATCGTTGCCGCTTGGCAATCTCTTGGAAAATTAATCACTAATCGTTACTACAATTGACGGAGTACGCAGTAAGAAACCAACCACGAGAAACCTGTTTTCGAGATACTGACCACTGAAATAAATCTGGTTTTTATACAACATTTCACGCAAAAAGTACTGTAACATTCATACTATTACAAAAAAAATTGCACAAATAATATCAAAAAAGGCTAACCGATTTTTAATAACATACCAGCCGTTGGTTTAATATTGCAAAGCAAAATAAATAAATGAATTTGATGCAATAAACGAATTTTCCTTATAAGTAACAGCAAAATGCTAATATTTCATTTTTTTCCGAGTTAAATAATCCAGCCAAGAACAGATTTGTGCAAATAACTCATTTTTTTCAATTTGTCGGTTGGTCTATTACTGCGTAACTCCGTCCAATTAATGCTCTATTTTTTAATTTATTCACGAAATGTTATAATGGTGTACGATGTCTGAGCGGAAACATGTCGCTCCCTTCTACACTCTTTGTCTTGCATAGTTTCATGCAATTACCTCACGGCATTGGGTACTTCAACAAGACTAAGAATCTTGACACATGGAAAATTCTCTAAAAATGTATTTGCATCTGTCATGCAAAAATAGGGTGAATAGGAAGGGTCTTATGGCACTTAGCAGGTGACGTGGCTGATTTAAAAATTTTATGCTAACAATGAAAGTCGCTATAGCGCTCAGAATCGCTTCTACAGTAACATTGTTTAAATTCCGTCGACTTTAAAACAATGTTTATAAGGAGGACACAACGCCATCCTGTCGAATGTAACACAATGTTCCTTGGTTTACGAGAAGTCGCAAGAGACGAATGACATCGAACTGGTAATAAATTTGAAATGCCACGGTTAATGGTCTACATTTCGGTCTCTCACAAGACGTGTTGCGAGTGGGGCGGCTAAGATTGATTGTTTTCGGGAGCCGTGAGGACCTAGTTGTACAAGAGGCATGTCTTACGTTCGTGATAACCTCTTGTGTAGGGACAACGTGATGAAACGTCACTCCCGGTCAAGGTAGTAAGTAGAACAAGGCGCGAGAGGAGCCGGCAAAGGAACTGCGTGGCAGGGAGGTGAATTCTGCTTTAATTATTCCGGAGTTTTAAAATAGAGCCTTCAGGAGCATCGAGGTAAACGAAACTAATTCTACTGGAAACGCTCTACCGTTCCAATTTACTTGTTCACTCGCAGTTCGTTACTATGGCTTAGTCATTATACTAAATTACTTTTGTTTTGTAATTAAAGATGTTGGAAACCTAATGAATTCCTACTTGCTTCAAGCCGGACGAGCTGGAGATCCCTGCCTGCAAGCCAAACCGAGTACGGCCCGTGGTAGGCAACCACTTAACAAACGGCTCGCTTGAAGTGGATGGCCAGCGGAAAGGGGAAAGCAATGGTTACTATACAATAATGATAATAATGATAATAATAATAATAATAATAATAATAATAATAATAAAGGTAAAATTTATCACCGTAACATGCCATGAAGGCACTTGGGGTTATGGAGGTAAGTCCCATGCTTTCCATGACCTCGGCACTAGAATGAGGTGGTGTGGTCGGCATCACGCTCTGACCGCCTTTTACCCTCGGGAAAGACTCGGTACTCAATTTTATAGGAGGCTGAGTGAACCCGGGGACGTTCTGAAAGTTTGACAACGAGAAAAATCCTGTCACCACCTGGGATCGAACCCCGGACCCTGCAGTCCGTGCCATCTACCAACTGAGCTACCCAATAATAATAATAATAATAATAATAATAATAATAATAATAATAATAATTATTTTGTCATCATTCTGGGATTATGAGCAAGTCTCAGAATGAGACGCAATATTGGTGATGCTTGAATGAATATTGATATCATAAGATGTCATTAGGTCACACATGTGGGTAGACGCATCTCCAAGATGGCTATCTCTCAAAGCACAAACGATATCACTGATACACACATATTTATACAACCCTAGTTACAAAATTAGATCACTGTTATTATCCTGTACCATATTCACAGACATTCTTAGCGCTACTGTTCCGTGGATAATCAGGAACTAACGTTTTTCGTACCTATTCATAAACCAGTGTTAGCAATATGATATGATATTAAAGATCCTGTACAAATAACCAGTCGATAGTCGGAGCTAGTTTAGCACGCTCGTAGCGCGGACTAGCGAAATGTCTATGAATAGCACCCCTGGTCTTTTAATCCCTCCATTCAGGAAATAACATACGCTGAAGAGCGCATGGTTTTTAAACTGGCGTTATAACGGTAATATTATCTATCTCTTCGCTCCAATAGATGATGCAATAGTAAGCACATTCCTTTCACGATTGACCTCCTGGTTGGAGAACAATACATTATAAGACGAGGACCGCTGGGTTTACATGCGACTGTTAAGTGGTTGTACTTCTTGGACGATAAAATTGAAAGTCTGATAGCTTTACAGCCTGGAAATTTTGAGACGCCTGTTTTGTGTACAGACAACGTAAAGATCTGATTTACGATTTTCATGGTAATTAACGGGGTGCTATATTTGGGTATTTTCACAGTGTTATGTTGGCTCCATCAACAAAAGGGACAGGGAAAGATGAACGTGAAAACTTATGTCTCGAATCCGTTAACAAGAGCTCAACAAGTTTTGGAAAAAAACTCATGTTAACGCATCCAAGAGAGGCTTTCCTGTTTCCCCGTTCCGTCTTCTCTGATAATGAAGTTGGCATGTAGCTCCCAAACGGTGGATGTCTGTCCAGCTATGAAATATCCAAAAGAATAGCATGCTGTGTGGAGATTTCTTCTCCACTTTAATAGAGTTTTTCTTCTGCTACAATAGACGGCTTTGTTCAGCGCATTAGTAGGCTAAACTATGCATCTTCTGTTGTGTTGTTAGCTCGCGCCCTGGATTCTAAAGTGCCGTAACTGAGGATACTTATTTTTCAGTGACTAACATTTTAATATAAATCATTTTAATATTAATCATTATTTAATTTAATAATCCAGGGTGCGATATGACAATTCTACCATAACAATGAATGACTTGTAAGGAATCCTAATTAATGTGGAAAGCGGTAAAGCTCCAGAAGATTATTGATTAATATTAAAATTTTAGTAACTGAAATAGTAATATACGTTACAAGAGCGGTATGCTGACGTTTTCATGTTCGAGGAAAAGATTGAACAAGCGAAACGTAGTTGAGCTTTTTTAATTTCCAAGAACATGAAAACAAACATACCGCTCGTGTATCGTACATTATTTTTTGCGAAGATCGTTTATTACACATCTGAAAGACGAATTTCTAATTAGTTGCAATGAAATCTCCATCTTGGTTTCTGTTTAATGACGGCAACTTCGGAAAACCAAAATATCTTTCTTCAATATTGTTGCTATAAAATGTTTTCTGTGTTTACTATACTCCAGCAGGCCGTGATATGCAGTACGTCTGTCTTTCCCCCAGTCTATAAATGCGAACTTAAAACAAACGGTAAGGTTATGTAATGATTTATTTTTCATTTTCATATTTTAACAATATTATTTATATAACATATTGCAGTAATAACATCCGCATCTGGAATCTTGTTGATTCTTTCACGGCTTCCTTAATGTTATTTGTATCAGGAATGCAATAAATTTCGTGGCGTAGTAGACTTTACTTAATTTTTGCAAATATTTAAAAACAATAATTAACATTGCAATTTAGGTGAAATTGCAGTGGTAAGTTTCCAATTTATAATTATTACTATGTTAAACGTCTCTAAAAATAATATGTTAAAAGCCTAGAGCAGTAAAATGAATGTCGCGCTTAAGCGGTAAGAAGAGGGAAATTGTTATGTGTGTTACGTTGGGAATACTGAATGTGGTATTTCACACTTACCGCGTATTGGTTCTGTGCGGAAAACAAGCAAATACGCACGATCTCGCACAAGATAGAATATTTTGAGATAGGTACGACACTTTAGAATCCAGGGTGCGAACTTGTATGATGGAATTTCAATAGACTGAAATTCACTTTACTAACACAGTAATATTAATAACACTTAACAAATGGAAAACCTAACGAGAAAGAGGACAGAAGAAATGTCAGATGACAGTGGATTAAGGCAAATGGTACAGCAAGAATGCTCTTTATCACCTACCCTGTTCAACATCTATTTGGAGGGTTTAATGAAGACTGTTTTCAGAACATGGAAGGAGTGATAGTAGGAGTAAGATGAAGAATAACGTTAATAAGATTTTCTGGTGATATGGCGTTGTTAGCAGAAAAGGAGACGATACTAAGGGATATGGTGCTGGAGCTGAATGACAGCTGTGAGCAGTAGGAATGAAGATAAATGCAAACAAGTCGGAGATCGTGGTTATCGGAAGTAAAATAAAGAAGGTAAACTTGCGATTTCTAAATGAGGCATTGAAACGACTGCGCAGCTTCAAATACTTGGGGTGTACTATAAGCAGTAACATGAACTGCTGCCAGGAAGTCAAAGGGAGGATAGCAATGGCCAAGGAAGGTTTTAATAGGAAAAGGAGCATTTTCTACGGACCTCTGGAAAAATAACTAAAGAAGAGCCTGGTTACGTGTTTTATGTGGAGTGTGGCATTATAGGGGGAATAAACATGGATATTACGACGAAGTGAAGAGAAACGAATAGAAGCATTTGAAATGTGGATATGGAGAAGAATGGAGTGTGTGAAATGGACAGAGAGAATAAGAAATAGAGCTGTATTGGAAAGAGTGAAGAAAGAAAGATGCTGAAATTGATCAGGCGCAGATAAAGGAATTGAGTCAATTGCTGAGAAGATACTGTCTGCTGAAGTACCTAGGTGCGTACTGGAACGAATGGTGAACGGGAGAAGAGTTCGGGGCAGAAGAAGATTTCAGATGATAGACAACATTAAGATATATGGATCATATGCGGAGACCAAGAGGAAGGCAGAAAAAGAGGAAGGATTGGAGAATGGTGGGTTTGCAGTGAAGGAAACTATAATGAAATGAATTACTTACTTACTTACTTGCTTGCTTTTAAGGAACCCGAAGGTTCATCGTCGCCCTCACATAAGCCCGCCATAGGTCCCTATCCTGACCAAGAACAATCCAGTCTCTATCACCAGATCCCACCTCCCTCAAATCCATTTTAATATTATCTTTCCATCTACGTCTCGGCCTCCCCAAAGGTATTTTTCCCTCCGGCCTCCCAACTAACACTCTATATGCATTTCTGGATTCGCCCATACGTGCTACATGTCCTGCCCATCTTAAACGTCTGGATTTAATGTTCCTAATTATGTCAGGTAAAGAATACAATGCGTGCAGTTCTGTGTTGTGTAACTTTCTCCATTCTCCTGTAACTTCATCCCTCTTAGCCCGAAATATTTTCCTAAGCACCTTATTCTCAAACACCCTTAATCTCTGTTCCTCTCTCAAAGTGAGGGACCAAGTTTCACAACCATAAAGAAGAACCAGTAATATAACTGTTTTACAAATTATAACTTTCAGATTTTTTGACAGCAGACTGGATGATGAATGCTTCTCAACGGAATAATAACAGGCATTTCCCATATTTATTCTGTGTTTAATTTCCTCCCGAGTATAATGAAACCTTCAAATAACCTTCAAATAATGAAATGAATTAATAATATTAAATGTAAGTAACATCACAAAGACGAAATTGTGTTGATATAGTGATGTCACAATGATTTCAAATTGACCATCTAGTAGTAAGAAGCATCGGAGGACACGAACGTTCCTGTGCAAAATTACAATTAAATCCAATTTCATAATAAAATTTCAAATACTAATCCAATAATAAAAACGCAGAAAAAGTACCATACTTTCTGCAATGCAAGTCAAACGCTTATCTGTAAAGAAAGTATTTAAAACGAAAACAGTCGAGATGTAATAAGTGTATGTGTCTTCCAGTCTGTAACAATTGCTGTAGACTGCCACGTCTGCTCATCCTAGTCAGCCAGCAACCCACACGGACTTGATTCGCATTATCCAGGCAGACGAGGTATTTGCACGTTGCGAAAGTGAACTGCAAGCCGCTGATTGAATAGAAGTTTCTGGGCGCCGTAATTGCACTGGTCAGAGGGTTTCAGCTTGGAAATAGAAGCCGCCAACAAACACAATTTCCTCTCCGCGCCACAGAGGCCGCACACGTCATTAGCCTTTGTCTCATCCGCGAGTCCCAGTTCAGGTGCGTGATTATGAATTCAGCAGGGATCTTAATACTATATTACACAGCGAGTCCTGAACTTGGACAACGTCACTGAAAACAAGCAAAGGAGTAAAAAAAAATGAATGGATGAAAGGAGCGACATGAACGGTGGCAAAAAAGATAAAAGGAGAAAGGAAAGGAGTATAAAGCGAAGGAAAGAAGAAAAGAACAGGAAATTAAAATAAATAGAGAAAACAGAACAGAAGAGAGGTGGAACAATGGAAGAAGAAATGTTAGACCAGAGAGAAAAAACTAAAGTACAGTTAGGCCTAAACTTGGAGGTAGAAAAGCGGAAGAAAGAACGAAAGAATATTAAGAAATAAAATAAGGAAGAATGGAGGAAAGAAACAACGCAAAAAAGCACAAAGAAACAAAGAAAGGAAGAAATAAAAGAAAGATAGCATGAAATAATGAAAAACAAACGAGGACAGAAGCAAGAAAGGAAGAAGAAAGAAAGAAAATAAGGAAGAGAGAAAGGAAGGAAAGAAAGATAAAAAAGAAATAAGGAGAGGAAGAGATCTGAAGAAGGGAAGCAGGGTATAGAAGAGAGTAAAATTGCAGGAATATAAAGATAGCTCTAAAATAAGGTAATGAGGACGAAGGCAACAAAGAAACGAATAATTAAATACTAAGATGGAGAATAAGAATGGAAGAAAAAAAAGAGGAAATAAGAATGCCAAATCAGTACTAACTACGGATTTTAAAATTAACAATAAAATTTTAAACACTATACTGTTCACAGAAGCCCAGACAATTTTCCCTGGCTCTGAAAATGATTTACAATTAGCAGTTTACAAACTAAATGAAATAGCAAAGAAATTCAATATGACAATCTCTCCCAAATCAAAAGTAATGGCATTCAACGGAAAAGATCATACCAGATGTAAAATCAGCATTAATGACAGCATAATAGAACAGGTGAACAATTTTAATTACTTGGGATGCAACGTATCATACTGTCAGAAAGAAGATATTAATATTAAATTAAATAAATTCTACAGAATGTGCGGCACTATAAAAAGAACACTGAAAAATAAAACACTGCAGAGTACACAATTAAAATTTTATAAAGTGATGGCGGTACTTACCTTAACATATGCAAGTGAGAACTGGACTCTTAATCGTGCAGACAGAAGAAAAATAGAAACTGCAGAAATGAAGTTATTGCGTTCAATAGCATGTGTGACAGTATTAGACAGGAAACGAAATGAAGATATTGGAAAAGACTTAAATATTTTTAATTTAACAAATAGAATCGAAAGCATGAGAAATGGATGGTATGAGCACGTTCGAAGAATGTCTACAGACAGAATTCCCCAACAGTTACTACAATACAAACCAAGAGGGCGTAGAAGTGTTGGACGCCCAATCACTAGATGGGAGGACTCATTAAATTTCGTTGATGTTGAAAACAGGTCAAAATTTAATTTCATGAAGAAGAAGAAGAAGAAGAAGAAGAAGAAGAAGAAGAAGAAGAATGCCAAACAAAAGACGTTGAAGCAAGAGTAACAAATAATTTTTCACGCGACATAAATGATATTCGGGGAAATTAAACACAGAATAAATATGGGAAATGCGTGTTATTCTTCGGTTGAGAGGCTTTTATCATCCAGTCTGCTGTCAAAAAATCTGAAAGTTAGAATTTATAAAACAGTTATATTACCGGTTATTCTGTACGGTTGTGAAACTTGGACTCTCACTTTGAGAGAGGAACAAGGTTAAGGGTGTTTGAGAATAAGGTGCTTAGGAAAATATTTGGGGCTAAGAGGGATGAAGTTACAGGAGAATGGAGAAAGTTACACAACACAGAACTGCACGCATTGTATTCCTCACATGACATAATTAGGAACATTAAATCCAGACGTTTGAGATGGACAGGGCATGTAGCACGTATGGGCGAATCCAGAAATGCATATAGAGTGTTAGTTGGGAAACCGGAGGGAAAAAGACCTTTAGGAGGCCCAGACGTAGATGGGAAGATAATATTAAAATGGATTTGAGGGAGGTGGGATATGATGATAGAGAATGGATTAATCTTGCTCAGGATAGGGACCAATGGCGGGCTTATGTGAGGGCGGCAATGAACCTCCGGGTTCCTTAAAAGCCAGTAAGTAAGTAAACAAAAGACGTTATTTAAAATAATTATTATATTAATAAGGAAGGATTTAAAAGAACCGAAGACAGAAAGAGAGTCAATAAATAATAATAATCAACCGCGAAGCAGAATGGCAGGAGACCGTGGTTCAAAGATGAGTCGCAAAGGCTGCTACGTTTTTGAATTCCGCACTGCAGTGCGACACGCCGCGATTAGCAATCATTGCTACCCGGCCGGCCGGCCGGCACGCCGCAGGTTATCTCCCTCCGCCATAAATCCCGACTCTCCCACTAATAACTACACGCGTTTCATCGATTTCGACTCGCTGTTGTGTCCGCCGCTGTATTTGAAAAATAGTGCTGTTAAAGCGTAAGGCAATCAATTTCAGTTTGCTATATAGATATTCGCTTGTTGTCTATACAAAAATTGATTACAGCGATACCAGAGTTAGAAAATCCTGCGTAATTTTCGACGTGTGAAGTCACGGACTTCATGCAAGTCCTTACATTTAAGGAATTGTACAGGGTGTGACTCAAGCCGTTAATAAATTGTTTTAGGCATCACGCACAATACGACGAGGGGTGGACAAAATATTTTTTTTGTCGTTGAAATCCTATAACTCGCAGCGCTTGTATTTTACTTTATACTAAGTAATGACTGAGGACAGCTAATAGCAATATACGTTACAAGAGCGGTATGTTGACGTTTTGATGTTCGAGGAAAAGATTAAAAAAGCGAAACGTAGTTGAGCTTTTTTAATTTCCGAGAACATAAAAACAAACATACCGCTCGTGTATCGTACTTTATTTTGTGCGAAGATCGTTTATTACATACTTCTAATTAGCTGCAATGAAATCTCCATATTGGTTTCTGTTTAATGACGGCAACTTCGGAAAACCAAAATATCTTTCTTCAACATTGTTGCTATAAAATGTTTTCTGTGTTTACTATACTCCAGCAGGCCGTGATATACGTCTGTCTTTTTTTCCCCAGTCTATAAATGCGAACTTAAAACAAACGGTAAGGTTACCTAATGATTTATTTTTTTCATTTTAATATTTTAACAATATTATTAATATAACATATTGCAGTAATAACATCCGCATCTGGAATCTTGTTGATTTTTTCACGGCTTCCTTAATGTTACTTGTATCAAGAATGCAATAAGTTTCGTGGAGTAGCAGACTTTACTTAATTTTTGCAAATATTTAAAAACAATAATTAACATTGCAATTTAGGTGAAATTGCAGTGGTAAGTTTCAATTTATAATTATTACTATGTTAAACGTCTCTAAAAATAATATGTTAAAAGCCTAAAGCAGTAAATGAATGTCGCGCTTAAGCGGTAAGAAGAGGGAAATTGTTATGTGTGTTACGTTGGGAATACTGAATGTGGTATTTCACACTTACCGCGTATTGGTTCTGTGCGGAAAACAAGTAAATACGCACGATCTCGCACAAAATAATAAATAGACATACGTTCGGTATATTAATTAATATAATGTGTCTGAGCAAACAACAAACATTAATAACACGCGCATCTCTCTATGATAGTTCCTGGCTCTTAGCTAGAGTGATGTGTTCGTATGGATGTTTCGAGTGCCTCAGAGGGTTCGATATTCTGTCATTCCTTTCGTACTTCTTATTTTAAAAATTCGATTCCAAGTTGTTCTAGAATATTCTAATTTATGCTACTATAAAATGGAAACACGCAATCCACCGCAACACCTTATGAACCAGAATATTCCACAGCAGTAGCTATAAAAGCTCGAATTCTACCGTCGGTAACCATTCACGGTTTGAATATCTGAAGCCCGTAACAGCAAAAGTAAAAGATAGCGAGAAGAATTAAATATGTGTTCCAGCAAGCAATAGCAAACTACGTCGACATCGTCCAATTCCATGCGGGTTGTTATCGATCTCGTATGTCTTGAACCATTTGGTCTGTCACAGTATGAAACCAACTACCCAGTTTTTTTACGTTCTCGTTGCACTGTCGCTAGGTGTAACATATTCAAAATATACTGAAATAAATTAATAAATTGTGTTAAAATTCTTCGCTGTCTGTTTTTTAAAGATATGTTGCTTATTTCGGATGAAACAAAACAAATTAATTTGAAGGATTGGATATAACTTGAAAAACGATGTTACAGAATTATGAGAAGATGAAATAACTTGATAAAACATCATACAAGACTGGAATAAACGTAGGAAAGGGAAATAAAATAAATAATTAACATAACAGATTTTCAGCACGTGTTTAACTTAAAATTATCATATGAAGACTAAAATTCATTACATTCACGTAATACGTCAGTCAACGTTATACCCATCGCTTACTCCGCATACGAAACCATTAAATACCTCCCACATATCTCGAGTCTAGAACTGACACATTTAAAACTAATTCATTAAGAGAATGGGATGTCGCACGTTGTCCTCAGACCAACATCCGTTTCAGAAGTGGCGTAGTTTGCACTTTTCCACTATAATAATAATAATAATAATAATAATAATAATAATAATAATAATAATAATAATAATAATAATAATAATAGTAAAGTACAAAGAATACAATGAAGATAATATTTATTAGGTACACAGCAAGGAAAATTATACGATGTAAGAGTAATGGAACGGAGAAAATTCTCTCCGGCGCCGGGATTTGAACCCGGGTTTTCAGCTCTACGTGCTGATCCTTTATCCACTAAGCCACACCGGAAACCACCCCGGCGTCGCACAGAATCGTCTCAGATTAAGCTCCAACTCTTGGGTTCCCTCTAGTGGCCGCCCTCTGCACTACGTCATAGATGTCTATGAACGTAGAACTGAAGTCCACACATGTGCTGAGGTGCACTAGTTATGAGTGTGGCTTAGTGGATAAAGCATCAGCACGTAGAGCTAAAAACCCGGGTTCAAATCCCGGCGCCGGAGAGAACTTTTCTCCGTTCCATTACTCTTACATCGTATTATGACGCAGAATATCTGCATGGAATTATCATATGTACTTCGGTACATTAAAATAAAATAATATAAAGGAAAATTATGATTATAAGTACCTGAAGTTATCACATTATAGACATACCATTATCGGGATGTATGACACAAAAACAGATAAAATAAAATAAATATCACTAGAATATAAAAATGTCATAACAGTAAGTTAGTTTGGCAACTCGTCATAAGATAATTTTCTAACTTGGATTTGACAGATTCTTAGAAAAAAATAAACATTATAAACTTCGCTACTTGGAACGTCCAAGGAATCGCACATAAAGACGACCAGTTAGATGACATGCTTCAGAAGAAAGCTGTTTCAATAGCTGCGATCCCTGAAACAAAAATAAAATTTCAAGGAACGAAAGAAACCGGAAACATCATTTGGAAAGAATGAGTAATAGTAGACTCCCAAAGACAATTTATAATTATGTACCACATGGCCAAAGATCTGTGGGTCGTCCTGCTAAGAGATGGCGTGAAAATTTTATGTGAGACCGTAACAGGCCTTGTGGCCTAACACCTGTCAGGCAGAAGAAGAAGAAGGATTTGAAAGATTTCAGTGTTCGGCAGCCCTTGAATTCAGGCGGCAGAGATTTCCAGTGACGAGAGGTAGCAACAGTGAAAGATGAGGAATACAGATATGAAATGGAATTTCTAGCGTGTTATCGCGTTGTGATCGAGTATTAATATTATGATAGCGAGAGAGAGTATGAAAATGGACGAATAAATAATAACCTATAAGTCATGTATACAACGTTTGTGCGAGATCGTGCGTATTTGCTTGGTTTCCGCACAAAACCAATCAACAGAAAGTCTAAAATTCCACATTCAGTATTCCCAACCTAACACACACAACAATTTCCCTCTTCTTACCGCTTAAGCGCGACATTCATTTTACTGCTTTAGGCTTTAACATATTATTTTTAGAGACGTTCAATATAGTAATAATTATAAATTGAAAACTTACCACTGCAATTTCACCTAAATTGCAATGTTAATTATTGTTTTTAAATATTTACAAAAATTAAGTAAACTCTACAATTCCACTAAAGTTACTGCATTCGTGATGCAAGTAACATTAAGGAAGCCGTGAAAAATCAACAAGATTCCAGACTCATCATAGACTGGGGAAAAAAGGACAGACGTATATCACGGCCTGCTGGAGTATAGTAAACACAGAAAACATTTTAAAACAACAATGTTGAAGACAGATATTTTTGTTTTGCGAATTTGCCGTCATTGAACAGAAACCAAGATGGAGATTTCATTGCAACTAATTAGAATTTCCTCTTTCAGGTATGTAATAAGCGATCTTCGCACAAAATAATGTACGATACACGAGCGGTATGTTTTCTTTCAATTCTCGGAAATGAAAAAAGCTCAACTACGTTTCGCTTTTTCAAACTTTTCCTCGAATATGAAAACTTCAACATACCGCTCTTGTAACGCATATTACTATTCCAGGGATAGATCTAACTCCATAATAGAGAGCGGAGTTCCTAATCACTGGGTCATTGGAAATGACTAATCCACGTAACTGAACGACTGTCAGCCTATGTGTGGGAGTTCCGGGATAATACAGTGAAAAGGGATAAAACAGAGTGTTTATGGAGTAGGATAACACGTGAAAACGGAAGCGTGTCAAGAATGGCGGGAGTAAAAGGAGACGTGGCAGATGAAGGAACGTAAAACATCCGGAGAGGGAGAGCGCCGGCGTTTAGGCAGCTCCCTCGTTTATAACGAAACTCGAACTCACGACCGCGCCTCAGTCATTGATTAGTATTACAGGCCGATGTAATAAATCTGACGTACATCACAGCAGATCGTCTGGGCGCAGTAACTCTTCCTCGTAACAAGCTGCTACTGTTACGCCACATATTTGCCATTTGCACACCTTTTAACGTCGGATGCTTCCAGCCCTATGCTCCATTTCCCTTCGTTTCGCCGTAAAATAAAAAAAGAAGGCAGGAAAAGAAAAGTAACCCCATGGTGCTAACCGTAAGGGAAAGAAGAAGGGAATTATCCTGGAGACGTGTGGCTCCCACAAGGCCCGGCAGCGCATCCTCGGATATGAAGGAGTTGGATTTGCGCGGCCGATGCAGTGATATAACGCCTGTATTTGCGTGTACACGAATAAACGACTCCTGCCTTGACGTTTATTGGATACTTACAGCTTTACCCAGTCCGGAAGATCGATTTACTGCAAGGATCAAGGCGCTGTGTCTATGCAGCCCGCCCACCAAGGTGCTATCGATTGCAGACGTGGCCGTATGTTTCCTCATCTAATACTCTGCGAGGGACACACGGCACGTACAGTACAGCTATCAAACAAGTACGGATACATTCCGCAGTTAAATATCCAACATTGTTTTCAGGCTGTACAAGAGAATTCATAACCCCTTGATTTCGAGATGGTTTATATGCTCTCCAACTCGAATAAAAAATGAAGTTGAAGAATTTATCTATCCCTATCTCTATCTCTATCCATGTCTATCTATCTCAATCCACATCTATCTATCTATCTATCTATCTATCTATCTATCTATCTATCTATCTATCTATCTATCTATCTATCTATCTATCTATCTATCTATCTATCTATCTATCTATCTATCTATCTATCTATCTATCTATCTATCTATCTATCTATCTATCTATCTATCTATCTATCTATCTATCTATCTATCTATCTATCTATCTATCTATCTATCTATCTATCTATCTATCTATCTATCTATCTATCTATCTATCTATCTATCTATCTTTTATTTTTTATTTATCTACTTATTTATTTATTTATTTATTTATGTATTTATTTATTTATTTATTTATTCTGGTGTAGTTAAGGTCATAAGGTGTTCTCTTCCACACCACCAGAAATACAAATACAATAACAGAAATAGAAATGGAAAAAAACACTATAAACAAAGTAAAGTCACACAAAAATATACACAGGTTGCAGTCACACAAACTTTAAATGAGTGATTGTCATAATTAATTGTATCGTAACTAATTAACTAACATAAACAAGAAACTTGCGATTTTAATCTAGAGTAAAAACACAAATCAACACTTCTAGCAATACCTAAAAAGCATTAAATAAGACAAAATTTTCCAATTTAATTTTGAATTGTGATAAAGTCCGGCAGTCCCTGACGTCATTAGATAACGAATTCCAGAGACGAGATATTTCTACAGTGTAGGAGGATGAGTATAGAGACATTCTATGAAGAGGGATAGAAAGAAGTGCTTGATGTCGGTTTTGAAGAGTTGTAAGAAATTGAAAGCGCGATAAGAGATAATTCGGAGTAGAAGTATGCATGATCCTAAACAGAAGAGACAGTGAATGTATTGTTCTTCGTTCCTTCAGACGCACCCATGAAAGTAACTGGAGGGAAGGTGTTATATGGTCAAATTTACGAGTATTGCAGATGAATCGTATGCACACATTATGAACACGTTGTAGGCTCTCAGCTAAGAGTGAACTTACATTAGTTAGCAAGGAATCGCAATAATCAAAATGGGGCATTACAAGCGTCTGAATAAGATTCTTTTTTAGACTAAGTGGTAGAAATTCTTTCATATGGAACAAGGAGTGAAGTTGAGAAAATATTTTTTTGCAAATGTGTGTTACTTGAGTGTTCCAGTTTAGATCACTATCCATAAAAATGCCAAGATTTTTAACTGTTTCACTGTATTTAACAATAATCCCATTCAATATTATATGCGGTAGAGTACCATTATCAAGAGTGCTTCGTAGACGATTATGTCCCATTACGATTGCTTGCGATTTCTCTGGATTTAACCTTGTTTATAAAAAGAATACATTCCATTTCATATACATACACATAAATAAGCGCCAACTCCGGGAGGGGGCAGAGGGGGAGGTGAGGGCTGTGACCCCCGAGCTCGTTTAGGTAAGAGGGACGAAGAGGTCCTTTTGCCATGGTCAATTTTTCAACAGTATCCGAACATATTATGTGAAACACACGGAAGGAGGGAAGATATCTTGATTAAATTACAATTTCGTTAAGTTGATTCACGCTGTGTTTATCAGTAATTGAATCGGAGACCCTCGTGTTAAAATTGTACAGTAGCGGCCTTGGATTGAGTTTTATTATGACGGTGTTGTGTGGAGTACTAACATAATATAAGCGGAAACAAGCGAGAAAATTTACTTAAGTGGAATAGCTGAGTACAGTAGAACCTCTATTATCCGTGGTAATGAAGGGGATGGACTGAACGGTTGATCGAAAAATCGGATAATCCGTACCATGAAAGATTTGTAATTTCTTCCGTGGTCTTGTATTTAACTCGCTAGGTAGTGAATCAAGTTCACTAATTTAAGTCTGGTTGTCAGTGACGGGTTTTTAAGGGCAAGAAAGCCCTGTGTAATGGCTGTCTCAGGAAAAAGAGAATAATAAAGGAGGTCTCATGTTGTAGATTTAAATACTTTTACACTTTATCTTTGTTTTTTTAATTAAATCGCGGAGTTGTAACTCCAATCTTGTATTCTGATACGAGATGAGCCACAGTTTCTCTTTCTCAAATCATTCAATTATTTCCATTTTTTTTCGATACTTAGCACAACACGTTTTCTGTTAACATTCTGGAAGACATTTTATATACAAGTTATATTACTACTACTACTACTACTACTACTACTACTACTACTACTACTACTACTACTACTACTACTACTACTACTACTACTACTACTACTACTACGATGGCATCACAGCCCAAAGTCGAGCCTTAGCCTCCTCAATTTTCTTTTCCTCCAACTGTCCCTGTCCTGTGCTAATCTCCTCCAGGCAGTTGTTCCTGAGATAGTCCTGAGAATCGATCGTTACCGCATCTATCCATCTATTTTTGGGTCTTCCAATTGGTCTTTTACCATGTATTTTCCCTTCTAAGATCTTGTTTGGTATTCTGTTCCCTTCCATCGATACACATGTCCAGCCCATTCAAGCCTCCTTAATTTGATGAAAGTAACAATATCGAAACTTCTATATAATTTATAGGCCTATAGCTCGTTATTATAACGTATTCTCCACTGCATATTTTCTTGCACCGGTCCAAAAATTCTTCTGAGTATTTTGCGTTCAAATATACGTAGTTTAGCTACTGTCTCTTAGATAATGTCCAAGTTTCGCTTGCATAACAGAGAATACTTCTAATAATTGTTTTGTATATTTTAAGTTTTGTTTCCTTATGCACACAGATTTCAATATTGCGCTTAATGCAAAATAGGCCTTATTGGCTGCAGTGATTCGACTCTGTACTTCAATTAATTCGTTATTGTTACTTGTCATTACTGTTCCAAGATATTTAAACTTCTCAGTTTCTTCAAACATGTCTATCGTCAGATTAGAGGGTTGTATATATTCTGTTTATTTCTTATTTGTGTCATCCGTTTGGTTTTACTTGCATTAATCTGCAACCCGATTTTAGCGGCTCCTTGTTCCAGGTCTTTATACTCGTACACTTCTTCTATTGCTGTCAACGACCGTCCCATAACATCAAGTCATCTGCATATCCTACTATTTGAACGCTTTTGTAAAATAAAGAGCTGTTAGGATCTATACCTGTCTGTGTTATCACCCAATGTGAAGCAAGATTGAAGAGCATTGGTGCTAGAGCATCCCCTTGTTTCAGCCCATTATTAATATTAAATTTTTCTGTTGAACCACCATATATCTTCACTTGAGCCTTGGTTTCTGCCATGGTCATCTTGACGAGTCTGATTATCTTTGGATGTATCTCTTGATGAATCCTAATTTTGTATAATCCTTGTCTATTAATGCTGTCATAAGCTGTTCTGAAATCTACAAGTTATATTATAGAACGACAATTCGAACAGTGCACAATGCTGTGTAATAACACTCTCTAACAAAACATATGTAGAATCTACTAATATGATGTACAAAACAGTACTTCATATAAGTTATTTATTTCTGTAGAAAAAAATCGAGAAATAGACAGTCGGATAATCCATCAGCGGTTAATAGGGTGACGGATAATCGGGGTTCTACTGTATCTCCAAATACTCATACACCATCCGATAACTCATGCCTGCCTTCCTGCCCAGTGCTTAAAATCAAAAGTCCGCGCCTATGCATACTCACACGAAGAGTACACGGGAGAAGCCGATGAGACTCATTTTATAATGTTAAAACATACGAGACCACGGACGTAGCTCAGGCGCTAGCGCCTTTGCCTGTTGATCCGTAGCTGCGTTCTGGCGCGGGTTCGATCAAGTGCCTACATCACGTGAAAGAAACGCGCTGCATATGAGAAGGGCGTAAAAGCCAAGGTTGTTATTATGTGCGACAAAAAACAAAAATGCTTTTAAAAACAAGCTTCCCTTCGGAATTTTTATAAGCTCTTAACCTTTATTGGAATGTTATAAACTTCCACATCAATATGATAATTGTGTAAGTATCGCGATTCGAGTGCGTGTTTTAAACTTGGCCTTTCTCCCTACAGTGACTGAGTGGTCAGACCTTCAGTCTGTCAGGCAGGCGGTCCGGGTTCGTGTCCCGGTCAGGCCTGGAATTTTTCACGGAAAAATCCATAGTGGCACTTGTGGCGGACAAGGTCGTAGTTGTGGTTTTTCTCGATGTTGTCCCGTTTCTCCATATTAGGGATCAACATCATTCCTTCAACATTTCTCCATTCCATCATCATTCCATAGCATTCCCCGAACGCCGGCTGGCAACGCACGGTGTGGGCTGGCCCAGAGACGAGTGGGTTGCCTGCTCGAAACCTGGGTACGCAGCGAACCTTAGTGTAGTCAGCCGGTGTGGGTTTGGGAATGCGCCTAGCTTGAGGGTTAGCGCAGTAGAGCGTAAAGGTCGCAGTGCTGGGTCCCGAAATATTCCAATTCTAGCTTTCAGATCTCTAATACTAGACGAGAAGCGAAGACTAACTCGTCATGTGTTCAGCATGATACGATGGACACAGACTCAGTATTTCCAGAGAGGAGATTAAGTACCCACTTCCGTGACGAGTAGTGCCACTGAAACTGTTACTTAACACTTGGAAACAATGGAGAACAATAATTAATAGGGCTAGGATTTTGATGAAATTGCATGTTTTTTCTAGTACGCCAGAAACATAGCTGCTTTAGTATTTATATGTTATGTGATAAACTGAGTGTTTTAAGACATATTTGTTAGGGCATTTTTTGTTTGCATTTTTTGCCTGTTTCAACTCATAAGAGCATCTTTTGTTTTATTCGGTCATTTTTTAGGCATTTTCATTTGATTTTGGCATGGAGAGCGTTACACTTTGTGATGAGGGTACTAAAAAAATGGAATATGGTGCTGCATGTTGGGATCCTTACAGATTAGAACATATTAAGACACTGGAAAAGATTAAAAACGGGCTCTTAAGTGTTGTCGGAAAAATTCACCATTAAAATGGGACACACTCACGGACAGGAGAACGCGAATTCGATTATGCGCACTGTTCAAAACATACAGAGGTGAGCCTGCCTGGAGATAAATAAAAAAAATAGGTTGCAACCGCCAAATTACTCTTCAAGGAACGACCACTCATATAAATTGAGGGAAAGAAGGCAGAGGACGGACACTGGAAAGTTTTCTTTTCTCAATCGTACTATCAGGGACTGGAATGCTTTACCTGCAGACTTACTAAAGGCTTTACCAACAACCAAAAATGTATTTAAAAATAGGCTTAAGGACCTTACTAATAGGCGGTAATTATACACAGTATTTAAAGGGTGTAAATGATATGTTGTTATTGAAGTGTTGTATCAGTGAAGAATTATGTTGTGTCAGTGAAGTGTGTTGTATCAGTGAAGAAGTATGTCGTGTCAGTGAAGTGTGCTGTGTAAGTGAAACGTGTTCCTGTCAGTGAAGCTTTATAGTTTATAGTGGCAGTGCAAAGAATTTGAACAGTGAAATGTTTTTGAAGTGTTAGTGAAATCAGGATAGAATCAGTGAAATGTGTCGTAGTTCCAGTGCAGTGAGTGAGTTGACAGCGAAATGAGTGTAATGTTGAAAGGTACTTGTGCAGATATGAACATATACTCGTGGGTTTTAGTTCGATCTTAGTTTTAAGATACAAATTAGAATATTTCAAATGTTATTTTAAGTGATCGTTTCATTTAATTTAGTATATTCCCTGTTGTTGTTGTTGTTATTATTATTATTATTATTATTATTATTATTAGTAGTAGTAGTAGTAGTAGTAGTAGCAGTAGCAGTAGTAGTATTAATTATTAGTATTATTATTAATTGTATTTTTAATTAATAAGTTTATTATTGTCATTATTGAGTGTAATTAGCAGACATCGGATTCTAGGGCAATTGCCTATTTTGTTTCTTTAGGAGAAAAGTAAAATAATTATTAATATTTGTGTTTCATGGAAATTGAAAGGTATTCAAAGAGTTTTATAGTGCCCTAAAATGCCCTAAAACGGTTATTAGAGCCTAATTTGTTAATATTCGCCTAAAATGCCTAACTCACTGTAAAGTTTCGCATTTTACTCTTAATTTTTATAATTTATACATGCATTCACTGCGAAATTTAAGGCATTTAAAAGTGGAAAGTTTGCTTCACACCGGCCATGAAACCATTGATAAAGGAAACAAAATGTTTTGAATCTCACGACACTCGCAATAGATTTCACCGAATTTAACATGTTTGGAGGCATAAATGCCGACAAAGAATAACCTTAGTTTTGAAGCAGGCAACAATCACAACATGTGCTGCTACCGATTCAGAGATATATTATACTATAAAAATGACTGTTTTCGATCTGAAACCGATTAGCTGTACTGCCCTTCACCTTATTTGTGTTGAGAAGTTTTGAGCGGTAGGACGTTTTCCTGTGAAGTTTAACGCGATAATGCCGAAAAATATAAGTGCAAAATCTACATTGATCCGGCAATGGCTAACAGAATATTCAGAATTCACTTATGATGGAAAAATAATATTCTGGAAGATTTGTAGCAAACAGGTATGTAACAATAGTTGAAATATATAAATTCTATTAATTTTAATGAGTAGGCCTATAATATTTATACATTGACTGAGCTATCCTGAGGTATAATTCTTTTAAGACCACTACACTTTAACCTTTTAAATTCCGATAGTTAAAGTATTTGCAGGTCATTAAAATTTTGATTGTTCGAACTCGAACCCACTAACTTTGTGATAGAAATACGGCAATACAACAATTAGGATTTTATTTTAATTCAGTTTACTTTACATTTTTAGATTTCGCAAGAAAAGAAGTGCCACCTAAAGCAGCATGTGCAAGGAGCGGCTCATAAGGCTAAAGCTCAGCAGAAAAATCAACTGCAACAAACTTTACTAACACAGCCTACTTCATCCAATCTCAGCAGCAATTTCTATGTTGATTTAACTAGAGCGTTTGTTGCTGCTAACATTCCCTGGAATGCAATTGAAAATCCGGTTTTAAGACAGTTTTTACAAAAATACTGCAAACAAAATATCCCATCTGAGTCGACCCTAAGAAAAAATTACTTAGACAGAATATACAATGAAACTTTAGCTTCCATTCGGGAGGATATAGGCGATTCTTACATATGGGTCTCTGTGGATGAAACCTCAGATCCTATGAATAGGTATATAGCAGATATGGTAGTAGGAAAACTTAGTCCTGATGGACCTTCGATTCCACACCTCGTATGTGTTAAGGAACTTTCGAAAATGAATAGCCAAGCCATTGCTTATTTTGTAAATAAAGGCCTACAGTCTTTATACTCAGGTAATATAGACGATTCTAAAGTTCTGTTGTTTTGTACTGATGCTGCCTCATACATGGTTGCTGCAGCTCCACTTCTTAAAACATTTTATCCTAACCTCACGCATGTAACCTGTCTAGCACATGGCCTTCACAGGGTTTCTGAAACAATCCGGAATAAATTTCCTCTTGTCAATTCGTTTATTTCTAAAACAAAAAAATGTTTTTGTAAAGCCCCATCCAGGATTTCAATATTCAGAGAGAACTTTCCAGATATTCCACTCCCACCTCAGCCGGTTGTTACACGATGGGGAACCTGGATTCAGTCAGTGGTGTATTATTCTAAGTATTTTAAAGAAGTGGTCACAGTTATTGATAAATTACCTGAAACTGATAGTGCAGCGTGTGTCAAAGCAGTGAAAGATTGTCTGAATGACTCACGAGTGAAAATGATATTGCCTACATAACATCAAACTTTCCTTTCATACCTGCAAGCATTGAACAATTAGAAAGTGAAAAACAATCTCTTTGTAGCCAAATAGCAATAGTAAAGGAAGCTCAAGTGAACATACATTCTGCTTTGGGCGAAATAGGGAAAAAGTTAAAAATAAGTGGGACAACGTATTAAATAAGAATGTAGGATTTTCATTGTTGGAAAAAGTATCAAGAGTGATATCGGGGAAAGTGTAAATGTTCCAGTAAGTATTGATGTTTCTATTGTACCTAATTTAAAATTTGCGCCTCTCACATCAGTTTCGGTTGAAAGAAGTTTTTCTGCTTTCAAAATGATTCTCAGTAACAAAAGGCAAAGGTTAACTGTGGAGAATTTAGAAAAAATTCTGGTGGTGTACTGTGCAGATAATTATAATAAAGTCTGAGCATGGAACTGAATTTCAATAACTTAAAATGAGTAATCTTGATATCAATAATCATTATTTCATTAGTTTCAATATATTAAATTTGTGCAGCTCTGTTTATAAATATAATATAGTATTCTTTTTTAATGTTTAAACATACTTTTTTGTTCGTATTTTAGTGTATAACTGAAAATTTCAGTGAAAGAAATAAGTATGATACCTTGATGTGCCTAAAATGCCTATTTTCATTAAAATAGAGCCTAATTTTACAAATTTTGAGCTTATTTTAGGCGCCTAAAACTGCAATTTTTAGTGCCTAAAAATCCGATGTCTAGTAATTAGTTACCATTGCCACCGGGTATATACCCATTGCAGTGTGAATAAATACATACATACATACATACATAAATCCCCATTATTAATGTAAAATAATATCTATTTCCTTTGATGTTTTCTTTACATATTTTGTCCATTAATACTCATTATTTTGTATAATATTTTAATCGTTTTTCTACACAAATATTGCCATTTTAACGTAGTACACCTCATCACTCCAACCACCCCTTCAATATAGACTCCACTATACCTGCTAATTCCAGATAAGAGTGGCCTTGTGGTAGACTACATGGAAACTAAAAGTAAAGTAAATTCATGGTGCTACAGCCCATGAAGGGCCAAGACCGACCAGCCGACTGCTGACCTCACGACGGCAGAAGTGAACGATCATACATGGAAACTACACCAGATAAAATAATTAATTAAAATGTACTACTTAGAAAAAATTATGTAAAATTTAATTTAATTACCAGTCTAAATGTTAAGTAATACAAAACCTCTTTTCCTGCTAAGGCAATTATGTAAGATCAATTTTTAGGGCATTTTAAGGGCATTTTTCAAAGATTTTAGGTCATAAATGCATTGTTTTAGGACATTTTTTCATGATTCATAGGTCATCAAAATCCTAGCCCTAATAATTAATATTAAACCATTTGATAAAATAAAATAAATTTATTGATGGTATTTATTCAATCCTTTCAACAATTAAAAATCCAACGGTATAACATTGTAGGCCTACGTATAATTTTGCTTTAAATTCATTATTCACGTACATAAAATTTAACGAAACTGACTTCCTCAGTGTATAAGCAGACATGGAGGCCAGCAGAGTACCAGTTGTGTTACGTGCTGAACTAACTTACCCGTTGAAAGGATAATAAAGATTAATGAGATGTTGATTGTAAGGTAGAAGCGGGAATTATCCCGCGCTGACCAGAAGAGATGGAGGAAATTCACCTTGCAACTTCCCACACTGCACAGATTCGAGACAGGTGTGCAACGAAATTATACCCCACCGACATCGTGTACCTTCCATCACCTTCTTCACACCTTTGTTTTCGCTCGCTTCACTTAGTCAAAGCACTGCGGAGCTTTCATTCATCCGGAAGACCTAGAAGCGTGTACCACAACTCGCCAGCAATTTACAATTTACATTTTGCAGTGCTCAAATGGCGCGTTTGTGGTTACGGACATACCCGCCAGCTACGAATTTCGACAGCGAATATTCATCCCCAGTATTTATGTTGTTCCGAGTGCCAATCTTACAACACGACTATTTCTTTCTTGACTCTTACAAAAGGACAAAAAATCCAAAGAGGGTCTCTGATGTCGTATTATGCCGGAAACGACGTTTGCTACCCCCTTCCACGACTGGAGTTCGATGATACTGGCGTAAAATACAAACAAATCTCTTTACTAGGTATAGGAGGGAAGAAAATTGGTTCATCCATTTACGTAAACTAGGAAATATCGGGAGTTTCAGTTTGTTAATTTTTATTAGGTTTTTGTTTAATCAAAATAGAGTACAGTATTAACAATGAGTGTTTTTACTCACGAATTGAGCTATCCATTCGGACGTATTCATTATGCAGTGTATATTATACTGTCTACAGCCACTGCCATCGTGATCTAATACAGGCCGTAAGGCAGACCACGTGACTCGCTTAACAGCTGATCGCGAAGGGCGGCCTTTCAACCATATGAATTAGTTGCAGTGTATGAAGAATAACATATATTTCTCTGAAATGCAGTGTAATTATGTCAGTAAAATTTTAAACAGTGATTGTGAGACACTTGAGACACAATTTACTTGCAATTTAAGGTATAATATTATTTTGGTGTGAAAATTACGTTGTTGCAAGCAAAGTTCGTATGTGTAATACCTGCCTTTATTTCGATTAAATATTGCGTCCTTATGTGGTTAAGTGAAATTTTGGTCTTATAAACAGTAGGCTAAATATGTGTAATAATATATACGTGAAAGTGAAACATTGACTGGCATGTGAAGTAAGTTGTGATTAGGCCTAAGTGCAGCGTTACCGATGTTACTCTTGTCTAATCCATTATTGCTAGTTTACCGTATTTGTCTTATTAAATTTAAATTATTGCGCCCTTTTTATTTGTGAATAACCTACATTATACGAGTAAATAATACGACGTTTGATAATATACACAATTTGAACTAAAAACGAGATACATATAGTATATTACGAAAAATTATACCCTATAGTTTTCATTACTGTTACAGTATCTAGAATTGTAATTAGTTGAAATAAAGCACTCATGCTTCATTACGAAATTCTTGCACATTCATTTATGCACGTTTCAACAATTTTCAGTTGCATCGCACGCATAGGCCTATTTTAATGTGTTTAAGTTATAGGTTATGTTTATTCTATCAGTACTTGCCTTATTTCCATATTCGCAATTATGCATTATAATTAAGCATAACGCTACGTATAACTTATAAATGCAATTTGTCTACACTTCAATTGTATTTATTTGTTTCAGACGGTACTCCAGTCTGAAGTCTGATTAGTTTAATATGTTACTAGGGCTAAACTAGCGCTGAGGTAGTTCCCTTCGTATTCATACATCTTGCATATACAAATTAGTTCGGTTCGTTCAGGATTTTAATATGCCTTGCTTATAGGATCAAATGCATCTCCACAAAAATAAATTCAACTGTTTTCAGTTCAGAAATTACCGGAACTATACCTCAGCGCTACTAAGTAATATAACGTATGTACATTTCATAGGAGGGATTGTGGTGAATTTTCTACCTATAAGTAAGGACGGTAACCGTGTTCTGAAGTTCATCCTAAAAATATATCCTTCTTTATTAAATCTCAAAACAGTTTTCGTTCTCAACTTTAGCCTAAAATGTTGACGCAGATAGGTTATGTTAACATGGTAAATTCTCTTCACATAAAAATAACACAGTTTTATTTATTATTCCTGCCACATTATGCAACACATAAATGGAACTTATGCACATATTACATTGAATAAAGATTTAATTGTATTATTTATTTGTTCCTATTATACTGGGTTGTAATGAATTGTATTTATCTAATCTACCAGATTAACACACAATTGTACATACACTAATTTCATAGGAGGGACTGTGGTAAATTTTGTACCTACAAGTAAGGAAGGTAGATGTGCTAAATTAAAATCACAATATAAATAATTCTTCTTTATTAAATCTCAAAATAGCTTACATTCCAAACTTAAAATGTTGATGCAACCAGGTTATGTTAACATGTAAAACTCCGTTCACATTAAAATAACACAATTTTGTAATTATTTCTGAAACATATTATGCAATAAGAAGTGTAAAGGGTCTTATACACACATTACACTAAATAAAATTGAGCACCGACACGCTATAAAGTAAAATATTTCACTCAGCTCCGTATACTCAAATAGAAAAGCCCGACTCATCGAGTGACGTCACACAACCTGCATTACGGCCTGGTCTAGATCACGATGGCAGTGCTACAGCACATTAGCGTACACTATAGAGGATGAAGTTAAATTGAAAATAATCATAATATGGATATTTAAACACATTTTTAAAATACTGGCCGTTTATTTCGATACAGGCTTCAGTTCTTTTGTGCATATTATCGCACTATAGACTACTGTACGTAATTCCAATTACTAGGTTCGTACTTCGTACCAGTAACTCATGTTGAAATAATTCTGTACCTACTCTATAAAAGAGTACCTTACGTACTGTAAATCCAATCTTCACTTCTGCCCAATCAGAAAAGATAAATTACTCAGACATGCTATCTACTGTTCATTCAAGTGGTTTTGTCGCAGGATCGTAGAAAGGGGGGGACTCACGTGACAGTTAATTACTTAACGAGGCCCTTTTATTTAAGTTATTTTAAACAGGTGTATAATATTACGTAGACGTCCAATTCTTAACAGAAATTAATATTTTCAGAAAAGCGCTAAGACAGCCCAACCACTAGTCTTTACAGAGGGGCGAACAGAAGCGGGTGGGGGAAACCGGGATGCAACGTAGGCAAATGGACGACAATACCTGTGCGAAAATATGGTTCAATGTTGAAAGCTCTTTCGCCATTTGAAAACGAGAACATATTTCTGGAACGTACTATACTTACTAACTCAGTACTGCTTACTATGACCGCATACCCGGCCTTGGTTCTGTGTGAAGAACGGTTGGAAGTTTACTAGTAGAGAGGGTGGGAGTGAAGTAGATTAAAAAATTCAGGTACAATAAAAATTGAAGTAAAAATAAAATGGTGTCCCTGTATTACTGAGTAACAGTGAAAAATATGACCATACGACGCATTTTCCTGCAGAGCATTTCAGTTGCAATCGTCACGGTTTCAGATCCAGAAGATATTTAGCATAAAAGATGATGCTAACAGTGCTGAAGAGTGTGAAGTTAGCAACGATATCTAAAGATTGTCTACAAAAGTTTCATAACGCCCCATAAATATTTTATTAATGTCATAATTTAGTCTTCCATTATCCCTGGGCAATTTAACTTTTACACACTTCATAGACTTCCAGGACGGGGGCCACCCGATCACAACTACCCACATCAGACAGTAGTCTGCATTGGAATCCGTCGCAGAGATGTAAATTCTAGCGTCAAGTGAGACTTTTCGCCTGTAACATGTACAAAATTAACGGTTTATGAATTTTGTTTTGAATGTGTTTTGTAGGAAAGTAGTTGAATATGCAGCAGGCTTCGGTTACTTATCATTATATTTCGACTAACTTAGGAAAAACGTGTCTTTCCAGACAACATTCTTATGTAAGGCAAACTCGGCTAATTTCGCAGTATTGTTGTTTTTTATCTACAGTTATACCCAAAAATGCTTAAAAAAACTTTCTTCATTCAGCAGTTAATCACTAGACATAATCGGAAAAATCGAAAGATAATTGGGAGGAGAAATTTAAAAGGTACGCAAAACGCGTCCTTGCAAGGGGTTGGGGGCTGTACAAAACTAAATATGTGAGCTCCAAGCCTGTTGGCCACTAGTCTCACTCCAGGTTACACTGCTCCACTGAAGGAGCTCTAGAAAATTTTGAAGGGGAAGCCGAAATTGGACGTAACCTCTTAGGTACCACATACGCGAGGGGGACTGAGATTTGATCAAGTGATCACGGAACGGGGCGACGAGGAGATGGCTGGTGTTTGCCGTTAGGATGGCGAGACGCTGTCATCTGTTGTTCGATGACAAAGCATATGAAGGCCGTCGGAAGAAGAGCCGTGAAATCTAATTCTGCAATTTGAGAGGTCCCTGTCCTTTCAAATTACGACTAATTGAGTGACCTCGTATATTTAATAGACAATTTATGGCTTCTGAACTAGGGCATACGTCGTTTATAATAAAGGGGAATATATATGGGGAAGGGCATATAGGTCCGTGGCCCATTTCTTATAGGGCTCATCCCGACATTTGTCTTACGCGTTAGGAAAACCACGGAATACCTTAGGCAGGATGAGTTGTCTCATATATAAGAGACTAGCCAATTTGGCTATTATGTAGGAGGTGATTGTTGTCATGAGTCTTGACATAACTTCATTGGTTGGTATAAAAACGTTATTTTTTAAGTGTATGTCAACAGGGAAACAGTTCCATCTAAAGCATGAGATCGTATGCGTGTATTTCAGGAACTCGTGTAACTTCGCAGTAACATTTGTGCAATTTTCAAGAATACTCTTTTAGCTCAAAACATGTTTTATGTATTCTAAACATCAGTAGGCTACATGTTTACACACATGAACTGAATACACATTAACAAACTAGGCAATAAATATAGAATAACTTGTCTTCAATTATTAACACTAATAACAGGAAAATGTTTGCATATTAATTGTAAACTAATAAATTTATCTAAAACATACATGCATTAAATATTACGCCAAAAATAGAGAAAAACATTATGAGAACTAATCTGAATCCGCTTCCGCTAGTAAGACAATTGTTGTTTCTTCTTGCTCTGCCATTGTTTGAAGGCGCAGAGACTTTGCTCCTTCTTAGGATATAATTTTGTTAGGTTTTGTAACCAATGAAAACCCTGTTTCATCCAAATTCCAAATGAGATTAGGCTTGAATAATTTTAAGGGAAAAATTGTTCCGGGGCCGGGCATCGAACCCGGGACCTTTGGTTTAACGTACCAACGCTCTACCAACTGAGCTACCCGGGAACTCTACCAGACACCGATCCAATTCTTCCCTCTATATCCACAGACCTCAAAGTGGGCTGACAGCTGTCAAGCAACCAAAGTTGAGTGCACACTAACTCTGTGTTCCCGGGTAGCTCAGTTGGTAGAGCGTTGGTACGTTAAACCAAAGGTCCCGGGTTCGATGCCCGGCCCCGGAACAATTTTTCCCTCAAAATTATTCAAATCAACTTTACAGGAGTTATACCTGAAAGCTTGATTTGCATAATACACGTCACTGTTCGTTAACAGAAAGCACATTTAAGTCACACAGAGTTAGTGTGCACTCAACTTTGGTTGCTTGACAGCTGTCAGGCCACTTTGAGGTCTGTGGATATAGAGGGAAGAATTGGATCGGTGTCTGGTAGAGTTCCCGGTTAGCTCAGTTGGTAGAGCGTTGGTACGTTAAACCGAAGGTCCCGGGTTCGATGCCCGGCCCGGAACAATTTTTCCCTCAAAATTATTCAAATCAACTTTACAAGGAGTTATACCTGAAAGCTTGATTTGCGAGATTAGGCTTGTTATTGAGTTCTGCCTTCTCATACACTTCCTAGCACATCATAAAAATCGTTCAAATTCGAGCGAGTTGAGGCTGCTGCTCTACGGTAGGACAGATTTTCTGGCTGGCGCATACTTAGTCCATAGCGCTTCTTAAAGTATGTTAGAATCTGCGTGCCACTCGAACTGCTCTGCCGGCAACTAGCGGAAACTAGTTAAGAAATTGAGTACCGGCAAAAACACATTACGAACAAACTACATTAGATAAAACAACAAGCAAAGGTTCAAATTAACCATAAGAATGTGGAGAATTCACTAATCATAGTGTGATACTTACAATACTGAATTCGAGGATATAATGTCCAGAAACACGCCACTGCAAATTCACTCACGCTATCTCAGCAAAATACACACCTACTAAAGCTGATAGTTGTACAACTTTCGCCAGAATGCGTTGCAATAGGATCTTCCTGCATGAAACATCCCCGACAGGTTGTGGCATTTATCCGTATTTTTTGTAAGGTCAAACGGACACAGACATATCTGCAACTAATTAGTGTATGAGATACTGCGAAATTAGCCGAGTTTGTCTTATAACGTGGTCTAATACTGATAAAAAAATAGGAAATGTGCACATGACAACTGAGGTGCACAATGTTCATATAACACGGGGAATTCAGATCTGCCAACTGTATTACACAATATTCATAAAACATTCATACAAACACGGTGACTGGAATCTGCCAACTGTCGTGGATATTGTTTACACAAACACAACGAATATGAATGTGCCAACTGAGGTGCACAATGTCTATACAACACAGCGAATTTGAATTTGCCAACGGAAGTACACAATCTTCATGAAACTTGAACACGGTGACTGTAATCTCCAAACTGTAGTAGATATTGTTTATATGGACACAACCAATATGAATGTGCCAAATGAGGTGCACGCAGCAAATGTAAATCCTTATTGGTGTCACTTATGAGGTTCTAACCTTTCTGCAGACAGTTGACTGAACAACAAAAATACAAGACGTAAAATGTATAAATGAAAATTATACAGTAAGCAATAAATAGCAATATTATAATAGACAGCAAAACCACGGAAGTGAAATATGGGTAACGAACGCATATTATAGAAAAAGAATTTTGGCCGTAGAAATGAATTATTTTTTTTTTCTTGTTCGGAAATTTATTTTATTTATTTATTTATTTATTTCAAATATACAGAATAAAGAAATATAATTACAAAACAAACAAAGAGAAATACAAATAAAATAATACAAGCAATATAAAAAAGAAGATACAGTAGTATTAACAAAATTTGAGACCGAATGAGCAGCGCTCGTGCTCGGTCGCAGTTCAGATATAATATTAAAATAAATAATAATAATAATAATATAAATATATAAGTAAAATAAAATAGAACTAAAATATAATTACAGCGGCAATGGAATTATATAATATAATATTATATTAACACTATAGAAGAATAATATCGCACGTGAAAAGAGGACTAATATATATTTCAAAATTATAGAATACAAATATAATATAGGTTGATTAATTCATACACATAGGCTATAAATTTATTTAATCAAATTGAAGATATTAACACGTTTTGAGACGAAGTGCTAGAGTCTCCCCGCTTGGACCACATTAAAAATGAAGAAATTAGGCACAGAATGGATGCTGAAGAGACAGTGTTAAATAGAATAGAAAATAAGAGTTTGAAGTGGTTTGGTCATCTGATGAGAATGGGTGAAGACAGATGGCCTAAACAAATTTACCAGTGGAACGGCATGGCGCGTCCTCAGGTTGCGGATAGAGAAGACGGCCTCCAGATATGGAGGGTAGTTCCGAATATATTGAATAAGCAGTCGTGGACAGCCGATAAGGGGTGGTCCTCCAGCTTGGGGTTGGGCGAAGGGCTAACAACCCATCACCGTAAAAAACAGCTTGTTACGAATCCCTACAATAAGCCTCGGAATAGGACTGATTCTCTGGCACGACCACAGCAAAGGAATAAGGTTTTAAGCAGTATGAAGTTGCAGGAGAATGGAGAAAGTTACACAACACAGAACTGCACGCATTGTATTCTTCACCTGACATAATTAGGAACTTAAAATCCAGACGTTTGAGATGGGCAGGGCATGTAGCACGTATGGGCGAATCCAGAAATGCATATAGAGTGTTAGTTGGGAGACCGGAGGGAAAAAGACCTTTAGGGAGGCCGAGACGTATGGGAGGATAATATTAAAATGGATTTGAGGGAGGTGGGGTATGATGATAGAGACTGGATCAATCTTGCACATGATAGGGACCGATGGCGGGCTTATGTGAGGGCGGCAATGAACCTTCGGGTTCCTTAAAAGCCATTTGTAAGTAAGTAACCTCCAGGAAGAAGAGGAAGAGGTAGACCAAAAAGAACTTGGGACAACAAGAGGGGGTTGAGGACTGAAGGCGCACAAGACAGAAGGCTTTGGAGGATTGGCACAGGAAGACGGTAGTAGCTGTAGAATCATTTATATATACAGCAATATTGTGACTTTCATGTAAAGGCATTGAGGCATTTACATTTTCTTATAACAATTTATTAGTAAGGCCTATATATTATGTTTTATTTTCGAAAATTTTTAATCCAACATTTTCTGTTGAAATAAGTTTAGACACCTAGCCTATATGAAATAGTGCATTTTATCTTGTTTGTAACATGACAATTACAACGAAGTTTTGGTTTCCAACATTAAAAAGTTTTTATTAAACGTTGGGATATCGCGTAGTGTAATAAAACGTTAACCACACCATAATTCAGGGCCTAAGTATCTGCAGCAGTTGTGTGTCCGATAACTTCAAACACATTAACTACATTCGCAGACATCTGTAGTCACACACCCACAGTTTTTACAGCCTTGGGAAGAGATTATTCTACCAGTCGAGTTGCCAGGCGACAAAAAAATGAGGAACAAAAAGCGTGACATATTAATGGTCTCGCTTTCTTAAGCCAATTAAAACCTAATCCAGCTTCTGTTATGTTACTGCCCTCCAATCTCTGCCTCCTCACTGAACGCACTCTTGTTATCGTGTAGAACCAGTAACCTGTGGTTCTAATGCACTTTTAAGGCTGCCTAAGTCCAGTACTGAGTTTTAGGAATTTTCTTTGTTGTGAGAAAGTACACTTTTGAAATTTCGGGTAGACTATGTTAAAAACACAATGTGTCCGTCCCGTTTCTACCTAATCTTTATATACACACGTATACCAACACATAAGACATCATCGTATTCATCATCATACACAATCTCGCTCTCGCGCTTGTGGAATACCCTACCCAGTGACATCAGAGACTGTCGGAATTTAGTAGCGTTCAAAAGCAAACCTATTAAGCATTTTCTTACTGCGTAGAGTAGGTTTAATTTTTACTTAATCAATGAAAGAAATGCTTGTCTAATCTTAACTTTTACAATAAACTGTCTAATTTTTATTAATCAGTTAATCTTTTAGTACCTTGATTTTTATTGTATTTGTAAATTTAATATTAATTATTGTAATTGTATTCTTAATATTGTAGTTGTAATCCCCTGATAGAGGAGAAGAGAAGGCCTGATGGCCTTACCTCTACCAGATTAAATAAATAAATAAATAAATATAATGAGTATTTTTGGTACCATGACATAAGCTTTCAGGGTCGGAAAAGTAATGTGAAATTCACATGAGAACGATGATCTTGTGAATTCTATGGTAGTGCAAAACTGCATGATATTGCACTGACAAATGCTTACAGGTCATTTTGTGATACCACACTGAAATATACGTGTAAAGTAACATAAGTGTTCGTATATTCAGAAGTTTCAGTGACTAACTTCTAAATGAGTGACGTATGAAATATTGCAATAAAATCGACCAAAATCACAACAAAAATACATGAAAATGTGTCAATGTTCTAGTACAGGGTTTCTCAAACTTTTTTGAAGTGGGGACCACTTTACTCTTGTTCCCTTCGAAAGCAAATTTATCATTTTCGTAGCATATTTAATACCAGTATATTTATATTAAAATTGACTTAAGGTTCGGTACTTTGGTCCTCTGTTACGATTTCGGGTGGTCCCTGACTGGGTTACAGGCGCGGCGCCAGATGTGCAGGGGAAAAATGTTGAGAAACACCACGTTCATAGTGCTTTAAATTCCTCTTTTTTTGCTGAGAGTAGAGTGGGAGTAGGGTAATAAATTTCATAAAATGTCAGTACTGGGAGAAAAAGTGAAATTCGATTGCCATGTGTCATTTTCAAACTCTGAGATTTTAAGCTATAGTGTGATACGCAATTCGATTGAATTTTATTTTTTCTTCTGTCTTTTTTTAAGGACCACAATGGCAGATCTCGAGGACCACAGGTGGTCCGCGGACCATAGTTTGAGAAACGCTGTTCTAGTAGAAATTTTCTTACCAGCTTAGGCAGCAAATATTTTCGGAGATCTTAATTTTGTATAAATAAATAATTTCATTGTTAAAAAAATAATTACCTACTCTATGAAGAAAATGAAATTCAGTCTTACGTCTGTGCTTAATTTGAAACAGCCTTTTATAAGGCTAGTGAAGCTTTGCAAGCCCCAGCACATGAGTTTAAGGACAGTTCGCAGATCGTCAATTTCTTGTATCAATCCATACACTTGCTTTTGACATTGAATAGAGAGAGCAGGTCAAGAATTCGTGGATACACAATCGGTCGTGTTGGAACGGGTAAAAATTCTCAGATAACTGATCCAATTAAAGAAGAGATCCCTAGTGCAATCGTAGAACTCACTGAATGGGCTTCCTTCTCCTGTCTCAGACTTCATTCCGTTTGCATGGTTACTCAATTTATTCGACAAAAATCTTCAACTAATTTCAAAAATATGTGTCAGGAGACAATGGAAGTTGGCCGCATCTCCCGAGACCTCAATCGCCGGTCCAATTCGTCCCAAAGGTGCTCAATGGGATTGAGATCAGACTTTGTGCAGGCCAGTCCAACTGGTGAACATTATTGTCTGCATAGTAGCCGCCGAAACATGGGGCCAACTTCCATTGTCCATGTTGTAAGAGGAATGGCGACTCATTCCAGTGGATATCCTACAAAAACTAGTGGAAAGGATGCCTGACAGGGTGGCTGCTGTTATAGCAACATGAGGTGGTACCACGAGGTTCCAAAGGGACAAAAACAATGCCCAATTACTTTTTGGTACATAGTGTATAACAATAGATTATATTGAAAACGTTTCCCTCAAATGTATGAATATATACAAGATATTATATTCTTCCGAAGCACAAGTTCAAATACATAACATGCATTGAGATAATTATGTTCAATTCATTGTTACAGATCTTGATACACAAATTAATAAAGATTTAAAACATAATAACAATGAGTAAACTTCACCCAGGTCTTTGTACATCTGATCATCGGCTGCCATTCCACACGTGCAAATATCATTTCGAAACTTTCTAACAAAATCATCTGCAAACCCGTGATGACGTCATTTAAAATAGTAACGTTGGCTATGGTAGGAAGATAACGAATTTAACTTATCTTGTTAGTTTGTAATGCTCCACAGTCTTTATTTATTTCAGTATTCAGAGGAATTGGAGCGCCGTGGATCATGCTTGTTTTCCTCAATAACGCGGAGTTAGGTATCCAGCGAAGTGATTTAGCGCGAAAACTCTAACGAAAAGTTTCGTTACAGCGCGTCGTGATTTACTGACGTTCTGGCGCCCGCACTCCACCCCCCCCCCCCGCGACAGATAAGTCCGTGTTCCTTTCCTTAAAAATAAAGGGCGTCGTAAATACAACAGTCAAGTCACAGATGGACTTAGCAAACAGTTACACACAGTCAAAGTGCTCCAGATGTCACAATTCCAGACTCTCTAGAGCTATTACTGCGAAAGCTAACAAAAGGATCACCTCATGACATAACCACTAAAATGTTAAAGTTAATTTTTACGGATATTGTCAAGTAATAATTAATTTTATAGAATAAATATGGGAAATGCCTGTTATTATTCAGTTGAAAGCTTTTGTCATCTAGTCTGCTGTCAAAAAATCTTTAGAATTTATAAAAGAGTTATATTACCGGTTGTTCTGTATGGCTTGAAACTTGGACTTTTTGAAGAAACACAGATTGAGGGTTTTTGAGAATAAGGTTCTTAGGAAAATATTTGGGGCTAAGAGGGATGAAGTTACAGGAGAATGGAGAAAGTTACACAACACAGAGCTGCATTATTCCTTCAGACATTTTAAAATTTTGAGATGGGCAATATGTAGCACGGATAAAATGCATAAAGAGTGTTATTAGGAGGCCAGAGGGAAAAGACCTTTGGGGAGGCCGAGACGTAGATGGAAGATAATATTAAAATGGATTTGAACTGATGGTATTAGTATTAGTATTAGTATTTATTTATTTAACCTGGTAGAGATAAGGCCGTCAGGCCTCTGCCCTCTACCAGGAGATTCAACTACAATATCAACAATAAAATTACAATTACAATTGGTAGGGACTGGATTAATCTTGCTCAGGATAGGGACCAATGGCGGGCTTATGTGAGGGCGGCAATGAACCTCCGGGTTCCTTAAAAGCCAATAAGCAAGTAGTAATGATTAATTTTATGTTCTTGGCATTTAGGTCTAACAACCAAATACTGACGCTGTGTGTTCTGTAATATTCCAGATTTTTTAATTTAAAACACGGATAACATTAAATATCTTGGATTTATAATTTTTGTTGTTGGCTAAACTGTGTTTCGGACTCATTCCGTCTTCAGTAATTTAATTTCAACACTTGATTGTACTTGTCACTATCTCTGTCACTAGAGAGTTCTTGAAATTTATATTTTCCCCGCCATTCATAAAATATTTTGGTATGCTTGCACCAAAGGGGAGATATATAACTGAAACTTGATTAATATATTTCAGTACTATTTGTATTTATCCTGGTAATAATGAACAGTTTGACTCGTAGACATTTTGTTTTTCAGCATTAACTTCCCATGATTGTAAGAGAAGATTCGAAGAGAACGGCAGTTACGTAGACTTTCAGCCCCCTACTACCAATAATGCACAACACAATGTCAATACGGCGGTTGCTGTCGTCTGCGATACAACGAACTTTTCTGTTGATTTTCGAGTTCGTCATTTTTTCCTGGTTATTATATGCTTATTTAAGTTGTGTTAACTCTCGCTAAGTGGTTTTATATTTTATTTTATCCGTCTTAGTATTTATTTTATTATTGTAAATATTTTTGTTTTAATATTATTATTATTATTATTATTATTATTATTATTATTATTATTATTATTATTATTATTATTATTATTATTATTATTGTTACTGTTATTTCTATCATCAACATTATTATTGATTCCTTTATAATTTATGTAGATTACTGGACTGTATCCCAGCACGAGCATAATGCTCATTTCGAGTATCTATTCATATGAATCATTTCAAATGTTAAATTGTGAATAAATTTGAATTTGAATTTGAATCTATCATCTTTCAACAATTTCTGATCGACAGAATATGCAGCAGGATGTAGTACCGTGACTTGCATATGGATGGCATCGATCTGAGGGGGACGGAGGGGCTCTGTAGCGGACTTAATCGGAACTGGGTGATTTGTAGCTGAATCGATAGTTGACACCAAACAGTGAAACACTATACTTACAGAAATACGATCCTACGGATTTAATACAATCTTCCCTGCCAAAGAAGATAAGCCCAAGCCCCTCAGGCTGCGGTGCGAGCCTTCGGGCCCTTCTACGTAATAAAAAGGGAACACAAAGTTTAACGCCACATTTAAATCCCTTCTTTGTGTACTGACAGCTACTTCTTCGTGGGTTATTTTTCCTTTACAGTATTTATCCTGAAGAAACTGTAATATCGGAGGGTATCCCACCTGGTGTTTCGGTAGGGTCTAGTTTCCTCTGGTACTTACTTACTTACTGGCTTTTAAGGAATCTGGAGGTTCATTGCCGCCCTCACATAAGCCCGCTATTGGTCCCTATCCTGAGCAAGATTAATCCATTCTCTATCATCATATCCCACCTCCCTCAAATCAATTTTAATATTATCTGCCCATCTACGTCTCGGCCTCCCTAAAGGTCTTTTTCCTCCAGCCTCCCAACTAACACTCTATATGCATTTCTGGATTCACCCATACGTGCTACATGCCCTGCCCAACTCAAACGCCTGGATTTAATGTTCCTAATTATGTCAGGTGAAGAATACAATGCGTGCAGTTCTGTGTTGTGTAACTTTCTCCATTCTCCTGTAACTTCATCCCTCTTAGCCCCAAATATTTTCCTAAGAACCTTATTCTCAAACACCCTTAACCTATGTTCCTCTCTCAAAGTGAGAGTCCAAGTTTCACAACCATAAAGAACAACCGGTAATATAACTGTTTTATAAATTCTAACTTTCACATTTTTCGACAGCAGACTGGATGATAAAAGTTTCTCAACCGAATAATAACACGCATTTCCCATATTTATTCTGTGTTTAATTTCCTCCCGAGTATCATTTATATTTGTTACTGTTGCTCCCAGATATTTGAACTTCTCCACCTCTTCAAAAGATAAATTTCCAATTTTTATATTTCCATTTCGTACAATATTCTCGTCATGAGATATAATCATATACTTTGTCTTTTCGGGATTTACTTCCAAACCTATCTCTTTACTTGCTTCCAGTAAAATTCCCGTGTTTTCCCTAATCGTTTATGGATTTCCTCCTAACATATTCACGTCATACGCATAGACAAGCAGCTGATGTAACCCGTTCAATTCCAAACTCTTTCTGTTATCCCGGACTTTCCTAATGGCATACTCTAGAGCAAAGTTAAAAAGTAAAGGTGATAGTGCATCTCCTTGCTTTAGCCCACAGCGAATTGGAAACGCATCTGACAGAAAGATTCCTCTGGTTTGACCTCAAAATTTATTCTTTCACACCTGCAGTTCAAAACAGCCTGAATAATGAGTTGATCACATTTCGAGGTGTTAGCAACTCAATCAACCTTTCCTGCAATCCTGTTACCCAGAAGGAGTAAATCAGACAGAGCATGAAGCTGCGGATTGAGTAGTCATACTCTAACATGCAACAAGCGTTTTTGTTACGCAGAGACGCCTCTCATTAGCGTCAATATGAATAGAATGATCCTAACAAGATTACCCCACAGACGGGGTCAGCAAGTTAGCCGTTCAAAGAGGTTCACGTCTCACTGGACCCAGCGGGTGATGCGATTACGCCGACTGGTTAATGTGGCTACGCTATTGTCGCACTCAGCTACGGAAATGGCTTCCATTCATCAATCTCTACACATCGATTCCAAGTGTGATCAATAAGAAAAATAAAAGCCAAAAGTACCACATGATGGCGTATACGTCCCGTCGATTTATTTGTGTACAGCTGAGTCAAGACTAAGAGACGGTGGCAGAAGAAACTGTGTCGGTATGTACTTCACCACCAAGTGGACTAATAGAAAACTTAGGCATTGAGAGACAATGTAACGCAACTTTTCCTGGACAAATAGACTTGACTTTCTCTCCAAAATTATTGCTTGAAAAACGACGAGAATTTAATCAACTATTTTCTTTAGGATCCCGATCAGTTTATTCCAATCCACTCTGACAAACACGGTTTCGAAGTCCACAAATGCTATACATACAGAGTGATTTATATAGAACTGACAGATTTCTTTCATTAATTGTTTCAAAACGAATTGTGCTAGCGACAACTTATTATATCTAAAATGTAGAGCAAATGTTGAAAATGTCCTCCATCCTGTATAATGCACAACTCAACACGTCGTTCCATGTTACTGGCCACTCGTTGGAAGACTCTGTTGTCAATAGCTTGAATCTCCTGTGTGATGTGCTTCAGATCGTCCAATGTCTGGGGACGTGTGGCGTAAGCCCTGTCTTTTAAGTAACCCCATACAAAGAAGTCCGGCGTTGTCAAATCCGGAGATCTCGGTGGCCACAGGTTCCTGGAAATTATTCGGTCGTCACATAACTGGATGCTTCATCTGTGAACCATGTGATGGACAATATGGCAGGATTTTCACAATGAACGTCTGAAACCAACGACAATAATTCAATCTTTTATCCTTATCTGGTTCCTGTAGCTGATGAACAACCGTAACCTTATATGGTTTTAGGCTCTCTGACACATTGAGTAGGTGTACCCTGTCTCCTGCGACAAACGTCTTAATGATTTTTTGGGTGACTGCTCCAGTCGTGCTCTTACGTCAACAACAACCGTGGGAAGCCTAGATGAACGATGCTTGCCCTTTTCACTCACCAGAGATCCAGTTGTTTCCAATTTGTTTACCAGTCCCAGTATTGTGTTTCTTTTGGGAGGATTGCGAACACCAAATTCTCTCTGACATGCCCTTTGAGTAGCTGTAATTGAATTCGTAATCCAGTATTGCTTCACAAGGAAGAGTCGTTGATTTAATGTGTACTGCATTTTCACGTTGACACAAAAAGTCGAAAACAGCTGCCAAAAATAGGAATAAAACATAAACATCTGCGCATCTAGTGACAAAACATCTGCGAATCAAGAAACTCCAGAACATTCTGCTTAATTTGGTGCTAAAATTGGGTCAGTGCTGCCAACAATAGGAATAAAACATTAACATCTGCGCATCTAGTGACAAGGAATCGAAACTCCAGAACATTCTGCTTAATTTGGTGCTAAAATTGGGTCAATGAATTAATTTCCAACGGAATAATTAAAGAAAGAAATGTGTCAGTTCTGTATAAATCACTCTGTACTTCTTTATTCTTCTCTAGATATCTTTCGCAGATTGTTCGTAGCAGTCCAACTGCATCTCTCGTACCTTTTCCCTTCCTGAAGCCAAACTGCTCTTCTTCCAACTGTTCTTCCATTTTAGAATATAAACATCCATTCAGTATTCGCAGAAGAACCTTCGCCGAGTGTGATATCAGGCTGATAGTCCTGAACTCGTTACATTTCTTGGCATTATTTCTCTTCGGTATTGGAAGCAACACTATGTCCGTAAAATCTTCAGACAACACGCGTTTCTCATATATTTCGTTGGATAATGACAGAATTTCCTTCATCCAACATTTCACTAATTCAGTGGGGTTACTTTCCCCTGTTCGTAAGTTAATTTTATACAACTTATGTGGAAACTAACCTCGAGTTACTCACTAATGTTCAATTAAAAATAACCTATAATTAATGACATATACAACTGGACCTACATGTACTGAAATTATCTAATAACTTATTCTGATTGGAAAAATATTCATTGCATTGAAAGAGTCCAAAATATTTACAGGAAATATTGTAATTTTTTGTATAAATACTGCCTTCTTTTAAAAGATCTACAATCGTATCTTAAGACGTTATTATACTGTATTGATCCGCAAGCGCTAGGTTTTTTCTAAGTCAGCCAAAAATAATCTCACACTACCCTTTCTTGGACTGCAACACAAAATATAATATGACATATGTGGTTTCTTCTTTGTATTTCAACAGCCATAAAACTCATGATCTTACAAAACTTCAACTGTCCATGACTTATGTACAGATACAAATACAGGGACATCATTTTATTTTTACTTCAATTTTTATTGTACCTAAGTTTTTGAATGTACTAAATAAGAAAGTTCCAACTAGTAAGCAGTACTGAGTTACTGAGTATAGTACTTCCAGAAATATGTTCGCGTTTTCCAGTGACGAAAGAGCTTTCAATATTGAATCATATTTTCGCACAGGTACTGTCCGTTTGCCTACGTCGCATCCCGATTTCCCCCACCTGCTTCTGCTCGCCCCTCTGTAAAAGCTGGGCTGTCTTAGCTCTTTTCTGAAAACATGAATTTCTCTTAGGAATTGGACGTTTACATAATATTATAGAGCCGTTTAATTTAACTTAAATAAAAGGGCCTCGTTAAGTAATTAACTGTCACGTGATTTCCTCCTTTCTACAATCCTGCGGCATAACCACTTGGACGGACAAGATAGCATGTCTAGTAATTTTATATTTTCAGGTCGGGCAGAAGTGAAGATTGAATTCACAGTACGTAGAGTAGATACAGAATTGTTTCAACATGAGTTACTAAAAGGACGAAACTTGCAATTGGAATTAGATGCAATAGTCTTGATAATATGCACAAAAGAACTGAAGCCTGTATCGAAATGAACGGCCACCATTTTCAAAATTGTGTTTAAATATTCATATTATGATTATTTTTCAATTTAACTTCTTTCTCTATATTGTACGCTAATGTGCTGTAGATAGTATATACTGCATAATGAATACGTTCGCATGGATAACTCACTTCGTGAGTAAAAACACTTATTCTTAATACAGTACTGTACTTTGATTAAAGAAAAACCTAATGAAAATTATCAAACTCAAAATCGCGATATTTCCTAGTTTACGTAAATGGATGAACTACTTTTCTTCCATCCTATACCTAGTATGATTTGTGTTTTACAAATCGAACTCCAGTCTTGGAGGGGGAGCAAGCGATGTTTCCGGTTCTCTAAAGGTGACTATTAAAAATGTTAGTAAAAATAAAATGATGTCCCTGTACAACTGCTACACCAGCTTTGCTTCCCTTCCGGCATGAAATGTATTACGGTATTTCATTTTGAAATATTTTATATCACTACTTGTGAGTCAGTTTCAGTTACAACAGGTTAGGTTAGGCAATCAATAATTCTAAACCTTTTAACTTACTTCAAAGGCTTCTAAAATGAGGAGTGAAAAGCATGAATTATAACTGAAGAACATCAACTGTAGACAATTAGCATTCATAAACTAGGAGCTTTATGCCAAAGCATGTTTCATATTCACAGGCCATTTAGAATCACTGGGCCCAGTACACGTCGCAACCACGGGCGGAATGCTGTACAGTACTTAACAGTTTGTAATTTATATCGCAGGATCGCTCTGAATCTTCCTGAACATTATCTTTGTGTCTCCTACGCAAACGAATTTTATTGGATTCTGCAGTTTTAAATCTGCGTCATTCTTACACAGACCTTCATTACTTAAAGTTGAGTTTTCACTGCTAAATTTGACACTTTCCAAATCCCTGCTCCTTTCCTTGCCAGCAGGATCTGTTCCTTCTTCTACCTAATAGTTGTGGGAAGCTCAGGCTTGAAGCTGGATATCTACATTCTTCTTCTTAATTTAGTATAAACGCGAACTTAGAACTATTTCCGAATTATTCTAGATGGCATGCAATGCTTCAACTCTCAATGAACCTTGATACTGCATTCACCCCTAGCATTATTTTGCTCTTCACGAAAATTAATGTATATTCAACTTTTATGAGATTGTGTATTACGATTAAAAACAGATTTTGAAGACTGAAGAAACAAATATTTACGGGAAAATCCTCTCCAGTGCAAAGAAAAAGTTTACAACAGATGTACTTGAGCAGGTAACTTTTCGTCACAATGACACGTCCTTCCATTATTATTAAATTATTTTTTATGTCATTCAGGTACATTTTTCGTTACTCTATTTTCGTAATTGTTTCAGTTACACTACTGTTTTATTAATTCCTTCATCTTCGTATTCTAAAATTACATCTGAAGAAATTTTCAATATTTTGTATAATTTGTTGATGTTACTTAGTACTTAGGGATAACTGAAATCTACTTCCGTCCTACTTCCGTAAAGTACGGAGTTTGGAGACCTAACAACTCCATAATTTTACTCATAGCATTATCATACGTAAGAAGCAATATTAAGCAAGAAAACGTTAGAGCAGATTTCTAACAAATCTGCTATAAGTGAGAGGTTAGAAGCAACAGTGGTCAAAGTCATAAATTACAAGACATGAGGTATTTTAACTTTTGCGTTCTATGCAATTGAAAAGACTGTTCAAATATAACTTAAGGGCCATTTGCTCTATGTTATGTGATACTTGAAATACAAGAGAAAAGTTCACACTTCTTTCTGGTATTCATAGTAATAGCAGCAGCAACAATAGTAGTAGATGTTGTAACAGTAGCGACAACACCAGTAGCTATAGCTAGTAGTGTATTGGTACAGCAGTATTAATAGTAACTGCAGTAGCAGCACTAATAGCAGCAGTAGTAACAGCAGTAGCAATATTAGTAACAGTAATAGTAGTAGTGACAGTAGCAGTAATAGTAGGCCTAATTGTAACAGCAGCAGTAGCAATAGGAGTAACAATAGTAGCAATATTAGTAACAGTAACAGTAGTAGTAACAGTAGCAGTAATACTAGATCTAATTGTAACAGAAGCAGTAGCAACGGGAGTAACAGCAGTAGCAATATTAGTAACAGTAATAGTAGTAGTAACAATAGCAGTAATAGTAGGCCTAATTGTAACAGCAGCAGTAGCAACAGGAGTAACAGCAGTAGCAATATTAGTAACAGTAATAGTAGTAGTAACAATAGCAGTAATAGTAGGCCTAATTGTAACAGCAGCAGTAGCAATAGGAGTAACAATAGTAGCAATATTAGTAACAGCAGCAGTAATAGTAACCTAATTGTAACAGCAGCAGTAGCAACAGGGTAACAGCAGTAGCAATATTAGTAACAGTAATAGTAGTAGTAACAATAGCAGTAATAGTAGGCCTAATTGTAACAGCAGCAGTAGCAACAGGAGTAACAGCAGTAGCAATATTAGTAACAGTAATAGTAGTAGTAACAGTAGCAGTAATAGTAGGCCTAATTGTAACAGCAGCAGTAGCAACAGGAGTAACAGCAGTAGCAATATTAGTAACAGTAATAGTAGTAGTAACAGTAGCAGTAGCAACAGGAGTAACAGCAGTAGCAATATTAGTAACAGTAATAGTAGTAGTAATAATAGCAGTAATAGTAGGCCTAATTGTAACAGCAGCAGTAGCAATAGGAGTAACAATAGTAGCAATATTAGTAACAGTAACAGTAGTAGTAACAGTAGCAGTAATACTAGATCTAATTGTAACAGAAGCAGTAGCAACGGGAGTAACAGCAGTAGCAATATTAGTAACAGTAATAGTAGTAGTAACAATAGCAGTAAACAGGAGTAACAGCAGCAATATTAGTAACAGTAATAGTAGTAATAATAGCAGTAATAGTAGGCCTAATTGTAACAGCATCAGTAGCAACAGGAGTAACAGCAGTAGCAATATTAGTAACAGTAATAGTAGTAGTAACAGTAGCAGTAATAGTAGGCCTAATTGTAACAGCAAGCAGTAGCAACAGGAGTAACAGCAGTAGCAATATTAGTAACAGTAATAGTAGTAGTAACAGTAGCAGTAATAGTAGGCCTAATTGTAACAGCAGCAGTAGCAACAGGAGTAACAGCAGTAGCAATAAGTAACAGTAATAAGTAACAGCAAATAGTAGGCCTATAGCAGCATAAGGAATAACAGCAGTAGCAATTTTAGTAACAGTAATAGTAGTAGTAACAATAGCAGTAATAGTAGGCCTAATTGTAACAGCATCAGTAGCAACAGGAGTAGCAATATTAGTAACAGTAATAGTAGTAGTAACAGTAGCAGTAATAGTAGGCCTAATTGTAACAGCAGCAGTAGCAACAGGAGTAACAGAAACTGTAACAGTAATAGTTGTAACAGTAGGAGTAATAGTAAGGTATTCGTAGCAACAGGAGTAACAGCAGTGCAATATTAGTAACAGCAATAGTAGTAGTAACGGTAGCAGTAATAGTAGGCCTAATTGTAACAAAGCAACAGGAGTAACAGCAGTAGCAATATTAGTAACAGTAAGAGTAGTAGTAACAGTAGCAGTAATAGTAGGCCTTTGTAACATCAGCATTAACAGCAGTAGCAATATTAGTAACAGTAATAGTAGTAGTAACAAAGTAATAGAGGCCTAATTGTAACAGCAGCAAACAATATTAGTAACAGAAAGTTATAACAATAGCAGTAATAGTAGGCCTAATTGTAACAGCATCAGTAGCAACAGGAGTAACAGCAGTAGCAATTTACAATGTAACACCCGGAGGTATATTGCCTCAGATACGCCGAGAAGAGTCTTGCGACCTCGGATACCACTCCACTGAAGATGTCTGCCGCAGTTGCAGACGAAACGTCTGGTATAAAACCAACTAATAGACCACGGCCTCTCAGCCCGGAAAATGAATCTACATCTACAGCAGTAGCAATATTAGTAACAGTAATAGTAGTAGTAACAATAGCAGTAATAGTAGGCCTAATTGTAACAGCAGCAGTAGCAACAGGAGTAACAGATAGCAATTTAAACAGTAATAGTAGTAGTAACAGTAGCAGTAATAGTAGGCCTAATTGTAAAAACAGGAGTAACCAGTAGCAATATTAGTAACCAATAGTAGTAGTAACAGTAGCAGTAATACTTTTTCCGAGTAGCAAAGGAGTAACAGCAGTAGCAATATTAGTAACAGTAATAGTAGTAGTAACAGTATGTAATACTAGGCCTAATTGTAACAGCCAGTAGCAACAGGATTATACAAATTAGTAACAGTAATATAAAGTAGCAGTAATAGTAGGCCTAATTGTAACAGCATCAGTTATCAATATTAGTAACAGTAATAGTAGTAGTAACAGTAGCAGTAATAGTAGGCCTAATTGTAACAGCAGCAGTAGCAACAGGAGTAACAGCAGTAGCAATAATAACAGTAATAGTAGTAGTAACAGTAGCAGTAATAGTAGGCCTAATTGTAACAGCAGCAGTAGCAACAGGAGTAACAGCAGTAGCAATGTAACAGTAATAGTGTAGTAACAATAGCAGTAATCTGTTTCAAAGCAGCAGTAGCAACGGAGTAACATGGTGTAAAAACAGTAATAGTAGTAGTAACAATAGCAGTAATAGTTCTGAGCAGTAGCAACAGGAGTAACAGCAGTAACAATATTAGTAACAGTAATTAGTAGTGACAGTAGCAGTAATAATAATAATAATAATAATAATAATAATAATAATAGCATTATTAGCAGTAGTAACATGCCTACTATTTCTTGTCATGAGGAAGGTATTCTGTATTGTAGCAACAATAACATGTTTTGTATTCGCCCTTATATGTATAAAAAGGGACATTGAAAGAGCATCTTTAAACGCATTCCAAAATAATGAAACACACAAACATTAGCGTGTTTGAAACTTAATGTGCAGACACCGCACTGACACGTTTGTGTACAACACCGGGGTCAACTGTAATTCATTTTCGCAGCGCACAATGTTATTTCAGAAATTCCTGCTCATTTTGTCCCCACGAGAGATAATTAATAACAGAATGAAGTATTTAAAAAATAGAGTCCCAGTCCATTATAGTTGCAAAATATTTTTTCCGACAAAAATACAAGCAGTAAGTGGAAATGTGCATCCAGGATTATACAAATGAGGTTGCATAAATATTTTCGCACATTATCCACTGGGATTAATTCGAAGTCTCTGAGGTAGAAAGCCAATTATAAAAACGACATGCAGGCCAATAACTCACAATCTACTGTGCCCTCTCTATTGGGTCTGTTTCATAACGCAACATGGTGTAAAATATAGTCGCTTTCTGAATTACAATTCAGCCCACTTCTCTGAGGACTGAAATTTATGTTATTTATTATTTTCGAGAATGTAGTTGCAAAGTTTATGAAACCGAATCAGTTCAATATTGCACTGAACATTTAAGATGGAAACCAACACTTATACGCTATATCAACTTCAAACCTGGGTGTTATTGTCTATGAATCGAAATCTGATTCAGCTCCGTCCCATCATTTTATTAAACAGAAATCAGTTTCCGTAATTAAAGAAAAAAAATGAAAATTACGTTTTTTTTTTTCCGACAGTGAACGTTACAGCAGAAGAGGGTAAAGTCGATCAAAATTTTGCAATTTTTTATGATATTGAGGTTATGCAATGGAGCGAAGTTCCTCAGAAAATAACATTTTGTCGTCATATCCTTCACTTACGAAGGCACGTTACAGAAAGTGAATTACCATCTATCAAAAACTGATTTTTTTTTAATTTGACTTGCGATACAAGTTACCTGCCTAAATAGGGTAAAGTCAATCACCATTGAATTTTTAGTTTAAGATCGATTTTAAAATATTGCGGAGTAAAGTCGATCACTGTTTATGTTAAAATAAAACAAATTAAGTGTATTACATATATTTTATTTGTTATAAGGAGTGTAGAAAACAATAATAATCTACAATATATGCCTATAGCATTATATAGTGTATCATTTGTTACTGTGTTCATACAATTCGATACAAACGTGACTATGATTGCCAACTTATAAAACATAAAAACACATTTTAATACTTCACATATCAACAAACAAAGATTTAAGAATTCAAAATTTACATTGAAATACCACACTTTAATTATAATCTAAAATTCAATTCAACATTACTTAGGTTTATATCAGATGTTATTTGAAATCTTCCCCTCCTCATGTCACTTTAGAAACTACGTTGTTCCCATAGTCAGGTACAGAGGGGTATACAAAATATGCTTCTTTGGCATTGCTTCTCTTACGCAAGAAATTCACCATAATTTCGTCTTCTTCTTTCCCCATTATCCCATCAATATAAGCTATACTATGACACTTTTCTGTTTATAAGTGTTAGTTAGAGGTATTTCGGTGAACAATTTATTCTTCCTGCTTGTCGTATCTGCTTCGAGTAGGTCGATGGCATGATCGACTTAACCCTACAAAGGTACAAGCTTTCTTAAAATAATAAGTTTCAATATTAACATTACGAACTGCAAAACTATTATTTCAGGATACAATCTCAACGAAAAGTACTTACGTATATTTCCCGCCTCCTTTCACTGCTGACGATAATTTACAGTTTGTAAGACTTTGTTTTCATTTAAGAGAAAAAGTTGAGAATAACAATTTTCACTTCAACGGTAATTACAGTGTTCCCATTGTTGGGATTCGCAGGCTTTTTGTTGTCCCTCTCGCTTACATTTGTAATATCAGGCAATGAAGTCAGCACAACAAAATTTTAACAAGATACTGAGAGAATATATAATATTCAATAAAAATCGCAAATGATCGATTATACACCCATTGATTGATTTTACCCACTTCTACGGTACCTTCTTAAATTAAAGTTTTGTTGTGACATATACTTCACTGCCAGACTGGTAAAGGCAGAACAAATAGGTCTATCTGCCCTTTGTTCAGATTCCACAAACTTCCGTCTACAGTAATAAAGATATTGAAATGTTCGGTAATCTTTGACTTTGCGGTAAATTATGCACAAGGAATAACCACGCATCCTGAGCGACCATCAATGCAGAACGCCACACATCACTTCTTCATGTACAAGGCTAATACTGTATCGGCAGAGTGACCAACAAAACGCAGCTGTCGATAAGAGCAGCGAGAGACGAGCCAGCTTGGGCAATGCTTCGAGCCAGCGTCGAAGTAAGGCTGAGGTAAGTTAAAGTAGAGCACTGCATGGTGACTAACCACTGAGCATTTTTCTGTCATGCTACCCTGTCTGTTAATACGAATCCATTCTGATACAGAATGATTGCGTCTGGTTCGCTGACAGCTATTGTGCAGAAGTGAAGAGCCACGTCAAGCAAGTATATTCAGATTTTAAGAGACTTTACTTACAGTGTTTTTAGGTCCCTACTGCTTACTCGCAGTTGATTTATTAAAGTATTGAATCTTTTCTTTACAAACGACTACCCGTGTAATTTTAGATCTGAGGAATTTCAGAAAAATGGAATACCATGAATGAAATGGCAGACTCATTGCATATTTTATGAATTCAATATAGATGTTCTGTACTGATCTTGCCCATAGACTACAGCGTGTTCACAATATCTGCGTTCGTTTCGTTTGTAACATTAGAAAATTCGATCATGTAACACCGTCACTAGAATTGTTGTCTTGGAGTCCACTTAAAGAAAGAAGATTCTTCAACTCTCTCTTATTACTATTTAAAATCATCCACACCTCCACACCCTCTTACCTAGCATCTCGTTTTGTTTACCTTTCACTACCTCGAACCCGGAACATGTACCTTCTCTCTATTCCTCTGCACAGAACATCCTTCTACTCATCATCTTTCAGCATATCTATTCCACGCCTCTGGAACTCTCCTGACCATGTCAGAGACTGTCGGACAATATCAAAATTCAAATTTAAATTAAAAAATCACATTCTAGTTCGTGGAATTGTTTGTTGAACACCTGTCAGGTTGCGCAACTTCACCTTAACCCATGACATATAGTAAATATTGTAACTATGCTGTTGTAAAATTGAAAATTAATGTGTAATGTATTATTATTATTATTATTATTATTATTATTATTATTATTATTATTGCTACTATTATTATTATTATTGTTTATTATTATTATTATTATTATTATTATTATTATTATTATTATTATTATTATTGTCAGTTATCAATATCATCATTGCTATCTCTGTTTTCTTTCTTTTCGTTGTATTAGCTCGATGAGAGCTCTATAATGTACTTTTGACTCTGTTGACCCACTATAGGGCTTTAACTTAATTTGTATCATTTTCATCAGTGTTTGTATTTCTTTTTTGTATTTATGTGTGCTATCTGGTAGGATGGAAGAGAAGGCCTTATGACCTTAATCCTGTCAGATTAAATAAATTATTATTATTAAATTATGTAACGTTTTTGTAAAATAAAATTATATCACAATATATATGAATTAGGATTCGTGTAAATTTAAGAGTTAGCAGCAACAGCAGCAGTAGTAGTAGTAGTAGTAATAATAATAATAATAATAATAATGATTTATTTTAGCTGGCAGAGTTAAGGCCGTAAGGCCTTCTCTTCCACTCAACCAGCAAAAAGTGTATATACATATGCATGAACTTACAAAGAATCCAACAATTTGATTTAGATGAGAGTTACATGTATACAAAAGTTATTTACAAATTAAACAACAAAATACTATGAACTATTAATTAAACACTGAAATAAACTGTGTAGCAGAATTAAACTAAAATACATAGAATGTTAATATATTTCAAATAATATTAGGTAATAGAAAGAGATAATTACGAGACAATTAAAATACAGCACAATCAGGATGATGTCTAAAGAAAAAGTAACAATGTAGTCAGTAGTAGTAGTAGTAGTAGTAGTAGTAGTAATAATAATAATAATAATAATAATAATAATAATAATAATAATAATAATGGTGAATGTTGTACCTACCATAGGCAAGACAAAACAATTCAAATTCGCGTAGATAACTTTCAAAACTGGAACAATTATTAAGGTAAAATTCTAACACAAATCATCAGGTGAAATAAAAAGGAACTTGCAGCCAAAGAGAAATATAAGGATCCTGTAATGTTGCTTACAACATGATCGCAGCAGACAAGATCGCAATAACTACAAAATGGCGTTGTTTTCCAGTCTTCCTGTTCTTTTTTACAATCGGTCTGGACATTATCAAACTATATTGGACAGATATGATTTTTAATTCAAGGGTGCTTCTTCATGAATTTTACAACGAAAACAAAAATGTTTCTAGCCACTACCGTAAGAGCCAGGGTCGTGTACGGTGAGATCTTAGTCAATAATATAACATGAAATTGAAACTTTGCTTTCAATCCTCTAATAATTGCCAGTCTTTACTTCTAGGCCTACTGCTTTCAATAATAATAATTGTATAAATACGATTATCTGACGTAATATATCACATAGTATGTTAATAAAACGCATGTGGATTATCACAAATTTTCATAAAATTTCACGTTTCGTCTTGCGAAAATCCTGTTCAGCATGAATTTTACTGGCTCTCAGTTTCGTCTGTAATGGGAATTCCCAGACCAGTCCTGTGTCTAGTTCTCGAAAAGCCAAGCCAAGATCATCTTTAGCATAACAGAGTGAAAGACTTACAATCGTAAAGAAAAATTGGCATGTTGTTAATTTCCTTTGTGTCTGCAGACAATACTCGTTAGAAGTTAATAAATATAAACCAACTTACATGCTTGCACACTGCGATGAAACACTCGCTCAGTCTGCTTACCTGCAACAAGAGAGAAGACCTGCGTAAATATTTCCACGTAATTACACGCAATTCAGCCTCGGGCTCGATGTGCTAGTTAACGGCTCGCCGGGTTGACCGCCGACAGCGCTGCTGAATTCACACATTTAAAATTATCCGCCTACACTTCATATTTTCAGCACATTTTATTTATGAATTAATTAATGTACGTAATTTGAACAAAAAATCTTCAGAGCCCTGTGTATTTAATAATGACACAATTTAAATAAGGTCAGTGAAAAATATAACATGGAAATGAATTTGAAAAATCGAAAATCATGTCATTTTGTGGGAAATTCCCTGTACCAAGCAAAATCTGTTTGAATAATAAAATAATAGAAAGAGTAAATACCTTCACTTATCTTGGCTATACACTATCACCTTATGATGAAGTAGATATTGCTGAAAAAATATGTAAATATAATAAAACAATGGGGATCATTAATAAAATCATGAAACCCTCACTAGTACAAAGACACACAAGAATAGGCTTGTATAAAACCTTAGCACAGCCAGTATTAAGCTATGGTAGCGAAGAGTGGACTGTGAAGAATAAAGATGTCAGTAGAATAACAGCAAGTGAGATGAGGTTTATGAGAGCAACAGCTGGATATACTCGCTGGGATCATAAAAAAAAAATGAGGACCTAATGCAAGAACTTCAAATAGAACCCATTATGCAGTTCATCAGCAAATATCAACTTCAGTGGAAGGGTCATCTCGAACGAATGAATCGATGCAGAATTCCAAAAGCACTGCTTCATTACCATCCATATGGCAAAAGATCTCTAGGCCGTCCAAAGAAGAGATGGACTGAAAATTCTAGTTTGAGACCGTAACAGGCCACTTGGCCTAATACTTGTTAGGAAGATGATGATGATGATGATGATAAATATATCTAACTTAAGTACACAGTCTCCACTTAACCAGTACACGACCATATCCACAGAAAACACTTATACAACAACGATCTCAGACATTCGATTCACACCATGTTAAATAAACTTCCACAACATCACTACTGGATTGAATAATCATCCCGTAACATGAGCAACAACAGAACATACGCCCACCATCTAATTAACTATAAACAATTTAAACCCAACATATTGGCATAAATAATAACACCAAGATCTGCAAAATATAGGCAGTTATAACAGGCTAGAATCTTACACCATGATATGGAAAAGTGAATACCTTGTAACAAAACATTGTAATTTGCAAATCCTCACATGCATAGTAAAGCATTGAATAGAGTTAGCTCATTTTTATATTTTAATCTCACTTTTAGTCTCATATCATTACATCGCTCATAATATTGTTCACATGTGATGACTTGCAAAAAAATATATATATATCCATGATAATATAAGTATATTTTAATTGTTGACATTTGGGGTATCCACAATTGAACATTATAATACTAATTCATATAATTTTAATAGGTTTTATCCTCACATGATAGTAAACATGTATTGTATGTGTAGATTGTGTAGATAACACTGAGAGTATTGATATTGTAAAGTGACAGTTTGTATCTGATGATGTTGACATGCTCAACGAAAACGTTCATACATCACACAACTTATTATGTAAAGGTTAACACCTAACAAAATATATAAAGTAGTAAAGTCAACGACTGAAAAAATAAATTTCTAACATAACTTAAGTATGCCTGTAAATCATTTGTGGCTTGAAATAAACTAGGCTACGTGTTCTTACACACACGTTTTCAGTAGGCTGTTATCACCCTGAAGATACTTAAATTAACGCACGACGAATACTTTGCGTACTCAGCATTACCCATGCTGAACAATACATTGACGGTAGGCTACTTATATCAGCTGCAGAGCTCCAGGAAAGAAAATTCTTTAGACAACCCACAAAGTCTACAGTAGTTGGTTCGCGACAACAATGCAATACAACTTAGTATCGAGGAAATTTAGACAGGGACAGTTAATATTTTTCTACTCTGTTGGCCAGTTTGTCCAAGTAATGTTTAATTTTGCTTAACAAATGTTAAATTAACAGTCTGTTTATTTTTAACGCTTTGTTAATGTATTTTCCATTTGTTCAACATAATTTTGTTTAAAATAACCAACACTTAACTATAACGTCTGTTAACACTTTTAACTACTCAACAGCAGTTGGTAATGATTCTACACATGTAAGACAATTTTTGATTGGCTAAAATTAATCTTTAAATTCTATATTATAGAGTGAGTCATGAAACTTGCATAAAATGACAACCTGTTATAGTAGGCCACGCTCCATAAACAAACAGTTGACAAATGAAAGTTGTAGGTGACGTGCTGAATAATAATTACAAAGTAAGGTTATATTTCCTCATTGCTATTATGGATACGAAATACGAAAGAAATAAAATAACACTGATGTATTTAAACAGTCCAAAGTATTTTTTAAATGTTATATTACCAGTCATATGCTAAACATTCCCTACAGAGAGACACAAAGTATTAATTTCGCAACTTCTGTTCGAACAGCTGTGGAGACATCGGCCATATTTAACTAACTGTTAAACGAGTTAACTGCCCGAAATCCTACAAACTGTTAACAATCTGTTAAACCAAACTGGTGTTGAAAACATACAATTTTATTAATTAGCAAACTGTTTAAAGTTTAACAGTCGTTAAATTTTCTAACAATACTTGGAAAAACCTGCCATATGTCTCACGCAATTAATTGCAATGCAAACAGACATACAGCGTAACATAAAAGTTTTTTTTTTGGCCTTGAGTGTCATGACATTTTTTTTTTCGGAAACAATTATATGATAAAATTTTAAGAGGCCTATCGATTTTTAAAATGTTTCTTTTCCTCATTCGTAACAAAATTAGCTAATGCAAATCTAGTCTTTCAGGTAAGGCTCCCTGTAAAGCAGATTTGAATAATTTCAAGGGAAAAATTGTTCCGGGGCCGGGTATCGATCCCGGGATCTCTGGTTGAACGTACCAGCGCTCTGAAAGACTAGATTTGCATAATATATACGTCACTGTGTACGTTAACAGAAAACTACAATTCCAAGTCACACAGAGATTGTGTGCACTCGATGTGGGTCTCTAGCGCTTCGTCAGCCCACGCGAGTTGTGTGGATATAAAGGGAAAAGTTGAGACGGTGTCGGGTGGAGTTCCCGGGTAGCTCAGTTGGCAGAGCGCTGGTACGTTCAACCAAAGGTCCCGGGATCGATACCCGGCCCCGGAACAATTTTTCCCTTGAAATTACTCAAAATTTGCTAATGTTTCGCAGGTCCTTCGGGCAAAAAAATTCCGTCCGGAAGTAACTGTACCGGTCTGCCTGGGCCTGGCTTTTACGGTGCCAGTATTATTTTTATACTGTAATTTTCAACGAAGACCTAGAGAACTGACAAAAGAAATCTTTCTAAACCTTCTTGGAAAATGTAACATTGTGAAACGGTTTGGTAGTAGGCATTTCCTGTGGACTTCTTGCAGTTGGATACGACAGTGACCTCCCCAGGTCATTTTAGGGTTAAATATTAAATAACGGGTTTCGTTACACTGCCGGGGGTACGAGGTCGCACCCACACGATCCAGCCTGCAGCGGAGAGGAGTGAGCGCGGACCTCCCTAATAACAGCCCTGCACCACGCGCCCTTCGCAGGATATCTCGTCACCATCTCCGCTTGTTACTGTTGTGGATGTCTGCCCTGACGTCCGCGGGTTGTTGTTAGCCTGCCATCAGGCTTGCTGCTTCCTTCCACTTCATTTTCACGCTTCAGGCGACAACTCAACAAGCGGGGGGAATGCAGGTTCGCGTCTGATGTAATATAGCCAGTACAAAAACGTTATTAACGGTCGGGTCTTTCCTGAAGATGGTACACAGCGTTTCGGAGGCATACATGTAAACTCTGCTAAGTGGAACTGAGTAATTTTTGGCGCACATTTCGGCTTCTCTTTATGTGGAATACGAGAGTTCCACAGTCATGAGTAGGGCTAGGATTTTGATGACCTATAAATCATGAAAAAATGTCCTAAAACAATGCATTTATAACCTAAAATTCTTTGAAAAATGTCCTTAAAATGCCCTAAAAATTGATCTTATATAATTGGCTTAGTAGGAAAAGAGGTTTTGTACTACTTAATATTTAGACTAATAATTAAATTAAATTTTACATAATTTTTTGTAAGTAGTACACTTTAATTATTTTACCTGACGTAGTTTCCATCTATGATCGTTCACCTTTGCTTCGGCATGTGGATGTGAGGTCAGCAATCAGCTGGTCGGTCTTGGCCCTTCATGGGCTGTAGCACCATAGATTTACTTTACTTTTAGTTTCCATGTAGCCCACCACAAGGCCACTCTTATCCGGAATTAGCAGGTATGGAGGAGTCTATATTGAAGGGGTGGTTGGACTGATCCATTACGTGGGGTGTAAAAAAAATCCATGGCGCTACAGCCCATGAAGGGCCAAGACCGACCAGCCGGCTGCTGGCCTCACGTCCATTTTGCCGAAGCGGAGGTGAACGATCATCCAACCAGTATGGAGGTATCGTGTGGTTAGCACGATGATCCCCCCCCCCAGCCGTTATAGCTGGTTTGCCGAACCGGATTTTCGCTACCTATCGTAGCTCTTCAAGTGCATCATGATGTTGGGTGGGCACCGGTCCCATACACTGGCCGAAATTTCATGAGAAAATTTTTTCCCCATGAGGACTCGAACCAGCACGCATTCCGTAACGCGAGTCCTAGGCGGGATGTCTTAGACCGCGACGCCACGGCACGGGACTACATGGGTTGTACTACGTTAAAATGGCAATATTTGTGTAGAAAAACTATTAAACTATTATATAAAATTATAAGCATTAATGGACAAAATATACAAAGAAAATAACAACGGAAATATACATTATTTTACATTAATAATGGGGATTTTTTACCAAAATTAAATGAAAATGCCTAAAAAATGATCAAATAAAACAAAAGATGTTCTTATCAGTTGAAACAGGTAAAAAAAATGCAAAAAAATGCCCTAACAAATATGTCTTAAAACACTCAGTTTATCACATATAAATACTAAATCAGCTATGTTTCTGGCTTACTAGAAAAAAGATGCAATTTCATCAAAATCCTAGCCCTAGTCATGAGGAATTCACCAGGAAGTTATCGAAAAGCATTCTGTAAATAAAGAAGCAACAATGCGGGCGCATTGCCTGGCTTCAATTCGTAGTTTCTTTAAATATTTACTTAATAGCTATTCTGTTTTATACTCATCGTCATAGACAGCACGGTGGGCCAAATACCTGCAACGATCACAAAATTTTATCATCTTCCTAATTCCTTTCCGGACGTCCAATGTCTCGTCATCCAGTGAGTTGTAAGCAAGAGCTGCCAGAGCTTTGAAGCCTTTTATTTAAATTTATTCTTTCCTCTTCTTTTTTCCCTGTACTTCATGCTCATCTTTCTTTCCTTCTTTATTCCTGTCTCTGCATCCATGCCCTAGGCGGGGTTCGAATGCAAGGCCACAGTCTTCACCAACAGCACAACCCAGAGCCAGACGCTTCCTCCTACTGCTGCTCAAGAATTGGCAGGTTTCCTTTATGGCCGCCACATTACTTAAGAGCGCCCCCTCTCGTTAAGAAGGATGTGACAATCTCGTCTGCTGGATTCTTTACACAAACCCCTACACACATCCAGCATTATTCCGCTGGTCTGAAGGACGGCATCGGGTTTCTAGACACTTCAGCGAGTTGTAACTTTCAAGTTGCGCGAAGCTTCCGCCCTGAAATTGTATCGACGAGTCTAGCTCCGAGCAGCCAGGAAGGAAAAAGGTTCCAACCCGAATAGGATTCAAAGTCCTGTCATAATGGCGAGGACAGAAGAAATATTTTATTTTAACTCCACTTTTCCCACCCAATAATTCTCCTACTAACTGTCCAATTTTATCATTAGCTAGCAAAAAGCTGTGGTTGGTGGAAATGTATCCATGACTGTGGACTAGAAGTATCGTCAGAGTTGGACTTTAAAGACGAGTAGGCCTTCCCTACATCAAGAACAGATGAATCTGTGCTTCTATAGTATGCACAGTGAAGCTAAACATGGAGATTTTTCATTTTGAAAAGGCGGTGTAGACTGATAAGCAATTGAGTAAAGTGAATATAGGTTAGATGGGTCCGTCTGTTTGCTTATCATATAATGTATAGTCTTATATTATTAACTATGTCACATTTATTGATTGGATTAACGTTTTCGGCAATTATTTGCCATCATCAGATCATCATAAGTACCATATTGTACACACTAAATACTAAATACAAGTATAAGTTGAATGAAGTAATATTCGGGCAAACAAACATGGTTACCACTTGACTTGATGAATGTCACATTATAATTAGATTATTTTGTGTTCAATTTTAATATTTATGATAAAATGTATATATTGTTCATGTAAACAGCTGAGTCAGGACGCATCTAATTATAAAATGTTATGTTTTATTTAACGACGCTTTAACTGCAGAGGTTTTATCAGCGTCGCCGGATGTGCCGGAATTTTGTCCCACAGGATTTCTTTTACATGCCAGTAAATCTACTGACATGAGCCTATCGCATTTAAGCCAGGGATCGAACCCGCAAACTTGGGCACAGAAGGCCAGCGCTATACCAAACCGCCAACCAGGTCGACTAGATAAATAGGTAGATAATAGATATAGATAAATAGATAAATAAATAAATACATAAACGCATTTAGTAAAAGAATTGGAATAATATTAAATACAAGTTCTCTGTTCACACAGTCAAAAGCTTTTTCGTAATCAATAAATAAAAGGTGGTTTTCCAGATTGAATTCGCTATGTTTTTCAATTAATAATTTTATACAAAATGTTAGATCTGTGCATGAACGACGTCTTCTAAATCCATGTTGTTCCTTAAGAAGTTAAGTACCAGCTGTGGACGCTTCATAATGCAAGTACATTCTTGTAAAAATCCCGCATGCATTCGTTGCTTTATGATAGGCTGTTAGTTAAAATAATTATCAATTATGTCACGTCATCTGCCATTGCTCCACGCGTGTCGACGGAATCAGGATTAGTCATCACTAGGACTAGGAATTTTATGAAATTGCATATTTTTTCTAGTGAGCCAGAGACATGGCTGCTTTGGTATTTATATGTTATGTGAAACACTGAGTGTTTTAAGACATATTTGTTAGAGCATTTTTTTTGCATTTTTTGCCTGTCTCAACTCATAAGAGCATCTTTTGTTTTATTCGGTCATATTTGGGGTATTTTCATTTAATTTTGGCCATAAATCCAAATTATTAATTTAAATATTATTTATTTCCTTTGATATTTTTTCAACATATTTTTTCAATTAGTATCCATTATTTTGTATATTATTTTAATCTTTTTTCTACACAAATATTGCCACTTTAACGTAGTACACCCCACGTAATGGATCAACCCAACCACCCCTTCAATACAGACTCCTCTATGCCTGCTAGTTCTGGATAAGAGTGGCCTTGTGGTGGACTACATGGAACTACATCAGTTAAATAATTAATTAAAGTGTACTACTTAGAAAAATTGTGTAAAATTAAATAAACTTGAATGTTGGTACAAATCTAAATTCCTAATATTCCTACAGCGGGAAAAGCATTGAGAGCGTTACACTTTGTGATGAGGGTACTAAGAAAAGGTTCTGATAAATCCAAAGAGATTGCATATAAGTCACTAGTACGTCCAGTGATGGAATATGGTGCTGCATGTTGGGATACTTACAGACTTAAGACACTGGAAAAGATTAAAAAACGGGCTCTTAAGTGTTGTCGGAAAAATTCACCATTAAAATGGGACACACTCACGGACAGGAGAACGCGAATTCGATTATGCGCACTGTTCAAAACATACAGAGGTGAGCCTGCCTGGAAGAAATAAAAAATAGGTTGCAGCCGCCAAATTACTCTTCAAGGAACGACCACTTTAAATTGACATGAAATATTATCAGGGACTTTTTACCTGCAGACTCTAAAGGCTTTATGTATTTAAAAATAGGCGGAACTAATAGACAGTAATTATACACAGATTTAAAGGGTGTAAATGATAATTGAAAAGTGAAGAATTATGTTGTGTCAGTGAAGTGTGTATAAGTTGTTCCTGTCATGAAGCTTTATAGTTTATTTATTTGAACAGTGAAATGTTTTTGAAGTTTAGTGAAATCAGGATAGAATCAGTGAAATGTGTCGTAGTTCCATTGCAGTGAGTGAGTTGACAGCGAAATGAGTGTAATTTGAAAGGTACTTGTGCAGATATGAACATATCTACTCTGCTTTTAGTTCGATGTTAAAGATACAAATTAGATTTATTTCAAATGTTATTTTAAGTGATCAAATTTAGTATATTCCATGTTGTTGTTTTATTATTATTATTATTATTATTATTATTATTAATTATTGTTAGTATTAATTATTAGTATTATTATTAATTGTATTTTTAATTAACAAGTTTATTATTGTCATTATTGAAAGAACCACTTATTACCCACTGCAGTGTGAATAAATACATAAACATGTGATCAATTTTTAGGGATTTTAAGGACTTTTTGAAAGATTTTTAGTTCATAAATGCATTGTTTTTAGGGCATTTTTTTCATGATTTATAGGTAATCAAAATCCTAGCCCTAGTCATCACCGAGAGATATTGAAGTTTTTATGTATTGTACAACGCACATCTTCACGTTCGTTCGGTTGTTCTCTATGCCAGCGTGTAATTCCTGCTCGTGTTGACCACCGCACGTCTCCGTGTCAATTAAGCGCATGCGCCTGCGTAGGAGGGGAAGTCGTTTTAAATTTGTAGCACAAAGCATTCTTTTTGACTGGCACAAAAGGATGCGTTCGCACGGCCGTGCAGCTAATTAGAAGGCCGGCAGTGTGCGCGTGACTGGCGGACGGCACTCTGGCTACTGCCCGCACTTCGTGTCCTTCCTCTGCTTCCAGATGATCGTCACGGTGCGCGATCACTGGTAAAGATCGGCGACCTTACAAAATACCTTTTGTTAATCGCTGGGAACCAAGCAAAACTTCAAAGAAACCATTAACCCATTTACCCATATACCTTAATGCACTGTCAACAAAACATCACGCAGAGCTCTCTGCTTACAAAAGCAAGCTGAGCACAAAAACCTCGCCTTTGCTTCACTAAGTAATAGACTAATACAGAAAATGTCTGTAAGCATACATTTAATCGAATGTTTGCGGTAAAGGGAAATCAATTTCGAAATAGGATGAAGATATAAAAAATAGTCACCTACTCAAAGAAAAATTGGAATATTCAAAGTGCCAGTTACTGTCATGCAGCGAGGAGTTATCTTTGGAAGAATTAACTAACTTGATAGCGACAATCACAGCAACATACACATCCAGAAACAAAAGTTGGACCACCTGAATTTTCAAAGTTCCAGTTATAACGTACTGCGCATGCGCAATATGTTATAACTGCAACTTTGAAATGTACAACCAGTCAGAAAGAATGCATCAGCGTAGAGTTCGGAATATTAATTATAAAATGGCCTTATATTGTATAGCAGGAGCGTCTAATTAATACCCAGACGGAAGGCTTTCTGTTGAATATATATTTTTTGCACGCATCAATACTTGCACTGGCAAGCGGTGTTGCCACATTTTCCTCCTAAAGATAATTTCTGGTAACAATGATTTTTATACCGATATTGATTTCTATCACCACCATCCAAAAGTGAATATATTTTAAGCTATAAGATTACTTTTGATTAAAATTGAAATTAAAATTAATAACCTTTTTGCTACCTCTAATTGGGGTTCTGGCTGATGTGTAAATCTATTTTCAGGCAGTACACCTCACTCGACAATATGTGTTACAGGAAGAACAATTTTTCTGTATGCATCTGAAGTCTGACTAGTGTAATATGTAACTAGTCGGCGATGTATGCAATGGAGGGGGAAAGAAACTGGTCACCCTACCCCATTATCTCCTGACCAAGTTACCTCATAAGTGATGTCTTCTTGGTATCGCTTGTAAGGTTCAGACCTGTTTTCGGACAGTTGACTAAACAACCTTTTCTGTCGTCATCAATTAAGTGCATATACGACAACATTGTTTTTACTCCACGTGGAGTAGAAATGAAAACGTCAATTACAATTGAAGAGGTGAATTCCAAAGTATCCTAACTCATTTTAAGATTTTAATTGTTTTATTCACGTTTTAATTTATTCTTTTCAAGCCTATGTATAACTGTTTAAGTTTATTTAACAGACTCTCCTAAGTCTTGACTTAGATCCGTTTGAAAAAAAAAATAATGCAGGCACTGGGAGTATCAAATTTGTTTTATCAATTTTCGTCATTTTGACTCAGGTCAGTTTGGAATCCACCTCTTCAATTTCTAAAGCATCATTAATAAACATAATTATCCCTTCAAAAGAAAGCGTCCTTAGAGGCTTAAAGGGCTGTAGCGCCACAGATTATTATTATTATTATTATTATTATTATTATTATTATTATTATTATATGGGTATATTGATTATTTAAATTAAACCTTATTCATTCTCGATTACTTATTCTTATGTAAGGTCCTTAAAGGTAATTAATTGTCAATTCTTAAAAGGTCCAAAGGTGATATTAATTGTCAATCTTTCTTAAACAGTGTCACTTTAAATGTTAGACATGAAGCCTTCTATATTAGTTCTAAATCTTCCTCGCCAGACGTCATGATCTCGATTACTTCATTTTTTATGTAAGGTCCTTAAAGGTGACATTAATATTTCAATTCTTTCTTAAACAGTTTTGTCAGCAAAACTTCGTATTCCTATGATTAGGACATGAGACATCTCAAACTAAAATTTAATATTAGAAATTGTCTAAATCTCTCAACATTACAAATATTACGCTAGATGCATGCTAGATGGCAGTAGTGTCTTTATACAGGCACTGTAATGATTACTATTCAATAAATCTCAATATTAAACAATCTCTGATACGTGACTATCCATAATATCATATAGCAGGTCTCAGAGCAGATGTATTAAAATGCTAACTTACATGTAGGCGAATAATTTTAAAAGATCCATTCAATGTACAAAGTATTAGGATATGGCAATGTCTTTGATTTAGGCCTATGTCTTATACACAAATTTTTAAAAGGTAGTATGAATCAAATTTGAATGTGGTTGGTGGTTCAATTTTCCCTAATATTTTATTTAGTATATAATTGGTGTAAATTAATCATTGTAATTTATATTCTTTCTTTTGTTGTTAACTCAATTTTAATTTGTACCATAGTTGTTCATTTTAATGATATTATATTGTATCGCTGTGCTGGACTTTGATTGGCCAATGGCTGTTGTCCAGCTCATAAATAACAAAAATGCGAATAAATAAATAAAAAACCAGCGCAGTAAATTAGGCTAAAATTAAACAAATTATAAAATACTTACCGAAAAGTATGACTTAAAAGTGTATCACGGAGTTGTTAACAATTTTAAAAAGCATCATTGTGATAATCACCACAGGATCTGCATCGTCAACCGTAAGAATTGGTGAAACAAAAAACTTACAGAGAAAATGATCGCTCGTGGCCTGATATATGCAAATTATACGAGTAGCATAGGCCGTAATATTGAAGTCCGTAGGGATGGATATACAGGACACCATACAAATTCTAAACACCACCAAATGCACATAATAAGAAACTGAAAATAATTGTGAAACGTCTCAGCCCCCCTTTCTTAAGTTCTGCTCTCCGCTGAATGATAACCGGCACCTGTCACCATAGTGATGCTACTTTGTTCAATGGAACAGGATGCTGAGTAGAGTCACGAGCAGATTTTTAACGTCAATTAACTACAGCTCAGAACACGAAGGCGTGGACGGAACCAGTTCCAGTTCCACATTATCTGCTAGGAACTGAGCCACGGTTGACCAGGCTCCAAATGTTGCTGTCCTCAGCGTCCCACGCGTGTTAAGGGACACTTGATATATAATGAATAAAGTTGGGGAATTCTTGGGCCACGCAGTGACGACTGCTGAGTCAGCCCCTAGCCGTTCTACAACTTGCTTTCCACTCTTCTTTCTTGACCCTTTCCTTGACGGTCAATGTAAAACTCTTCTTGGATCCATCGTCTGTCGGTACTGTCTAATACGAGATGCAACATTTCGTCCTTGATTAAGAATTACTACGTCTTAAATAACTTGTACATAAAAATAATAAATATCATGTCAGCGAATAATATTTCTGTCACTAGTTTACTAATATCTTCTCTTCCTTCACAAAGTGTAACTAAGATATAGAATTACGGTTCATTTAATAGGCAAATCCAAACTTAACTAACTAACTAACATACATAATTAGAGCAACATTTCCAGACATTCAAATTCAAAATTATTCACAATTTACATTTGAAATGAATACATATGAATAGATACCCGAAATGAGCATATGCTCATGCTCGGGTAAAGTGCAGTAGTCTACATAAATTTTACGGATACAGTCCAGTAGTCTACATAAATTTTACGGAGATCAATAATTATGTTCATTACAAATAATAGCAACAATAGCAATAATAATAATAATAATAATAATAATAATAATAATAATAATAATAATTCTTTATTTATACTGGCAGAGTTAAGGCCATAGGGCCTTCTCTTACACTCTACCAGGTCACAAAGCATACAAGCAGTTAAAATGTAACAAAAAGTTAAACAACAGAATACTAACATATTACAAATAATAATAATAATAATAATAATAATAATAATAATAATAATAATAATAATAGCATAATAAAATCGACACTAAACAATATGAAAATTATACAATACTAGAAAAAGAAAGTAAAATACATTGGAATATAGTAAAGCAACTCATTTAGTACAAATGGTTAATATGGAAAACTACGTAGTAATAATAATAATATTAATAATAATAATAAAACAAAATATTTACAATAATAAAATAAATACTAAGACGGATAAAATAAAATATAAAACCACTTAGCGAGAGTTAACACAACTTAAATAAGCATAAAATAACCAGGAAAAAAATGACGAACTCGAAAATCAACAGAAAAGTTCGTTGTATCGCAGACGACAGCAACCGCCGTATTGACATTGTGTTATGCATTATTGGTAGTAGGGGGGATCCGTAGTAGGGGGGGGGCATACACCACGTCATTAAGAACTCACACTATGTAATAATTGCAACCTTAAAACTTTGCAGCAAACTCAACCGTAATAAATGTTCTTAGAATTACTAACTACAATTCTCTTAATAATAATTAGGTATAGGGGCAATACTCTTTTATTTTTTGTTCTTTCTGGATTTATACAACGAATAAGTTGTCTTTTAAAAACATTTTCCAGCCGATACTAACTCGATCGCCTTATTTGTTAATTTATTCCATGTAATACTTAAAAACACGCAGAAAATATTTTGACATGATTCGTAATAATTCGTTACTCTTTTCTTTTATTTATTGCCACTGGCGGAGTCAAGGCCATGAAGCCTTGCCTTCTCTTACACTCTAATAGGGCAGAAGTACGCAATGTAAGATACTGAAGCAGTCAAATTAAACGAAAAGTGAAAAGAACAAAAAATACTAATAGGCCTGTATTACAAACTAATAACAACATTAAGGTAATACAAAATCAAAATAATATCACAATACGAGAAAGCATAATACAGATCTATACATTGCAGTGCAACATAACTAGATCAGTCTGTGGAAATAGTTAAGAGGGATAACATTAGAAAAATGCAAGAATTGGAATGCAATAAAACCATAAAAACCAAAATATAAATAAAAACTACAATACAAAAAATTATGATAAACCGATCTGGTGATCAAGACAGTGCAATGAAGGTGAAAAAATAATTTATAAAAGCTGTGACTGGGGTAAGGGCGTATAATAAAGGGAACAAATTGAAGAAATACGATTTTAAGACTTCATAATATCTGACAGTACCTGAATGTCGTGGCAAGGAGTGCCAGAGATGGCCTGTAGAGACGGTGAAAGAGGAAGAGTCAAATGATATTCTATGCTAAGGAAAGAACAATATGATATGGTGATGTGAACGAGAATCTAGAGCAGCCATTTTCAACCGGTGTGCCGCGGCATACGAGAAAATAGGTTGACTTAGAAAAATTAAAGTAAGAAAGAACCATTTCACAACGGTCAATATTCAGAGAACGCGGCACAAGCCAACATTTAGTAAAAACATTCCCTCCCAAAACCCTCAAAATTCCTCCTGTTTCGGAACCACTGGTTTAGATTATACTGTGAGTGTGCCACGGGATTTCAAATTACAACTTAAGTGTGCTACATGCTGCAAAAGATTAAAAACTCTGATCTAGAGCGTCTTATGAGTACAAATTTTGAAATCGAGAAGCAAAATATTTAGGATTTAAATTTATGGGGAATATTGAAGAGTAAGGTGAGACAACGAATGGTTCTTCGTTTTTGAAACGTGCCAGGACAGTGTAATATCAAGCACACGCTCAGACCTACTAATGTTGCAAATAAATCGAAATAGTACATTATGCAACGAACCTATAATGGTAGTAATTAAGACGCGAGCATGTTTATGAAACGAGCGCAAGCGTTTCATAATTTTCATACGAGCGTCTTAATTACCATTATAGGCAAGTTTCATACGACTTTTTACTCGACCATATTTCTAACTTGAAATTATTCATAACTATTCATATTATTATTCTTATCTGACTGGGGAGCGGAACTGACCTTGTGCAATATCTCGTAAATTGTGAGATGTGCACAGTCGCGAAAGTATTCATTTTTTTCCGAGGAACAAATGTCATTGACCTTGATATAATCTAGAGAGTAAAATGAACATTAATCTTGATATAACCTGGAAATTGATTTAGACATTGAAAAACGAGATGACAAATTGAATTTATTTGAATATTATTTACAATTAACGTTAATTATTATAACAGAACATAACCTTCTGCGACAGTATTGGATTTCCAGCCTCCGTGACGTTTCGCTAGTTGTCTTTCGATTTCATATCTGAGAATAATCGATACTTGCACTTTCATATTGCTACAATGGTGTTTTCTGATTGGTGGAACACCTGAACTTTAATGAATAGGTGTACTTTAATGAGGTGCATTAAAGGGCTGCTACCAGGTGTATAATTACTACATTTCGGCATGGTCGAGCATAAACTTGTATTATGAACACGCTGCAGTCTTTCTGTCAGTGAAGAGTGTAACAAAATAACGAAAATGATGCACAGAGAGAGACTAACTACTGCCCGTGCCCCACTTCCTGAGCTGTTTCTTTGCGGGGCTAGACGCAGAGGGGGGGAGTAGGAGGTGCTGGGTACCGCATGTGCCTACTACCCTACGTTCAAACATCGGCCTTTTCAGGATTCCTTTCGTCAGCTATGGAGCAAGATCAGCCATAGACAAGCGAATGTATAGGTTATCCCCTCACAAAACAGATTATGTCCTCATCAATTCCTGTAGCTAAACACTAATACTAGTGGTACACTACAGTCTCTACTAGAGATTATCGACCTAATCGCGATTATGGTTGTCATGTGTACACATCCGTAAACTCTTTCTTCAATGGCAGTGTTTCTCAAACTTTTTGCACAGCGAAACCCATTTTAATCTAAAGTGTAATTGCGGAATCCATGTAATATATTATTAGTATTTAATAATTAACAGACAAGTGAAAGCTAGTATCTCAAAAATTCAGTTCAGTGGGACGAATGTATTTGCTTTTTAAGCCTGCAATCTGGTTTTATGGCTGAAAGTTGTAGTCTCATTTCTACTGTTCTTCTGCATTTTGTCTTTTCGATATTTTGTTTTAGAGAACACATACGCAGAGAATCCAGTGATGAAAGTGATAAGTATTATGGGTATTTTCTGTTTTAGATGTTCATTAAACATATTATTAGTACGCATATTCTTGGATTATTATTATTATTATTATTATCATCATCATTATCATTATTATTATTATATCATCGGTGGTTTCATGATATTATTGATTCATATTTGCGTAACATTTATATATTTTTATACTATCCACTAAGTATTAAATAGCCACCGGAGCAGCCCAGTCGGCTAAGGCGCTTGCCTATTGATCCAGAGTTGCGCTCGAGCGCGGGTTCGATTCTCGCTTGGGCTGATTATCTGGTTGGATTTTTTCCCCCGAGGTTTTCCCCAACCGTAAGGCGAATGTCAGGTAATCTTTGGCGAATCCCCGACTTCATCTCGCCAAATACTATTTCGCTATCATCAATCCCATCGGTGCAAAATAACCTAGTAGTTGATACAATGTCGTTAAATAACCAAATAAAAAAGTATAAAATAAAATTTAAAATCACATAGGGCTCACGGAACCCCGGAACATACTTTGAGAAATACTGCTCTATGGTAATTCTGCAGTTGACCAGACTCAACGAAGAATGACCTGGTGTGTACTTACATTTTAGGAAATCTCCATCAGAGATAATAGCGATAATGGTAACCACGATTACAGTATCCAGTATTATAAAAGTAAAAACCCCTGCAATGGCATAGGATAATGTTTTCAACACATGTAATATGCTGCCATGCCACACGCTACAGCTGCCGTGCCGGTCCGAGCAGATCTAAGAGGCGTGGTTATAAGCACTAGGGAGCTCTCGGTTCAGGACGTGAGACACGGGCAGTAGGTTATTCTTAAGTCCCTATAGAATGAAATTTTGGATTCTTTTTGGTGTGCGAATTTTCATAAAAATCATTTAAACATAGGCCCTATGTGTTTTTATTTAAAAAAAGACTCATTAATTTTTTACTAAAATGTTTAGATTTAATAAGTGTCATTCCCCCATAAATTGACTTGTAGACAATGGATATGAACAAAGTTCGTCCAATGATCCAGGAGAAATTGCTGTACTGAGAGAGACGGACGGCATACCAAAAGCCAGTTCTAGTTATCAATCATACTGGCAGGGACTGGACAGTTCTGTGAAAATGTCTAAATAATAGTTTTTCCCGTCTTTATACAGCGTTCATTCAGGATAGAAAGGTTTGTTACGGAGTGTTGTGGCACAGCGTGCGAGGACGGCACGCGACAGTAATGCCAATATTCATAAAATAATAACTACGAAACAATGTTGTTCAACAGAAAACAAGTACCCAAAAATTATAAATGAGACGATTCTAGCAAGGCAAGTCGCTCACACCAATCTGTAACTATGGGCATACCAGCGAAAATTTAAGTTTTCAGTGGATGATCCCTGACGAAACGGATCGGCGTTATAATAATTATATCGGGAGTGGACGACGCAAGGTACAAATGGCCTGTAGATAGTTTTCCTTAGGACTATGAAAGACGATAAGGGATTAGGCATCCGTGGTGTGGCGCCCCACTTCATGCGTGTCATTTTGCTCCTACCCTTGACCAGACGGAGAATGAACGGCGCAAGTTATAATGGCCGTAGATACGGCGGCGATCCAACAGGAAGACACGAGCTGGCTAACAGCTCAACTCACTGGACTTGGGTGGATTCTATTACGCGAGTCGGCCATAATCATCATTATCATCAATATCACCATCTGTAGGCTACATTCAAGACTGGACCTTGTGAGTTTATTTATTTACTTATTTATTCACTTATTTATTTATTTAATTACTTACTGTACTAAAGTACAGTATTAAGTACTCTATTTACTTATTTATATATTGATTCATTGATAAAAACAGCCGTGGTATCACAGATGGTAGATACGAGTACGTAGACAAAGTCAAAAGAAAAAAAAAACTAACTAAAATACTATATCAACACTAGTTCCCATAAATTTATTTATATCATAAAAAGAGTTTTTGATTAGCCAGTCACGAGTAACACGCCTCAATTTATTAAAATTAACAACATGTGCAATTTAATTTAATCAAAGAATGGAAAATACATAAATTAATAACAGTTACAATTTTTTCAGAAATAAATAATGGTCTGCAGTGAGCACCAAAATAATCAGAATCAGTCAAAATTCGTATTTCCTTTTTTTTTTTTTTTCTTTGCAAACGAATAACTTGATCAATTTTGTGACAATTTCTCCACAAGTGAATCCCATAAGTAATTATACTATATAAAAAAAAACAAAATATGAAGTTTTAACAAATTCCTTAGGTAGGCCTACAAGGTATCTAAGTCTCCTTAATAAATAGATTACTCTTGACAATCTAATACATATGTCTTTAATATGACCTTCCTAGGTTAACTTAGAATCAAGAACAACACCTAAGAGTTTGACCTGTTGAAGGGTATTATTACGTACCTTTGTACGCAACGAAAATAAAACACTCTGAGTCTTGTTGCCATTAGCCAAAAACCAAAAAGCTGCTTTATCAAAAGATTGAGTGATTGTTACATTCAATTCAGTAGCATAAAGTGTGGTATCATTTGCAAATACAACAGATTCAATATCAATATTAAACGGCAAATCATTGATTATAATAAGAAATAGCAAAGGTCGCAAAACAGAACCTTGGTTACTTAATTAATTATTTAATTATAAATTTACTTACATACTTAAGTATTATGTACTTTATTTCGTCGGCTTACAAGCAAAACAAGTTAACTTAGAAAGCATGATGGAATATTCAGATTGTCAATTTCTATAAATGAATACAATATAATATTTTATTACTCAGTCAATGACAAATCAAAGTAAAATAATGACTTAGTTTATAGTCATTAAGTTTATATACATGAATTACAAAATTGCGAACGTTTTCGCCTATTCAGGCATCCTCAGGCAGAGTTATATAATATCTCAATGTCATATACGTAGCTATTGGTGGTGAGTACTATTTAAAATTAATTATGTATAGGACATCTCCATTATTAAAATGTAATATTACAGGTAATAAACTTAAATAATGTTAAAAATGTTAAAAACCATGTAGTAATTAAACTTCATAATATGTGGAACACTTGTTCAGTCCAATGAGTGGTGAATGTACTACATGGTTTTTAACATTTTTTAACATTATTTAAATTTATTACCTGTAATATTACATTTTAATAATGGAGATGTCCTATACATAATTAATTTTAAATAGTACTCACCAC
>JAJSOF020000025.1:3439054-3671554 GCA_025594305.2 Periplaneta americana
TCACTTATTTATTCACTTATTTATTTATTCACTTATTCACTTGTTTATTTATTCACTTATTCACTTATTTATTTATTCACTTATTCACTTATTTATTTATTCACTTATTCACTTATTTATTTATTCACTTATTCACTTATTTATTTATTTATTTATTTATTTATTTATTTATTTATTTATTTATACTGGCGGAGTTCAGTTCTCAAAACATAATAATAACGTAGTTAATCTAAATAATAACGGAGGCTAGTTAAACTAAAAGACTATTTTTGTAGATACGAAGTATCACTTCTTAGCCATCGACTTGCTGATAAAATTTCAGTGCTCTGCGACGCTTCGGAGAATACAAATTATGTGATATCGCGTCCTTGAATCTGAATGGCATGCAAACTTTAAAAGCTGTTTTCTCAGTTCTTTCAGTAGGCCTACATTTTCCTCATGTTAAAAGTGTAGAGGCTCTCACAATTTTGATGCTACAAACTTGAATTTTTAAAGCGTATTCCATAAACTGTGGTTAACAAGCCACAACTTCAATTTTTTAATAAACTAAATACTTTCGAAATTAAATAAATAAAGCATACTCACAATCAGGAGACACTGAACATTTTAATTTCGAATTTGAACAGCTCTACATTTAAAAAATATATAGGGTAAACTAGGGTCTGTTGGACAGTCGGGCATGTTGGACACTCCGTACTTTAACGTGTTACCACGCCACTTGTGGGCACCACATTCAGCTAGAAGTCAATGACGGAAGTAGCCCCACACGAGGCTACTTCCGTCATTGACTTCTAGCAGAATGTGGTGCCCACAAGTGGCGTGGTAACACGTTAAAATACAGAGTGTCCAACATGCCCTAGTTTACCCTATATTCATTCAAATGTTTACATTTAAAATTCACGATTTTCAGTTATTTTCTAAAAATATCAGAGATGTCGTAAATGAAGTCATATATGAAACTTAAATTTTGTAAGAGGAGATATATTTTGAAAATATGCTAATTTTTATTTCAAAATTTGAGTAACTCAAAAACCATTCATCTCACCGTATGAAACTTACATGCGAGAATACTTAGAAGAAGGGTGCACAAAATATGAAGTCTCTACCTTAAACATTTTAACAATCACTTCCTTTTAAGACTTAGTACGATGGTAGAAGTTTAATATCTGAACTCATGTACATGGCGCCGGGACGGGCTACTGAATTCCTACTCTTAGCAACAAACGTTTGAAATCAACGGAGTGAGAAATTCGTCCGACACGACGGACCGGTCAGACAAAGGAAACCAGCCGAATGTTGATTAGAATTCATTACCCAGACGTGCCTTGGATGATACATAAAAATGACGTCATCGGGGCACCTATAAAAACTTCCGTGACTGTCATTTCCTCTCCTAGCACACTAACTGTCAGATCCACAACACTGAGCCCAGTGTGTCTGAAAGAAAATGACAGAGCCTTCTATTCATAACTTGTTACAGACTGGAGACTCCCACACATCCATATTAACATGTCAGTGCAGACCACGGCCCGATTGCAAATCTCGCTGTTCATAAATCGTTACGTTCAATAACACGTTCCCTCCATATAACACAAAGTTACCGTATTACATTCCAGCTGAAATATTTCATTTGTTCGTTCGTAGAAATTTTTCAGACTCTGTTATTGAAATCTGGCAGACACAGTGGGTAAAATAATCCGTGATTGGACGCTAGACTAAGGGCCGAATTCATAGTCAACGCTTATCGTAAGGAAACACTTAAGCAGTTGCTTATAATAATTTCCAATTCATAAATCCCACTGAAGTTAACACTTATTCAAATAAGGTAGCTTGTCAGGTTACTCAAGCGTTTCCTCATATGCATTGTAATCAGCTGATTCGGTATACAATAGATGATGATTATGATTTAATTTAATTTATTGAGTTCTGTAATTAAAATGAAAATGAGTTTCGGCAAGCAAAAGATATATCAGAGATATGGAAAACCCTTTAGAGATGTATAATGATGAACAATTTAAGAGGAGATACCGTTTCGTGAATATTCTGGTGTCTCTCATTTCAATTCACAATACAACCATGAGGCTTACCGATTTCGCCATTGCTGAAAGTACTGGTTGCTTTGAGATTTTATGATACAGCAGCATTTCAAGTAGGTTTAAGTGGCATTTTTTTTTCGAAAAGTATTCACGTCCCAACAAAGTGTTATTTGCATTTTTGTTTGTATTCTACCCAAGGAATAAGCTGTTAAAATTTGTGTAATTATATCATTTCCACTTTGTTTAGCATAAAAACAACTGAAAAATAAATTAAAATGATTTACTTACAGGAAAATTTCCGAAGTTTGCATTAAACTCAACTGCAATTTTGTTCCATGTCAATTTCTTGTTTTGGAGAGAACAATTATTATCATTTTTTTTTTTACTTTCGACGATATCTCCATATTTAATAACTAGTTATCTTAGCTCACTTCTTTCTTTTCTGTAAAATGCTTTCTGGACATCTTGTATAATTTTTAGCTCTATAATATTTACTTCTGTATTTGTGTATGACAATAATGCCGATTTAACAATTTGAAGGCGCTGGAAAACAATTGAATGTAGGAAAGCGCTCACGTCTAGCCATGTTGCCATTTCTTTCGATGTTGCCAAGGGCATTGAATGAGTTCTCTGATGATCTGAAATAAGTGCTAAGGAAATGCAAAGGGCATATGATGAGTAGCGTCTCTGAAATACGATCTGAAATAAGTGCTAAGGAAATGCTCATTACTTAAGTGTTTCCTCATTTCATAAGTGACGACTATGAATTCGACCCATAAGGTCATTTCTGATTTCATTTAGCCCGGCCTAACTTAACAATTATTGTTATCCGTGTGTTACATCACTATGCATTAATAAATTGAATGTAGCCTAGTAAAATCCTATCGACGACCTAGAGCACTGGAATTCGTGTTTGATCAGAATGGAAGTCAGACTGTGGAGCAAGAAGACGAGGCACAACTTGTAGGATGGGGAATAGAGAGGAACACGATTAAGAATAACAAATTAGGAAGTAAATAAAAAGAAAAAGAAATTAAAAAAGAGGGCGAATGAAAGACAGGAATCGTCGAATACTAAAATAAACAATGACTGTGTGAACTATTAGTAATAATAATAATAATAATAATAACAATAATAATAATAACAATAATAATAACAATAATAATAATAACAATAATAATAATAATAACAATAATAATAACAATAATAATAATAATAATAATAATAATAATAACAATAATAATAACAATAATAATAATAACAATAATAATAATAACAATAATAATAACAATTAACAACAATAATAATAATAATAACAATAATAATAACAATAATAATAATAACAATAATTTAATAATAACAATAATAATAACAATAATAATAATAATAATAATAAGACAACAAAATAGTGGTAAATAATAATAACAATAATAATAATAATTAATAACAATAATAATAATAACAATTAATAATAATAATAATAATAATGTATAAAACTGCCGTAAGTTATTGACTTAATAAAGGTCGTGAATTGCTTATAATTATTTTAACATATCTAACTCAATGAATACTAATACTAATTTTAAGTGGATATTTTCACTATTTGTAATTGTAAATAGTGAAATGGATCGAATTAGTATTAGTATTAATATTAGTATTCAAGTTAGAATGTTAAAATAAAAGACTATTCAGTCAATACTTTCACCAGTAAGGATGGATTGTAAATAGTGAAAATACTACTCCATTAAAATTAATAATAATAATAATAATAATAATAATAATTAATAATAATAATAATGATTTTATTTTAGCTGGCAGAGTTAAGGCCGTAAAAACTTCTCTTCCACTCAACCAGCAAAAAGTGTATATACATATGCATGAACTTACAAAGAATCCAACAATTTGATTTAGATGAGAGTTACATGTATACAAAAGTTATTTACAAATTAAACAACAAAATACTATGAACTATTAATTAAACACTGAAATAAACTGTGTAAGAATTAAACTAAAATACATAGAATGTTAATATATTTCAAATAATATTAGATAATAGAAAGAGATTATTACGAGACAATTAAAATACAACAATCAGGATGATGTCTAAAGGAAACAGTAACAATGTAGTCAGTGATAGTTTAAATCAATGATTGAGTGAAATGCTAATAAGGTTATCTTTTAAGCTGTTCTTAAAGGTGTTTATTGTCTTGCAGCCCTAATACTTTGTGACAAGGAATTCCATTGACGCGAGGTGGATATTGTAAAAGATGATGAATAACAAGATGTTCTATGAAGAGGTATACTTAGCGTGCCACAGATAAGTGATCTGGTATTTACGTCGTGGTTAGAGTATAGATAAGAGAAACGAGACGAAAAATTTGGTGTTGAAGTGTGCAGTTCGAAAGAGTAAAGACAAAGAGTGTAAAGTTCTACGTTCTTTAAGTCGGAGCCAAGAGACTTGCGAAGGACGGTGATATGTGATCATACCGTCGGATGTTGCAACGTATCTGACGCACATATTCTGAGCTCGCTGTAACATGACTGACAATTCAGAACTTAGGTCACTAACAAAACGTCACAATAATCGAAGTGCGGCGTTACTAGGGTTTGCACTAGGGTAAGTTTTAGTTGCTGGGGCAAAAGTTTCTCAAGCGACTCAAACAGTGAATGGAGGAACAGATTTTTTTATCGTTTCTTTAACTTGAAAATTCCAACTTAGATTATTATCAAAAAAGAAGCCAAGATTTTTTACGACAGATGAATAAGGGATTAGCGTGTTGTTAAGGGTAACAACTGAAAGATTACTGTTATTAATTAACTGACGCTATGTCAAAATTATGGAAAACCAATCTTACTTGGATTAAGTGCGAGATCAAATTGGCCGCCCAAGTGGAGACAGTGCTAGGTCAAATTTAACTTGTCAATCGATTCATTGATCGTATTTCTGGAATTGTATTATATTTGTTCGTCGGCAAATAAAATACTGTAAGTTCTTTGATACGTCATTAATTAGATATTAAAAGTAGTGGTATTAATTAGTATTATTTACTTACTTATAAGGAAAATGGCTTTTAAGGAACCCGAAGGTTCATTGCCGCCCTCACATAAGCCCGCCATCGGTCCCTATCCTGTGCAAGATTAAGCCAGTCTCTATCATCATACCCCACTCTCTCAAATCCATTTTAATATTATCCTCCCATCTACGTCTCGGCCTCCCTAAAGGTCTTTTTCCCTCCGGTCTCCCAAAAGTAACATCTATATGCATTCTGGATTCGCCCATTACGAGTAAATGCCCGGCCCATCTCAAACGTCTGGATTTCAAGTTCAAACAATGTCAGGTGAAGAATACAATGCGTGCAGTTCTGAGCTGTGCAACGATTCCATTCTCCTGTAACTTCATCCCGCTCAAATATTTTCCTAAGCACCTTATTCTCAAACACCCTTAACCTATGTTCCTCTCTCAGAGTGAGAGTCCAAGTTTCACAGCCATATAGAAGAACCGGTAATATAACTGTTTTATAAATTCTAACTTTCAGATTTTTGGACAGCAGACTGGATGATAAGAGCTTCTCAAGCGAATAATAACACGCATTTCCCATATTTATTCTGCGTTTAATTTCCTCCCGAGTGTCATTTATATTTGTTACTGTTGCTCCAAGATATTTGAATTTTTCCACCTCTTCGAAGGATAAATCTCCAATATTTATATTCCCATTTCGTACAATATTCCCGTCACGAGACATAATCATATACTTTGTCTTTTCGGGATTTACTTCCAAACCGATCGCTTTACTTGCTTCAAGTAAAATTTCCGTGTTTTCCCTAACCGTTTGTGTATTTTCTCCTAACATATTCTCGTCATCTGCATAGACAAGACATGTAGCCCGTTCAATCCAAACCCTTGTTATCCTGAATTTCCTAATGGCATATTCTAGTAAATAATTAGTATTAGTATTAATAATTGAAGTAATTCATAAACTCTATTCAGTCAGCTGACTTTACATCCTTGTAAATATTGTAAATAGCCATAGCACTACTATTGTTACAAATAAAAGTTTTCTATTAGTTCTTGTTTTAAGTTGAGACAGAATGTAAAAACAGCGTAAAAACAAATGTGTTAGTATTGCATTACTGCAATGGATTAAAAGCATATTGGCCACTAATAAAAAGGGGACACATTTTTAGAAAAAATAATAATAATAATAATAATAATAATAATAATAATAATAATAATAATAATAATAATAATAATAATCAATACAGAGCCACAGAGAATTGACTTATGGACATTGGGCCTTCCGCAACACTCAAAATCTGGATACAGAGGACATTACAAATATACCAAAGTAGACTATATAAAAAATTGAAAGAGATAATCATAATGCAATGTAAACAATAAGTAAAATAGAAATGTGATATAACACAACATAAAGAACTAAAGAACCATAATATAGTATTTAGTAGAAAGAAAGTAGCAAGTCAAAATGTCCACTGCTGTGGTCTCGTGGTAGCGTGTTTTTCGTACTGAGAAATAATTTTCCCCAATTCGTACATATATTTTTTAACGATTTTTCAGTACATTACCTCCTGTAACATCTCTAAAGTTTCTAATATTGTTCCAGTATATGCGCAACATCTAAGTAAAGAACTCCTGAAAATTTCAGCTTTCTAGATTAAATTTAACGTAGGCCGAGAAAATGTTCCTTTTGTGTGGAAGACATATAAGTTAGGCCTACTACAATTCGTCCTCGGAAAAACGAAAAATTAGCGTGAATATAATTTTAGTATAATTATATGTGATGCTATTCAAAGAGGAAAACCAATCCTCTCCTGAGCGCGAGATCACTTTCCTTCAGGGGAGTGCTACAATTTTGTATATTTACATTTTATTTGTATTATATTTTTCTGGCAATAAACGTATTATTATTATTATTATTATTATTATTATTATTATTATTACTATTATTATTATTATTATTATTATTATTATTATTATAAGGAAAAATAATAATAAATTGAAAAGTAAATAGCAAATCAAAATTTTCGCCCTAAATCTAATTTCATTCTTTCTTAACGTGTTCAAGGTTCGGCAGCCCTCGATAGATTGTAAATGGGATAGTAAAAGTTGAATCAATATCTTCATTATTATGAGTAAAGAAACGGAAATCAGCGTCGCAGGCGCAATGCAAACAAGTCTGCGATCGGAGCAGAAGCTGCTGTTGATTCTAGAGCGGGCAACGATTTTCTATTAATTCTCGATCATATTAGTCAACCTAAATTGCGAGGATCGATTTGTCACAATTAAACTGAACAGGGGAACGATCTATGACGCGATGAATGAAGAGGATAAGCGGCCACACCCAACCTGTACAGGATCTGCGGCGGGAGCCCCTCTTCCCCCTCGGGCCACGCTGGTGCTGGTCTGAATTCCAAGGAAGGCTCTCATCGCAGAGACATTCAGCTAAGAGTCTGGACTAATTAAACACCCGTCGAAATAAACTCTTCTTAATAGACTCTCTAATTAATCAAATTCTTCTACTTTGTATGCATGCGTTGAAATAAAAGGAGCTGAAGAGATCCCCTCAAAAGTGTTTCTGTATTCACGTGCTAATTTCCAATTTAAATACGAACATTACAAAAGAGCTAAAATATTTATACATTTTATATAATAACAAGATACGTTACAAAGTATGAACCGGGAAGATTAAAAGCCACTATTGGCCCGGCAATATCGTGCACCGGAGCGGAAAATTAAAACCAGTGCAACCAATACAAAGGATCAATAACACGTCCAAACAACACTGGAACGCACCGCCCTATCCATGAACCAAAGTCCTTCAAGACTGTCTAATTTTCACGAAATAAATAAATAGATAAATTAATTCATTCATCATAAAAACTACATACTTATATGGGGATACGTTATAGAAATGCTAGAATAAGTTTTACATGATTTAGATTAGAAGTGTGGAAACTGAAAGGTTTTTAGGGGTAATATAGAAAATGACACGTATACGAGCATTGTGTGGTCAAATAGGAGGTATAAAGCATATTATTATGTTGTTAACACGTGTTGAAACTGATTGGAGTGAACGCGTGGTATGGAAAAGGATTGGGTACATTTTAGATGTCGTTAGATCAACTGTCCGAAGATATGTTTTAACCTCATGTGTGACACCAAAAAGACATCACTCATGAGGAAACTAAGCCAGAAGATAATGGAGTATGGTGATCACTTCCTTTCCCCCTCCATTACGTAACTTACATCGCTGATTAGTAACATATTACACTAATCAGACTTCAGATGTATACAAATTGTTCTTCCTCTGACACATATCGTCAAGTGAGATGTACTGCCTGATAATAGATGTATATATCAGCCAAAACCTCAATCAGAGGTCTTACATTTCATGAACAAAATACATTACATAAAATATATAAACAACTAAAAATTAACAGATGATAAAATCCTTAGGAGCATATTTTTGCAAAGTACGAGAAAAGCGATTCAGAGAAATAAACAAGTTAAAATAAATGTATATGTAAAGTAAGTATACCAACCTATGTACGTACAAATTTGTATGTTGATAAGTGAATAATAGCAATGACCGGAGTTCAATGCTGTCTTTGGCAATTGTAACGCACGGCAACCACATAAATTAATAAGAAATGTCCAGGAAATAATTACAGACGTGAACTGTTGTTGATTATGCATATAAAGTTATTTATACTCGCTGGATTTCATTTCGGATATGTAGTAGGCTTTGGTGGATTGTTTTGCTATTGTGAATATTTATGATAAATAAATAGTTGCAACATGTAAGTTTTCAGTATTTCTAATTAGCGTCCTTAATAGTACTTTTAGGCACGTAAATTTACTATTAAGCACTATAATTTATGGATGCAGAAATCAATAATGTTTCGATACTAAAATGACAATCGAAAAGTCATCATTATGAAACGACTGTCTAAAAAAATAATAACAATAATAATAATTAATTAATTATTATTATTATTAGTATTATTATTATTATAATTATCATTATCATTATCATTATTTATTATTATTATTATTATGATAATAAAAATTAAAATCCATCAAAATTCCATTAACCGTTTAGTTAATCGATGAAAGGCATACGGTTAACCGATCAAAATCTTTAGTATATACACAGTCTCTGAAGAAGGTAAACCTGCGAATTCTAAATGAGACAATGGAACAACTGAACAGCTTCAAATACTTGGGATGTATAAGCAGTAACATGAGCTGCTGCCAGGAAGTCAAGAGGAGGAGAGCAATGGCAAAGGAAGCTCTTAATAGAAAAAAGGAGTAGGTATCTTCTGCAGACCTCTGGAAAATGAACTAAGGAAGATACTAGTGAAGTGCTTTGTGTGGAGTGTGGCATTTTATGGGGCAGAAATATGGACATTTCGACAAAGTGAAAAGAAGCGACTAGAAGCATTTGAAATGTGAATATGGATAAGGATGGAGCTTGTGAAATGGACAGACACAATAAGGAATGAAGCTGTGTTGGAAAGAGTGGGTGAAGAAAGAATGATGCTGAAACTGATCAGGAAAAGGACAGGAACTGGTTGGGTCATTGGCTGAGAAGAAACTATGTACTGAAGAATGGACTGGAAGGAATGGTGAACGGGAGAAGAGTTCGGGGTAGAAGAAGATATCAGATGATAGACGACATTAAGATATATGGGAAACAAAGAGAAGGCAGAAAATAGTAAATATTGGAGAAAGCTCGGTTTGCAGTGAAAGACCTGTCTTTGAGCAGATTCATTCATTCATTCATTCATTCATTGTATTCCATAGATCTTACATGAGGAATGAAGCTTTAAGATATGGAACAAAACAAAATTTTAGTTTTAAATTTAGTAATTTTCTACAATTTTTACAGTTTTGTGCAATTTCTTTACAATATTTTGAAGATGTAATTGAGATGAGGTGAGGTCCGAGGATTCGAAAAGATTACCCGTCCTTTTGATTGGGGAAAACCTCGCCCAGGTAATCAAATCAAAGGGGTGAAATGAAGAAACCATTCAATGAAGACAGCTCTACTAAAACAGCTCTACTAAAAAGTATTAAAACTTAACTGCCCAATATTAGAACCACACTTTCGTGCCGTCTATGATTACTTATACACACGGGCTTATTGATAGCACAGCGCGTGGTCGAGCGATAACTGAACAAAGGATAGATAGGAAAACATCAGTTAACATGACAACAAGATGAGAATAGAATGAAAATCTGTAGCCATATGAAGGAGAACGCCCTGCTAGCATTTTTCATTTTGGCAGAGAGAGGTTTGAATATTGATTTACGGTCCGGCACAATGGTTAGCTCCTCATCGCCGGGCGCTATGGCCACATCAAAACGCCAATAAGTTACAGAAATAAATTCATGTATATCAGAATACAGAGCAGCAGCAGCAGCGGCGAGGTAACTCAGCATTTTTCATCACAAGTTCTGTTTTAAATTCCGTTGCGTAACTCCAGCCTCCGGATCTCCCCACTCCGCACGCCACGCTCCACTTGTTTACAACACGGATAATCCACGCCGAATCCAAGCAGGAATAAATCCACTTTCCCATTTTTATTCTGTAGTTACAGCACACGTTACGACAAGAAGTGAATTCAATGCAGCTGTATCGATTATTGCAGGTTATTTTAGCATGGCAAATTGTAGATAGGCCTACCTTCCCAAACCTCCAGACGAAAAGCTTTGTAGTTCGTTTGCATTTGTGAATTCAAAATCTGCTTACATGTTTGCACACGCCTTTGCTCATCTGGTAAGGCGAAGAATTTCATTTGAAAGGCGGATGAACCTGAAAGCGGAATTTACTTCTCCATTCGAACCACATCAGATCATTCCAGTAACTGCTGGAGAAGATTGCAACTCACGAGAAGAAACAACGTTTGTGGAATCCTAGAGTTTGATTATTTTTTCAGATGAATGTACTTACATGCTGAACAGTAAGTAATGCCGTTAATTTCAGGGAGTTATTCTTTGAGATATTTCAAACAAAAAAGTTTAATACAATTTTCCTCGTTTTTGCTTCCTTACTGAGATAAAAATTTGTTTTGTATGAAATATTTCAGTGTGTTCTGGGAAAGCCATTGATTTAATTCCCGATACGCTCAGTCAATTTAAGAGAGCAGTGTTATTATGATGACTATTACATTTTTACTACGTCACACTACTTTTGACCAATAAAACGGTGCGAAAGGACGTCTTTCAACCAATCATGGCTGCTTATCGCACAATTTTATCGCGTCCCTAGCATTTGTTTAATTTTATCGCGTCCCTAGCATTTGTTTATTTTTATCACTACCCTAGCATTTGTTTCTTTGTGTGCCAACATTTCAAGCTGCACTGGTCTGGACGTCAAAACAGAAAATACAAACCACTCCAGTCGATGCACAGCACTTTCAAATATGACTCGGATTGGCATTCATGAACAAGAATTAATAAAGATCACTGGTCATAGCTATGAATCTTCCCTGAATCCCTATTTACAAATAAATGAAGAGCACCATTCGGAAATCCTGAATAAGTTGAGGGATACACCATGTACACCAACGAGTTCACTTCTTTTACGCACACGTCCATTATAACATGAACTGAACCACCAACCACTAAAACATTCAAATTTGAAAATTGCACTTTCAATAATTGTTTCTTTTAAAATTATTCATGTTTATTTTTTATTTCATCATCATTAATTAAAACATTTCTTGTTTATTTCATCATCCCTAATTAAAACTTTTATAACACTTGTTTATATTATTTAGGTTATGTTTGTTATAGCTTCTGCTATATGATATTATGGATAGTCAAGTATCAGAGATTGTACAATACTAAGATTTATTGAAAATCATCTGTCAAATGACGTTGATTACTGGGATCCGGATGATTGAAGTGAAATGCAAATGTTTTAATAAAAATGAAACTGAATCAACAAAGCCTTCTTGACTAGTAACAGTCCACAGAGTTCAATGAAGATTCCATAGTTGGCAACTGATATCAAGAAAAGAGCTAATAATAACACACTACTGCCATCTACTAGCATAATATTTATAATGTTGAGATGGTACAAATTTGAAGACAGTTTTGTATTTTCGTAAGTCAATTAATATTTTATTGTATTGTAGTACTTCGTTGCGTCTAATCTTTACATACTTTCTTCTAATCGTATAATAGTCAGTTAAATCTCACTTGAGTTTTGATTTTCTCTAGATAAAACAAAACCTCTAGTGAGATTACTGTTGATAAATGATTGAAAGAATTTTAGTTTTATACCTTAAATATGCAGAAATTTGATCCGAACAGATGCAACATTTTAAAATTCCTTTGCAGAACTAAAACTTACATTTGTTCTGATCTGCACATTTAAAGAACAAAACTAAAATTCCTTCAATCATTCATTATCACAATACACTGCTCTCTTAAACTGACTGAGCATATTGTGAATTAAATCAATGGCATTTCCAAAACAATTTTTATGTCGAATAGGAAGCGAAAACAGCAAAATTATTTTAAACTTTTTGTTTGAAATATCTCAAAGAATAACCTACGTGAAATTAATGACATTACTTACGGTTCTGTATAATGACGTGAAGCGGATAACGCGAAGTCAAACTGATGAGTTTGGTGCAAGAACCGGGCCACCTGGTTTCGCGGCCAGACGCGCTAACCATTACTCCACAGGTGTGTGTATCGTATTCACCTTTTTCTCAGAAGTAATATTTTGGACTTAATACACTTTAATTGTAAACAGACTATTTATAGTGGTGTCTGTATTGATAATGTGGCAATATTAAGCCTTAGGAACCGTGCCTCCTAGTATTACGGTCATGACGTGGTATGATATGTTATAGTCGGCCTGGTTGACACAGTTGGTATAGCGCTGGCCTTCTATGCCCGAGGTTGTGGGTTCGATCCCAGGCTAGGTCGATGGGATTTAAGTGTGCTTAACTGTGACAGGCTCATGTCAGTAGATTTACTGGCCTATAAAAGAACTCCTGCGGGACAAAATTCCGGCACACCGGCGACACTGACATAATCTCGGCAGCTGCGAGCGTCGTTAAATAAAACATAAATTTAATTTAATATGTTTTATATATATAAAAATACGTTGATATTCTTTAATTTTATATAACAGTAAGGACATTGCACTTGATTAAAACAACAATTTTTTGTAATGTTTTTTTTTCTTAAAAAAGGAGCAAAATCATTTCAACTGCAGTCAACTGAAACCCCGTCAGCTTCCATGCGTACCATTACACCGATTGGTTTACATGGGCCCTCCCCATCCTTTACAACAGGCTCAATTGATTATAGTGGCCGGGACGCGAACCTGCGATCTTTAGGCACGATAAGCTGGCTGGACATATCTTGTGCGCCTTAAACCGCTCGGATAACGACAAAATTGAATGTTCAAAATATTATTTTTAGTAAGTTGCCTCTCCTTGTGTGTATTTAATTTTCTAAATTTTAGACATGTATTATGTATATCAATTTTTTGTAGGTTATTTTACGACGCTGTATCAACATCTCATGTTATTTAGCAACTGAATGAAACGAAGGTGTTAATGCATTTTCTCATATTGGGTTGAAGGAAAAAACCTCAACAAGGTAACTTGCCTCGACCGGGATTCGAACCCGGGCCACATGGCTCTTGGCCAGACGGGCTAACCGTTACTCCACAGGTGTGGACCATTAGGCGTATGTGTATCATATTCACCTTTTTCTTAGAAATAATATTTTCGTCTTAATACGTTTTGTTTGTAAACTGACTATTTATAGTGAGGTCTGTATTGACAATCTGGCAGTATTAAGTGGGTGGCATTGATGGTGGTAATCTTGTTTATGCAGCTGATAATTATGGTACTGATGATATACTGATGTTCGTGGAAGTTTTGTTTACTTTTGTAATATTGACAGTGATGATGGTGATGCTAATATTGATGCTGATCATAAAAGTATTGATACTGGCATTACTATAGTCGCGACGCTGTTATTCCCGGCGTGACTCCTCCTCTTCGCTTACATCTTAGGAAGTGAAGGCTCTATAAAGTCTATGTAGGTAGTATCGTTCGCCATTTTTGTTCTTTCGTTGCCGAGCTACCATACGAGGAATCTATTTGCCACACCGTTAAGCATTATCATGTCGTAGCTCCTATGATAATAAATCAAACGGGCAAATAACGTCTTCGTGTGCTTTTTGCGAACGCCAACGAAAGAGCCAAAATGGCGGGCGATTATATTAAGTATTTATCGATCCTTAAGAAACGAATAACATCTTCATCAGCGAATCACAAGACGCGCACGTTTAAATGTAGCCGACCTGTAACGCGATTGGCTGCCGGAAATTAGAGCGACGGGAGTATAGAGTTGGTGGTAGCACTGTTATCAATAACAACTAGTGGTTGTGTTGACAGTTGTGATCAGTAGCAGTTGTAGTGGTAGTAGTGGTTATGACGGCGATGTCGAAGTTATGATTGTATGTCGTTAACGTGCTCTTTTCTGGTAAACTTTCGTCCCTTACGCGTTTCCAGTTCATGGAACGTCTTACATGGAGCGTGGAGCCAATTATTTTTTCAACGCAGCAACAACACGAGTCGCAGCTTTTACGACACTTAACCCCGGATAACATGTGAGAAGTTATTTCACGCAGCCCTCGATTCTCGCTACTTAAATTAATTTACTGTGTTATCGGCAGAGGGGGGAGCAATAACTGCAGCTGTCAAAGTCAGCGAGATGATGTAGCAACTCAGCTCACATAAAACATTTAAACTTTTCAAAATTATCTCTTCTAAAAATAGCTGCAGAGAAGACTGAGGAAACCGACTACGTCACGTTTCAGACATAACTTACCTCTTTCGAGAGGGAGGCATGCAACCATGTCAGAGGGTCAACCTCGCCCTTTATTTTGGGGTAAATAAAATATTACATCCACAGGAAAAGGAAAAATGAAACGTGAGACGTTGACATGTAAATAATGTAGACTGTTGTAATGACGTGACAGACACACAATGATGTCACTGCTTAGAATGTGGCAGTAAGGTTTTCCCTCGTTTCAAAATAAATTCAATGGCATTGTTTTATGCGATATAAAGGCTCTATGTCTTGACGGCGATGGAATCTGCAACATATAATTGCTCCTTAGCGACAGATGCAACCCGCAGCATAGCGTGAATGATACAAAGAAAATAACTGAGTAATGCAACATGCATAATGATATTTAATTGGAGATCTCCCTGGAAGAAGGATGTAACATGAAATTCTAGAAATATGTGATGTATGTGGAAGAAGTAACTTTAAAGCATTCATTTATAACAATAAATTATTGCATTCAATAGCTGAATAAACTTGAATCCTTATTTAGTCAAATGGTTGTGATAGTAAATAATGAATGAATGAATGAATTAATTAATTAATTAATTAATTAATTAATTAATGTTAGCCATGATGTCCCAGTTGGGCACAGGCCTCCTGTGATGGGGTTAGAACCCCTCGACAGGGATGGCTCAAGTGTACTCGCTTGGTGAGCCAATCCAGGCGAGCTTGTCGTGTATACTACTTTTGTGACATGGTTAATAACCCTGTTAGACTTTGACTAGTCTCAGCACTCTGTTCTTTGTTCATTTTTTTTTCTTGCACTACACATTATACTGACACTGGCACTTTGACAAACACTGATTGCTATTTACACTATTTACCTGACACTTTCTCAACACTGACTTTACTATTTACAAAACTTATCTTACACTTTCACTAATACTGACTTTACTATTTACAATATCTTAACACTGGTTACGTTATCTATTTACAATGACCTTCCCTAGTTCTTTCCACAAAACTCTGTTCTTTGCTGTCCTCAACCATTGTTTCCTAGCCTCTTTGGTAAACATGTCAGACCATCTGAGCCGTGGTCTTCCTGTCCTCTCTTTCCGACGTAGGGGTCCCACATCGTGACTGCATGGGTCCATCTTGACTGGTGTAGTCTCGCCACATGTCCCCCCAGGTCCACTTCGTTGCCGTGGCTCGTTCTGCTGCGTCAGTAGTGTTCGTCAGTCTTTGCAGTGTTTCGTTTGTCATTCTGTCTCGTAGCGTGGTGCCCAGTATTTTTCTTTGCATCTTCCTCTGGCATGTTTGTATACTTGAGCGTTGTCTCTCGGTCAATGTCCAAGTTTGGCAGCCGTATAGAAAAACTGGGATTATATATTCTCTAGTGCCTCGAACTTGAGATTGCGGTTGATTGTCTTGTCCGTCCATATGAACTTCAGGCTCCAGAAAGCCTTCCATGCCGATGAAATTCTTCTATTGATCTCGATAGTAAATATAGGCGTAACGAAATATGCCTCTGAAATTACTTTCCTTTCTCCTGAAACATGAATTACAGTTTTGTTGGTTACACCCTTATTCCGGGAGGTCTTCAATTTATTTCATATACAACATTCATTCATTGATAGTGTTCTGTCCCAGCTTTCTCCAGTATTTCCTACTTTCTGCCTTCTTCTTTGCCTCCACATATGATCCATATATCCTAATGTGGTCTATTATTTGATAACTCCTTCTCCCGTTCACTATTCCTTCCAGTGCATCTTTCAGTAGGCAGTTTCTTTTCGGCCAGTGATCCAGCCAATTCATTTTTCTCTTCTTGATCAATTTCAGCATTATTCTTCCTTCACCCACTCTTTCCAACACAGTTTCATTTCTTATTCTGTCTGTCCATTTCGCACGCTCCATTCTTCTCCATATCCACATTTCAAATACTTCTATTCGCTTCTCTTCACTTCGTCGTAATGTCCTCATATACATCATAACCTACAAATATCCAAACCCATACAATCACACAACCATTAAACGTTCCACGCAATTCCCTGTCATTTTTTCAACGTTTGTAGTTACTTGGGCGTTTCTCCACGCATCGTCGTGCGATTTCTGTTTGTCATAGACTGCACGAGTATGTAACAGGAAACTGTATGAAGGTGTCGCAGATCGTGAGAGAAACTGTAAACCGTAGCTGCGACATGCACAAAGTATTGCTCGTTTACTTATTTCTATGACAACAAGATGTGGTATTCTCATTATGGCCAGACTTAATAGCAGTACGTGTCCATGGTGCGCACAAACGGGCAAGAACATAAACGTGCTGCTGTTGATTTATGGGTCATTTTAATGACTTTACTGCATATGTAGCTTGTCCGACTTCAGTGTGAGTCCGAGTCCGGCGGCGGACACAAAGATCAGCTCGAATTCGCTTCCGAAGTGGAAATGTTTCTTGTCACGCCTTTAACATGTGGATCGAATCACACTGCTGAATTTCTGGCTTCATAACCAGGTAAAGGAAACCTGTAACGTAGGTTAGATACGATTAAAATCATGTAGGCTATCTATGACATTCATGTCTCCACAGCTTTTATAATGATTAGGGAAAGAAAGTGAATGCCATCATTATGTACTTAAATCCACATGCAGTTCATTACTCAAGACTAGATTGTCCCTACTGTAGTGGTCTATGTTCCAATCCCGGTTATATCTGGTATTTTTTTACTGAAGAATTCACAGTGACACCACTTTTATACTAATGGATTAATATTTCTTTCTTACTATAATACGCTCTGAGAAATATGAATCTATGTCTTGAAAAAATTTATTTTCAGAAAAGAAATGTTGTTAAAGAATCTTTATCATTGAATTGTCCTATGTGAGTTTTCATTTAAAAGCCAAGAATTACTTTAAGAGCAGAAAAAATAATAATAATAATAATAATAATAATAATAATAATAATAATAACAATAATGATTTACTTAACCTGACAGAGTTAAGGCCATACGGTCTTCTCTAACACTCAACCAGGAGTAAAACTGCGTTACAAAAAACACTACAAATTTAAAAAGTACACTACAATTTTACACACAAAACTGAATAAGATAATAATAAAAAGTAAACAACAAGTAAGTAGAAATCAGACATAATATATAACATACAGAAAGAAAGGAAAAAGCATAATAAAATGTGAACAGCAGGTCAAAATAAATGAGACATACAAAGTATAAAAAATAAGACAATTATTGATAATAATAATAATAATAATAATAATAATAATAATAATAATAATAATAATAATAATAATAGTAGTAGTAGTAGCCAGTAGTAGTAATAAAAATAGTGCAGTACAAAGCATAGAATGAATATTTTTTAGGTACACACAGTAAGGAAAATTATGATTATGTATATAGCTCAACTTATCACATTATAGATATACCATTATCGGAAAATATGAAAACAAAAATATAAAATAAGTTAAATATCACTAGAACACAAAAAAATGTGAATACGTGGAAACATGCAATACAACACTTGTCATAATAGTAAGTTAGTTTGGCAACTCGTCATAAGATAATTTTCTAACTTGGATTTGAAAGATTTCAATGTTCGGTATATAGGGTAACAGGTCCAGATCCGAATCCTTCATCTATTTGAAATCGCATCGTTTAATCATTTGAATATCCTGGGCCTATAAAGAGAAAGTTACACAAAATACGATACAGAAATTAGAACTCGTAACTTACTATGATTTACAATTTAAAAACGTCAATGCTTCGATCTGCATCTTCACCTCCACCAACATCGTCACTATCACGTCATCTTCAATAACTACAGACTTTACTTCGTTTTATTTATGTTTCGTATGCTCAGCGATGAATGTGTTTCTTCACCTGTTCATATCATAATTCTAACCGTTAAGTTACTCAGTTCTGAAAATGTATTCGCCACGTCATATTTTAGATATATGAGGTATAAAGTGTTAATAACACACCTTGAGAAGTTCTACAATAGATCGAGATTTTTTCCCATGCGAATCTCGTGACTCTTTTATCTAAACTCTCTCCGTTTCTTGCTAATTTAACAGCAAAAAGCTGCTAGAGAATCTAAAAGCTAGGTGAAACAAAATGACGAAATGGACGGCCAGCCTTGTTCGCCTCTTTGGACTCTTCGCCTCTGTCGAAAGGAAGAAAGAAAGACAAGAGGAGAGGAGAGTGCTTGTAATGAATTGGATCGATGGATGACTGTCCGGCCTGACTTCAGTGTCACGGCCAAACCCTTTCAGATCTTTCACGAAACAAGCTTTTGGAAGGAGACAGAAACTGCAGGGACAGAAGTGGCTCCTACACCCACAGGACTATCTTCTACTTCAGTCCGATATACAGGATGACTCCAAAGGTTATGCTCAAACTGAAGGAGCTTAAAAGGGGTAGATATATTAACATTTTTCGAGTAGGGAGACCTGGTCTCCCAAGTAAATTGACGGTAATTGGTGTATTCGTTCTTTGTAATCTCTTGATATTAGTTAAATGGAATGATACACGTTTTCACGACTCCAAAACATGCATTTCATGTAAGTGCGTCACCACAGAAAATGCACACCAAACGGAACGCCTGTACTGACAACAATATCCAAACAGGTGCCTCCACATCCTAAAACGATCCAACCTATGTTTCCTTGCATACATAAACATTCAAATGGTAAGGACGTACAAACAGATTTATATCAACAGTAAGGTGAGTAGGATAAAACATGAGAGATGAAAAAAATCAAATGTGAGGGACGTAGAAACAGATGTATGTCAACAGTGAGGGTGTGTAGGATGAAATATTGGATTAAAAATTAATCAGATGGGTTCAACGTAGAAACAGATGTATCTCAACAATGACGCTGTGTAGGATAGAACATTGGATGAAAAATCACATAGGTACAACGTAGAAACAGATGTATGTCAACAATGAGGATGTGTAGGATAAAATATGGGATGAAAAACCAAATGAGTACAACGTAGAAACAGATGTATGTCAACAATGAGGATGTGTAGGATAAAATATGGGATGAAAAATCAAATGAGTACAACGCAGAAACAGATGTATGTCAACAATGAGGATGTGTAGGATAAAACATGGGATGAAAAACCAAATGTGTACAACGTAGAAACAGATGTACGTCAAGAGTAAGGGTGTGTAGGATAAAGCACGGGCTGAAAAACCAAATGGGTACAACGTAGAAACAGATGTATTTCAACAGTAAGGGTGAGTAGGATAAAACAGGAGATGAAAAATCAAATGTGTACAACGTAGAAACAGATGTACGTCAAGAGTAAGGGTGTGTAGGATAAAGCATGGGATGAAAAACCAAATGGGTACAACGTAGAAACAGATGTATGTCAACAGTAAGGGTGAGTGGGATAAAATATGGGATGAAAAATCAAATGTGTATAACGTAGAAACAGATGTACGTCAAGAGTAAGGGTGTGTAGGATAAAGCATGGGATGAAAAACCAAATGGGTACAACGTCAGATGTATGTCAACAGTAAGGGTGAGTGGGATAAAATATGGGATGAAAAATCAAATGTGTATAACGTAGAAACAGATGTACGTCAAGAGTAAGGGTGTGTAGGATAAAGCATGGGATGAAAAATCAAATGTGTACAACGTAGAAACAGATGTACGTCAAGAGTAAGGGTGTGTAGGATAAAGCATGGGATGAAAAATCAAATGTGTACAACGTGGAAACAGATATACGTCAAGAGTAAGGGTGTGTAGGATAAAGCATGGGATGAAAAAGCAAATGTGTACAACGTAGAAACAGATGTATATCAAAAGGAGTGTGTGTAGGATAAAACATGGGGTGAAAAATCAAATGTGTACAACGTGATGTACAACAAGATTAAAATAAAGCATGGGATGAAACACCAAATGGGTACAACGTAAAACAGATGTAATCCTATGTGTGTAGGATAAAACATGGGGTGAAAAATCAAATGTGTACAACGTAGAAACAGATGTACGTCAAGATTAAGGGTGTGTAGGATAAAGCATGGGGTGAAAAATCAAATGTGTACAACGTAGAAACAGATGTACGTCAAGATTAAGGGTGTGTAGGATAAAGCATGGGATGAAACACCAAATGGGTACAACGTAGAAACAGATGTATGTCAAGATTAAGGGTGTGTAGGATAAAGCATGGGATGAAAAATCAAATGTGTACAACGTAGAAACAGATGTATATCAACAAGGAGTGTGTGTAGGATAAAACATGGGGTGAAAAATCAAATGTGTACAACGTAGAAACAGATGTACGTCAACAGTAAGGGTGTGTAGGATGAAACATGGGATGAAAAACCAAATGAGTACAACGTAGAAACAGATGTATATCAACAATGAGTGTGTGTAGGACAAAATATGGGATGAAAAATCAAATGGATACAACGTAGAAACAGATGTATGTCAACAGTAAGGGTGTGTAGGATAAAACATGGGATGAAAAACCAAATGAGTACAACGTAGAAACAGATGTATATCAACAATGAGGGTGTGTAGGATAAAATATGGGATGAAAAATCAAATGGATACAACGTAGAAACAGATGTATGTCAACAGTAAGGGTGAAAAATCAAATAGGTAGGACGTAGAAACAGAGATATGTCAACAATAAGGGTGCTGTTATCTAGTGCTTAAAGAAGGAATTAGCTAACCGAAACCCGGAATTATTGAGTCGTCAAGTTTTGCTCGAAGTTTGACACCATCTTTAAAGTGATAGCCAATTATCGGAGAGGTTTAATCTGGGTCAAATTGCTTTCATGGAATATGAGCACTTTTAATTGGTTCGGTGGAGGCATTCAGACCAGACTTACGCATCTGTTGCCCCAATCTTCGTATACTTGTAGGTTTTTTGTGTACGTCACCAGCACACTTTTCTGAATATTCACCTTTCTTTGTCTCCATTTCGAAAGCTCTATGAAGGAATCAACGATGACTTGTTTCCACACTGCTATTCAGCTATAACAAATTCATTCCACATTACAGGCAGTTATGAATATATGGATAAGAATGCTGCTTGCAAGAGTTGACAGTCACAAAGCGTTGTTTTGATTTGTTGTAAAGCAACTCTTCTAAACATCTCAATCCCGAATACACTCGTTGTAAAAGTAGCCACAGACTCATTGTTCAGGAGACTGGCTGTTCCAAAGGCAGTGAAAGGTATTCGATTAAGAATCCATTGTATGTTGGGTACAATAGTTACAAATAGTTAGTTTCGGATATCCATATTTCATCTTTCTCCGCCTTCAGCGTTCATTGTCAGAGAATAATGCCGTGTGACATTAATACTTCAGCCTACCCGATTATGGAACGTGAACCGCAACATCATTGTCCATATATCGACACAGCGAGACAGCTAGTTGACTAGCTCATGGCTAAATTACTCTCCAGTCTGAGTAAGAGGGTACTTCGGGAGTCTGGCGTCGCGCGTCGGCGACAAGTCGGTTATCCTAACAAGAATTTAGCTGAAGGACAGTGCTGAGAAAACCGAGAGGTTCCATTTACTATATATTATTGGTAGAGCAGCTGGCTACGGACTGGAAGGTCCGGGGTTCGATCCCAGGTGGTGACAGGATTTTTTCTCGTTGCCAAACTTTTAGAACGGCCCCGAGGTTCACTCAGCCTCCTATAAAATTGAGTACCGGGTCTTTCCCGGGGGTAAAAGACGGTCAGAGCGTGGTGCCGACCACACCACCTCATTCTAGTGCCGAGGTCATGGAAAGCATGGGGCTCTACCTCCATGCCCCCCAAGTGCCTTCATGGCATGTTACGGGGATACCTTTACCTTTTTATACTATCATGCATTCAAGCACAATAAACGCTTGTTTGACCTTCATGAAATAAATAATAAATAAAATAAATGGTTGTCATTGATACATATCTGAAAAGTGTTATTCCTCCTTCCTTAAAAATACTTGATGCTGAGAATTGCTGAAATAACTACTGGGTGTTCATTTCAAAGTGTGTCATGACGTCACTGTTCATGAGTCAGCGATTTGAAGCGAGTTTCAGCTTTTATGTCAGAGAAGTTGCCTATTATTCAAGGCGTTCAATCTTAACTTGAGAACGTGTACGGTATAACTTGGACGTCGTAGCAACAGATGGCGGTCAGTACGGTCTGTGTGCTACCATAACCTCTTTCGAACTGTGTTTTGCGCCGGCAAGTCGTACGCAGGGTATTTGTTATCATCGGTTGCATACGGCAACATTCCACAATACAAATCAAATATTCCGTGTCCATGTTGACCGTCGAAATTAATGTCAACAAATACGTAAGTAATCGTCTTAACCCTCTCCCCATATCTCGACATTAAGAAAAAAAACTCAGCTCAGTACATGTTTCGAAACAGTTCACATTCCTGCCACTACCGGCGTTAACGTACGTATCGGTAAGTACTCTTTAGAATGAACGCCGTTCTTTCTAGGCAATTTCTCTGGCACAAAGGTAATACACCTCTGCGGAAGTGTAGGAAGATTGAATTCTCTAGGCTCATCGTCTAGCCACATGACGGCATACAGCGAGCCATGACACACTTTGAACTGAACACCCAGTATTATGGTCTGCACTGATGATGTAAATGAATAAAAATTTGAACTTGCATCTATTTACTGTATATGAGGAAGTACAAAATAGGACAACACAAATGCAGAAGGTTGCTCGTCTCTGTACGAATACTGTATTAAATCTATTTGATGCCAAATCACATCTCACTGTATAATAAGCCTTATCCGTTTGATTAATTAGTACTACTGTCATCAATCAGAAAGTAAACAAACGTGCTTTGTCACAAAACAAGGAAAGAAGTTCGCCCCAGGGAAAGGTACTGAGACACCAGTCATGATGTTACAGGGAAACCTTTCAAACAGTGAGATCAAGATTAAAAAAATCTTATACTTATTAGGCGACATTAAGATATATGGATCATATGAGAAGATAAAGAGGAAGGCAGAAAATAGGAAAGTTTGGAGAAAAACAGGAAGCAGGGTTTACAATGAAAACCTTCCCTTAGACAGAATGCATATATTACACTCATTAAAAACTTTTACACACATTGAAACAATACTGAACATGTTAAATAAAATTAAATAAACCCCATATGAACAACGGTCGTGTTCGGGGGGTTCATACATCTACACATATGTTGTAACCCTTCACTTTCCTTTATTCACTAGGTCTATTTTCGACTTTATTTACTGCACTAAATTTATATCGACAGAGAGAGTAGCGAATTCCTTATAAGTGCTGAACGACAGTGTAAAACGCAGCTGCTGGTCATGTTAAATTACGTATATATCCATCCATATTCTTTTATTTTTATTTTTATTACCTGTTTATTTATCCATTAATCTAATTAATTAATTAACTCTCTTAATGTGACAGAATTAAGGCCACAGGGCCTTCTGTTCCATCCTACCAAACAATAGTCTAATTACAAATTCAACAAATACAGTACTGTAACTTAATAAAAGTACAATTATATCTTCAGTGCAAAAAAAAGTGACATAAGTCACTTTTCATAAACCATTTTGATAATTTATTGACAATTTAGACTGGTTTATGTCGATATTCAATTTCATTTTTATAGTACGACAGAAATAAATAAAAAAATAGACATTACGTATATCCATTTTTTGCATCCAACAACAAATTAATTCCGAATTTATTTAAATTATTAAAAATCTTTTGTCATCTATCAATCTATTTAATTAATTAATTCAACAAATACAGTAGCAGTAAATAATGCAAATTACATTAGATTCCAATAGAGGATCAAAAGAGAATGTTATATAATATTTATGAATCTATAAAACTAATGAAAGAAAAAAAATAATGAAGATGCAGTAACAGTAATACCAATGATATTTACTAGGTTCTTTAACGACGCTGTATCAACTACTAGATTATTTAGCGTCGATGGTATTGGTCATAGCGAGATGGTGTTTGGCGAGATGATGCCGGAAATCCGCCATAGATTACACGACGTTCGCCTTACGGTTGGGGAAATCTCGGAAAAAACCCAACCAGGTAATCAGCCCAAGAGGGAATCGAACTCACGCCCGAGCACAACTCTGTATCGGCAGCCAAGCGCTTCAGCCAACTTAGCTATGCCGCGCCGGTGGCTTATCAATGATATTGATGATGAAAATAATAAATAATAACAATAACAACAATTATTATTATTATTATTATTATTATTATTATTATTATTATTATTATATTATTATTATTACTATTATTATCTGTCCTTATACTGCTTTTTGAGGCTTACTCTATGCCGATGATCAAGTCATAATTTCCAATTCAGAGGATAATTTACAAAGAGGATTATATACATTAAATAAACTATTAAAAGATTTTGGGATGGAAATTTCAGCACAAAAATCAAAAGTAATGGCATTTTTAGGACAAGACCCAGTCAGAAGTAAGATAATACACAATAACCAATACCTCGAACAAGTACAAAATTTCAATTATCTGGGTTGTGAAATATCTTATCAAAATAAAAAAGATGTGAACAAGAAAATTACCAAATTTACACAAATTCTAGGAATAATAAACAATACATTAAAAGCTAAATTAGTACAAAAATCTACAAGAATAAAAATATATAATACACTAGCATTACCCTCCCTTTTATACGGAAGCGAAATTTGGACATTAAAGAAAAAAGACATGAACAGAATCAAAGCAACGGAAATGAAATTTATCAGGAGGACAGCAGGATATACTCTTTTAGACCGAAAAAGGAATGAAGAAATTTTAAGAACAATTAGAAGTAGAGTCAGTAGAAGAAAAAATCAGCAGATACAAATTTAATTGGCTAGATCATGTAAGAAGAATGGAAAATTCAAGAATCCCAAAAATTATGATGCAGTATAAACCTAGAGGACATCGTCGACCAGGAAGACCTTTTAGAAGACTGCTAGATGGGGCCGGATGATGATGATGATGATTATTATTATTATTATGACTATTATTATTATTATTATTATTATTATTATTATTATTATTATTATTATTATTGTAATTACTAATTTTATTATTATGTCTCCATCTACTAGTATTAAAAATGTGACGGATATGGCTATTTCCATTGGCAACGAATGGAAAGGTATTCAAATACTACAATAATGGAATATTTTACGTTGGTACTTCACATCGATTTTTGTGACTTAAAGTTCCTGTTAGCAGCTTTACATTTTGGATCTTTTTCTTCGTAACTTCAGCATTTATCAGCGTGCAAACGCTGGACTTGGCGTTGTAGAGAACTAAAAGTCCTCAACACAGAACATAATTCATTCACTGGCCACTGCCATCTTCTTCCAAATATCTCGCAGTTTTCTAAACAATCAACATCTCATCAGGACAATCAGCGCCGCTGAACATTTCTCAACTCAATGGTGATTCAGAGCACGTATCCTAACTCAGAAGTGTTTCTATCTTGTGATATTTCTCACCAAGGCGTGATGAGTGGAAGTAAAATGTCAATTTTTCTTCAACCCTTCCATCTCCAACTCGTTTACTTTGGACTTTGGGAGCAATGAAAAAAGAGAATGTGCCTCTGCGAGCGCGCCAGCCGGGCCGGTGTGAAGAGTGTGACACATGGCGTCCGATACATCCGCATCGCCTCTTATTCTGTTCGTTTGTAGGATGCTTCTGCAAATGTAACAGCGGCTAAAGGGACCCGTTAATCAAACAAATGGCTGCTACTTTGAGGAGAACATTTTCTTTTAGGTCTATCGTTGTGCTTTTTATGTCGAGACACGCAAATATCCTTCACATCAGTCACCGAATTTATCATCTTTTCATTTCATTCGCTTCCTGTACACTCGTATAAAAATTGCTGAACATTTTGTTGCAATAGAATTAGTGGAATATCTTTGTACTTCATTCTGCTGCTGGTAACATATTTAATGCAGAACTCAAGTGAGGATAAGTCATCATATGCAGTGCATTCACTAATTATGCAGCTGCTTCAGTTCTTACACATGTTCAAGACAGATTACTTCGAAATAAAATTCACTATCCTCGAAGACAGTCAAAAGTACACGCGAAAATATTTTAGACATTGGAATGGGTAGAGAGATATTGACGGGATGATAGACTATACCTACTGTATTAACAATAGCTAAGGATAGAGCAAAGTATCTAAGAGAAATATAAGTACTGTACCTACAACAAGACAATGCAAAACTACTACCTGTCATCACAACGATATACTTAAGCAAGAAATAATAGCAAGGTCGTTCATAACTTTATTATTATGAATCGCAAGATTTAACATTATTAACTGCAATTATAACAACCTCCACGCCCTCCATATTTTGGTATTTATTACTTTTCTCCAACCAGGAGATCAACCGTGAAAGGAATGTGCTTACTATTGCGTCATCTATTGGAGCGAAGTAGATAGATAATATTATCGTTATAACGTCAGTTTAAAAACATGCGCTCTCCTGCATTTGTTATTTCCTGTATGGAGAGATTAAAAGACCTGTAGATTAACAGTGATCTAATTTTGTAACTAGGGTAGTATAAACATGTGTGTATCAGTGTTATTGTTTGTGCTGTGAGAGCGAGCCAATAGATATACGAGTAGTCACGTGTGTGACCTTATAAAATCTTATGACATCAACATTCATTCACAGCATTACCCCGCTGCCTTTCATCCCGCAGAGACTTTCTCGTGGTTGGAGACAGTACTTATGGCTTTTAACGAACCCGCAGGTTCATTGCCGCCCTCACATAAGACCGCCATCGGTTTCTATTCTAAGCAAGATTAATCCTGTCTCTACCATCATATCCCTCAAATCCATTTTAATATTACCCTCCCATCTACGTCTCGGCCTCCCCAAAGGTCTTTTTCCCTCCGGCCTCCCAACTAACATTCTATATGCATTTATGGATTCACTCATATGTGCTACATGTCCTGGACATCTCAAAGGTCTGGATTTAATGTTCCTAATTATGTTAGGTGAAGAATACAATGCATGCAGTTCTGCATTGTGTAACTTTCTCCATTCTCCTGTAACTTCATCCCTCTTAGCCCCAAATATTTTCCTAAGCACCTTATTCTCAAACACCCTTAGCCTCTGTTCCTCTCTCAAAGTGAGAGTCCAAGTTTCACAACCATACAGAACAACCGGTAATATAACTGTTTTATAAATTCTAACTTTCAGATTTTTTGACAGCAGACTGAATCACAAAAGCTTCTCAACCGAATAATAACAGGCATTTCCCATATTTACTTTGTGTTTAATTTCCTCCCAGTGTCATTTATATTTGTTATTGTTGCTCCAAAATATTTGAATTTTTCCACCTTTCCAAACGATAAATTTCCGATTTTTATATTTCCATTTCATACAATGCTCTGGTCACGAGTAATCAGAGAGCCAAAAACTCTTCTAATATTATATGGGCCTCATAAAAATTATTAATGCACAGTCCACACAAAACTGAGCTGAAGTTCGAAGTAAACCGTAACTGGAAGGTGCAAGTCCGCGTTGTATTGCTATAAGTTAGTTAGGCATATTCTTTGCAAGCATATCGCTGTATTATTTTAGTTGCTTTTTACAACTTCAGCTCCTTTCTGTCGTTATTATTCTTCCTGTGATCTGTCATATAACGTACGGCACAATTTAATTTGAACTGATTTAGCTATTATATTTTCGTTAGACTAGGCTCACATATAATTTGTAATGTTGTATAGCAGGACGGCATGAACCTTTAATAAGATTTGTTTAGGAAATTATCTTCCCAATGTTCGGAATGTGGATCAAAACAGAATGTTATAAATGTCAAATTTATTTCACAATCCCATTTTTATCTAATCTTACTTAAAAATATCGGCTGAAATTTATAGCCGTTCTTGTCAAAACAAATGCTTTGCAGTAAATCGTTTCTTTAGAGGATGAAAATCTGTATCGGGGAAACGTGGTCGATGTTTCACTGAAAGAAAATTCTCAACTGGACTAGAGAATGGGCAAATCGATTCCACAAAAGATTAATGATTCTAAGAGAAAGTTCAAAAAGTCAAGAGGTCGTTACAGACGAATTAGGGAGGGCAAACAAAGCGAATTTCGAGGAACCGAAAAGTCCGTATTTCACCCTAACTGTTCTCCGATGTGCCGGGATACCTTAATCTCGGTCCCTCTAGTAATGCGGGATTTCAGCATTATCTTCTCTCTGATGTTTTCATTACAGCTGGGAATTGCGTAAACCGATATATTGAACCACGGTTAAAACTTTTCATTAGAGCGATACTCGAAGGAACTGGCTGGAGTTGGCGATGGACGAACCTAAACGAACACCGATATCTCACGTGAAACTCGCAATGCAACGAATTATCAAAGGAACCTAACAAATCATCATCATCATCATCATCATCATCATCATCATCATGAGTTGGTCCTTTGGTTAATTCGTCCATTATATATTTCTATATCTGCAGCATTACAAACCGATCCTATGTGTTTGTGAAGTCCACAGATAGGCCTATACAGGATGGACCAAAATAAGTGAAACCTTTTCTTTTATTTGTTACTAAATAACCTAAAGAGGTACAACAAAAATAGAGATGTGCGTTGAAAACCAATACGTTGGAGATTATTTATGAAAAATAATATTGAGCATATGACCACCATTCATGTCCTGACATTGACGAATTCTAGTCACCACACCTAGCATAACCTTCTCCAAAGTTTTTATTTCCTTGGGCTACATTTTTCATAAATAATGATGAAAATGATAGCTTTCTCTGTCTCACAGATTATCCTACTTTTTTAAACTTATTAAATCATTTATGTAGTTTCCCTTCCCTTCCCTTTCCTTTCCTTTCCCTTCCCTTTCCTTTCCTTTCCCCTTCCCTTTCCTTTCCTTTCCCTTTTCCTTTCCTTTCCCCTTCCCTTTCCTTTCCTTTCCCCTTTCCTTTCCCTTTCCTTTCCTATCCTTTCCTTTTTCCTTTCCTTTTTCTTTTCCTTTCCTTTTTCCTTTCCTTTCCTTTCCCCTTTCCTTTCCTTTTTCCTTTCCTTTCCTTTTTCCTTTCCTTTTTCCTTTCCTTTCCTTTTTCCTTTCCTTTCCTTTTTCCTTTTCCTTTCCTTTCCTTTTTCCTTTCCTTTCCCATCCTTTCCTTTCCCTTCCTTTCTTTCCTTTTTCCCTTCCTTTCCTTTCCTTTCCTTTCCTTTCCCTTCCCTTCCTTTCCTTTCCTTCCTTTCCTTTCCTTCCCTTCCTTTTCCTTTCCTTTCCCTTCCTTCCTCTCTTGCCTTCCTTTCCTTTCCTTTCCCTTCCTTCCTTCTTGCCTTCCTTTCCTTTCCTTTCCCTTCCCTTCCTCTTGCCTTCCTTTCCTTTCCTTTCCTTTCCTTTCCTTTCCTTTCCTTTCCTTTCCCTTCCTCTCTTGCCTTCCTTTCCTTTCCCTTCCCTTCCTCTTCCTTTCCTTTCCTTTCCTTTCCTTTCCTTTCCTTCCTTCCCTTCCTTTCCCTTCCCTTCCTTTCCTTCCTTTCCTTCCTTTCCTTTCCCTTCCTTCCCTTCCCTTTCCTTTCCTTTCCTTTCCCTTCCTTTCCTTCCTTCCTTTCCTTTCCTTTTTTTCCTTTCCTTTCCTTTCCTTTCCTTTCCTTCCCTTTGCCTTCCTTCCTTTCCTTTCCTTCCTCTCTTTCCTTTCCTTTCCTTTTTCCTTTCCTTTCCCATTCTTTCCCTTCCCTTCCTTCCCTTCCCTTCCCTTTCCCTTTCCTTTCCTTCCTTCCTTCCCTTCCTTCCCTTCCCTTCCTCCTCTCCTTCCTTTCCTTTCCTTTCCCAATTTCTCCTTTATTTGGTTAGCTTTCTTTGTTCTTCCCGTATTACCTAGCACTTCTTCCTTCCAGTGTCTGGGCAGTACAGCACGCCATCTCGCCCACAATAAGACTCCATACCCTGGGCTGGACAGAGGCGACCAGCTGGCTTTAAACTAGTTATCAGCAATCGATCAGGCCTATTATTTACCCTCGTGCTCCGCGATGTAGCCGGTAGCAGCGCCGCGCAGGCCACGGAAAACAACGTGTTCGTCTCTTGGTGCAGGTAAATGATACAGATCAATGGGCTGCAGACAAAGAGCAAAGAATGGAGGGACTGGTAACGTGATAAATCACCGTGAGGCATTCCTTCAGCTCTTAAAGCGGAAGAGGACACATATCCAGATTGTGATGATACTGCCAACAATTCAGCCAGTTCTGAAACGTAATGAATAGGGACCGGATTTTTATGTAATATCAAGGTGTGAAATATGTGTGAAATATATTTGTGTAAGAAAAATAAGCTGAATAAGTACCAAAATATATAAAATCATGAAAATATTTAATATCAATATCTGGCAAGTATAAGATAGGTAAGAGTCTTCAGTTGTGATTTCATAGAGCACCCGACTTTTTTACCGCACACATATCTATTTTTCATCTGTAGTGAAAGCTTCGTCCATCGCAATCCATGATTTTATTTTTGTCGTTAGGGTTGAAGATATAGGGGCCATACTGTAAGTATTAAAACTAGAGAAGTGAGTGAAATGAATGACACAACAGTACTGAAAGCCCTGTTTCGCTTTACTGGATTAGGAGAAAATAAGAGGAGATGTGGGACACATGCATTTTAGCTGCTCCCTGTAAGAAACAAAGCACCTACTAAAACCTCAAACTATAGGCATTTACAAACTATTGTTTCAAAAGCGACATTCCTGTCTCTTCAGAAGGGTAGGATTATACCAGATTTCCGTATAGGTCTACTAAATGTAAAGTAAAGAGGTCAAGCAATAACCTGAAAAGCTATTTATTTAAATATTTCAACATCTTTCCAGTTTGCTCCTTTACTCCAGCTTCTTTTCAAGAGCCGGGTACTTTATTGCGGCTCATGTCAGACTTGACACGGGTTTTTCCTGGAAGGCTTAGGAAGAGGGTGGGTAAGGTTGCAAATTGCATGGGAACGGCTTGTAAAGACGTGTGCAGAACAATTATAGTTCGAGACAAATCATGTCGTCCTCGTCCCACTCCACTGCATGAAGGCAACGCTACTTTCTGAGTGATTTTTACAATACAAGGTAGTTGTATGAGAAAGGTTGCCTTTTGTTCACTCATATTTACGGTGAGCGGTATGGGGTGAGTGCCTCTATTACTTCCTGGAACTAAGGACGTTATGTTTCGTCCCGAAATATATATTTTCTTGGGTAGGTAAAAAGGCTTTTAATTGTAAACTTCCCCAGCAGATTTTTTTTTTCCTTATAGAGAAGTAAAAATGAATAAAACCCCTAAATATGTAGATTTATGTAATACCAAGCCGTAATATGTAATGTGGGGTAAATATGTAAAAATATGTAGTATCAAATTTTAATATATCAATGGTAATTACAAGATTCGCAAAGATTTGTTATTTATATACGATTAGGTTCAAAGGAATGTAATATGTATTACATAACAATCCGGTCCCTAGTGATGAAGTAGACACTGCTCGCCTCTGTTACAGTTCTTGAGAACTTGCGTCACTTGTAGTCTTACAAATGCACTCTGGCATACAACATAACGTTGATACTCGTGATATTTTGTGCTTCGTGTTCCCATTAGAACTCAAAGACTAAGTAGGTTAAATTGTGCAAGTAAGAAAATCGTGTTAGTCCTTAGTGCATGTACGTATAACCATTGAAGAAAAACGTAAGCCTATTAGCACGAAAATAATAAAATCAATATGACAATTTCTCCGAAATTCAGATTTGTAGACGACAATGAACGATTCTCGCCCAGTTAGTGCTGGGATTTGTGATAAACATTGAGACGGGTCTTCTCGGAGTACTCCCATTTCCTTCTATGATTCCACCAACACGTTTCAATTAATTTACACTTTCCCTCTTTCGTCATCATCTCCGTTTCTGACTTACGACCGAAGTAGAGTCGGCTGCAGGCCCCCGTCGAACTTGTACATGCAAACTCTGATTCTAAACTTAATTTTACAGATGAACATGAACTTCGTGATTCTCTACTAATTACGTCATATGAACAAAGCCTCGCAATGGCGAGTGCCGATTTTTCTGTTTATAAGTAAAGAGCGCAAATGGGGTGCGTATTGAGAGAATACAAGTCTACTACAAAGACTGCCTTAATGACGTCACGAGCGTGGGTGGAGTTGTACTTCACGCACACAACTCCACTGCCGTGATTTCGTAGCATTCATTTACCATTCTTCCACAGTTCTTTGCTTACTCCCGTACTTCTACACTAGCTGGCACATTTCTTAACTTCCTGTCTTAGTACTTGACACATCTTCACTTAATATTTGAGGAGAAAAATTCGCTCCGGCTCCGGGGATCGAACCCGGGCCCTTGGTTCTACGCGCTCTGACCACTGAGCTACGCCGAATTCAATCCACAAAAAAAATCTTTAATATTCTCATAGCTAGCTGTACAGATTACTGTGCACTTAACTGCGGAATCCCGGCCAAATAAGTCACTCAGTTGAGTGCGCCCCCTTGTACAGTATAATAGCAGTTGACTTGGACATAAAACGTCAACATATATGCCTAACTTGGAGTCAGGCCAAAAGGGAAACATTGAAGGAGGAGTTCGATCCGGTACTGTGGGTTGAATTCGGCGTAGCTCAGTGGGTAGAGCGCTTGGTACGTAGAACCAAGAACCCGGGTTGGATCCCCAGCGCCGAAGTGAATTTTTCTCCTCAAATATTAATTGTCAATATTACAGATATTATTCTGTAGGTCAAATTAATAAATCTTTAACGTCTTCACTTCTTTATTCGTACTCTGCACTACGTACGGCATTTCCTTACTTCCCATCGTAATTCTTCTCATTCTTCCGTACTTCTGTACTTAATTTCGTAGCATTTATCTAATTTTATATCAAAATATCGGTGAGATATGCTGAGAGCAAATAATTCTCGGCATTTGAAGCTGCAGTTATTTGTTGAAGAGTTCGGACTTCAGCACTTCTCTACGGACAGTTTTAGCGAGAGGAGAATACCTTTATTATACCCGTAAGTTTATTTCCTTATTTTATTAATTTCTTTTGTTCCGTAATTTTAGTAATCTATATTGGATACTGCGTTGCGAAATTGAATAAAATAATGATGCATCGGTAGATACATTATGCGTTGTAGAGAGAAGTTTTTCGCACTATAAACACTGTCAAACTGAATATCTTAAGAGGTCCACCTCTCAATCCCTGATTAAATATATTGTTGTTCATTGCAACAAATTCAGCAATGAAGGAGGGGAAAGTACTGCAAAGTAATGAATTTTCTATAGATGGTTAACTGTATAAAGTCATTGTAAATATCTATATATGTAAATTGAACTGGTAATGGAATTTACGAGAAAACGGCTGAACGGATTTTAATAAATGACCCATCATTTTGAAGCTTGGAACTCAAAATTTTTCAGAAAAATAGTACTTTTCAGTGAAATGTCAATTTTTCAACATAATTTTCCTATTTTCCAAGATCCATCTGTCGTCAGTTTTGAGAACTAGCTAATTGCATTTCATAATAAAACAAAACACACTACAGTAAACAATATTACACGAAGGCCATGATCTGCAAGAATGCTGACATATTTAGAGCTCAAATTAAATTGGTTATTAAAAACTTAACTTACTAAAAATAATTTACAGGTTCGATTCTGTGGTGTGTAATTTTCTGGGTACAACTGTGTATGGGATATTAAAAACTACAAAACTTGAGGTGGTTTGATGATATTATTACCATTAAAAATGAAATATTATTGTAGTTAATGCCGTGATGTGACTATTTTCCATTAATTATACATATTAATGCTATATTGATGATATGAAAGTGAAATGTTTTGGGGTTATATAAGTAGATGTAGAGCACAACTTAAATTAGATTTTGATTTTTATATTTTACTGAGTGGCGGCTATATAGTATATACAGTATACAGTATATTACTGAAAGCTATAAACTTACGTAAGATAATAATATTAAAAATCAAATATTTTTATAGTTATTAATCAAGTGGGGTTGGGTCTTTTTCATATATTTAATGGCGGTGTGGTGTAGATATTTATATGCGTGGTTCTCTTTAGTACTGGCTCGAGAGAGAGTATCTTTCATTATTATGAAAGCAAATAACTTTCAGAATGTCTGGTATTCTTCATTGAAAATAAATCCGAAAAATGTTTATTTGAACGTCAAATGAACTTAGTTTGCAGCATTGCATGTATTGTAAATAATCGTAGAAACTTAATGTGAAATGTAAGCAATAGGTGGTTTAATATTTTAAAGTGCATTCACGGAACACTAGAAATATGTAGCTGGAACGACTGTGTCTCCGAGTTTAGTTGGGGTCCTGGCTGTATGAGTACAGTACACTGTACAGCCTTACGTGCTGCTCATGGTCATGCCTGTAGTGGATGTTGCAGTTAACCTTGCGGCTTAAAAACCCCAAATGCGCTCTCTATTTATAAGTACCCGCTTCAAGAAAGAATTATCTTGCTATAAAATCAGTAATAAATAAGAATTCATATCCACCATGCAATGCGCATCCAATATACCACGCGATGCTCTCGGTTGTTCCCGGGCTCGATTGTTTATGACAACATACGATGTAACTTTATCGCAATAAAATTCTTATCGATATAAACTAGGTTCAGCTGAAGAGAACGAATTCCTCGCACACGCAGTCCCAGCAATCAATGTCAGAGATCTGTAATCCTGAAGTCAGCGACTCGTACTCCACTCTCTCGCTCATTTGTGCAACCATCCTTCTAATTATGTCACATCGGCGAATCAGTACCACAAATTCTGATTCTGGATAGAAGGACTATCAATAATTTTAATTAAAGGGGAGAACTAGACGTGACAAGATAACTGGATCAGCAGAGATCAATACAAGAAAGAAGTAAGTATAACTATTCAACATACCTTAGTGTGAAATTACTGGCTAATGGGGCAATCAATAAGTTTCCGGACTGCTCTGAAGGGGACTCATACAGTAGCGGTGCTGGTGCTGGATATTGTAAACCTTTCACAAAATTTTAAATATCTCAGAGATAAATCAGTTGATCTTTCTCATTTTTTGCACACAAGTAAGTGGTTTTGGGCTACTCATCTGGCATCAACAAATTTGTAATTATCAAATTAATTTATTATTTTTATTTACACAATTTAAAGGAAATAATTTGCTGCTACATAACAGGAAAAACATAGTACAATCACGTCAGATTCTGTGTTTTTTTTATTTCAGACTCCAGAAATTCAGTCTTAGACGATGGACCAGAGTGAACTTCTATGTTACAAAGTTTTTGAACTACATTTTTTTTATTTTTTCATATAGGAAAAAGTCATTTTTATTTTATATTATTTACTTAAAATTTATAAAATTATGCTAATATATCTGTGAAAGTGGTACATCTTCTGCAGCTTGACTGGCTAGAGATATCCTGAAAATTTGAAACAATTTGCATAATTAGTGCAAGAGATATCACGTTTTAGTTTTCAAATAGCAGCAATTATTTTCCTTCAAATTTTGTAAAAAAAAATAACTAACTATATTGATAATTATAAATTTATTGGTACCAAATGCGAGGCCCAAATATAACTTATTTGTGTACAAAAAAATGAGAAAGATGCGCTGAATTATAACTGAAATATTAAAAATTTTGTGAAAGGTGTACAATCTACAGGACCGCTACTGTATGAGCCCCCTGAATGTAGGCAACACACAGGATAGAGGAAACGGAGAATTTACCTAGAATCAAGAAAACGCCTGGAATCTATACAAAATCATCACTTGAAAGGCAGAGAAGAAGACTAGTCATAAGGCGAACACGGAAAGATTCCAAGAAAAATCGCAGTAACTCCTTGACATGTATGCATAAAATCACGTATACGAGTAGAGTTCAGTTCTTAAGTCAAGGGCTGCCGAACCTTAAAATCTTTTAAATCCAAGTTAGAAAATTATCTTATGTCGAGTTGCCAAATTAACTCAATGTTACGACAAGTCTTGTACTGTATGTTCCACGTATTCACTACATTGATATTCTAGCGATATTTATTTTATTTTATATGTTTTTGTTTCATCACTTTCCCGATAATATTATGTCTATCACGTGATAACTTCAAGTACTTATTATCGTAATTTTCCTTTGGTATGTGTATAGATGTCTGGTTGGATGATCGACCACCTCTGCTTCAGGCATGTGGCCGTGAGGCCAGCAGCCGCCTGGTCGGTCTTGGCCCTTCATGGGCTGTAGCGCCACGGATTATTATTATTATTATTATTATTATTATTATTATTATTATTATTATTATTATTATTATTATGTGTATAGTTGAGGAGGCGAGACCTGGCACGTGAGGTGCGTATGAGAGGAAAGAATGAGGAAGAGAATTTGTTTCATGATGGGTAATAATATACGAATCTACCGAAACGGATGTTCATCTCAAACTAAAGCTATCTTCTGTCTCCATAACCATTGGTGATAGAGCGCAATACGGTCACAGGAAGGTCTTGCCTCTTCTACTGTACCTAATAAACATCGTGTTCATTGTATGTTTTATATTTCACTATTATTATTATTATTATTATTATTATTATTATTATTATTATTATTAAATACTACGTGAGCTGGTTTTACTACGTGAGCTGGTTTGAAAACTATTTAACTAATAGACAATGTTGTGTTCGTCTTGGTGATTCTCTCTCGGACCCATTTAATTGTTTATGTGGAGTTCCCCAAGGATCTACATTGGGCCCTCTATTATTTTTATTATTTATTGATGACATATGTAAAAGAATAAGTTCAAACTACCTGTTATTTGCTGATGATCTCAAAATCTTTCGCTCAATAAATAGTTCTGCCGATTGCCAAACTCTTCAAAATGATATTAACTCCATTGAACTTTGGTCTGACATTAATGGAATGAAAATTAATGAAACAAAAACTTTTGTCATTTCGTACTCCCCAAAAAATACTTCCATAAAATTTAATTATTCTCTTTTTAACGCCTGTATTATTAGGAAAAATTCTATAAAAGATCTTGGTGTACTACTCGATTCTAAATTATACTTTCACGATCATGTTCAATATATTTATAATCATTCAAAAAGAATGCTTGGTTTAATAAGGTCTATAACCTATTCTTTTTCTACTCCTGAGTCACTATTAATTCTATACTTTACTTTGGTTCGCTCTAAACTTGAATATGCATCTGTAGCCTGAATTCCATTACTTCAACCGATTCGGTTAAATTGGAAAATATTCAAAGAAAATTTATTTCCTTATGTGCTTTTCGATATATACCCAATTCCTCTGACTTTAACTATGATATTACCTGTAAATATTTTAACTGTTGTAGCCTTTATGCTAGACGTCTAAATCTTGACTATCAATTTTTTTGCAAAGTTATCAAGGGTGATATTGATTGTGAGTCTATCATAAACAATATCAGCCTTCGTATTCCTACAAAGGTTTAAGATTTCAAAAATTTTTATAACTCGAAATTCAAAATCACTTTCTCCAGTCTGTAGATGCATAAAATATGCCAATTTGCATGGGCACAATTTAGATCCTTTTAAGGTTTAGTTTCGTTTTGATTATTAGTTTTTACTGTTTGTACTCAATTGTATTCATGTATGTTTTTGTTATTTATGATATTATTTATTTTTGTTTTGCACCTTTGTATCTTCTGTTTGTGTATTGTGCTGAACTATAATTGGCCTCTGGCTGTTGTTCAGCACAAAATATTAATAATAAATAAATAAAATAAATAAATAAATTATCACTATTATTATTACTTACTTACTTACTGGCTTTTATAAGGAACCCGGAGGTTCATTGCCGCCCTCAATAAGCCCGCCATTGGTCCCTATCCTGAGCAAGATTAATCCATTCTCTATCATCATATCCCACCTCCCTCAAACCCATTTTAATATTATCTTCCCATCTACGTCTCGGCCTCCCTACTAACATTCTATATGCATTTCTGGATTCGCCCATACGTGCTATGCCCTGCCCATCTCAAACGTCTGGATTTAATGTTCCTAATTATGTCAGGTGAAGAATACAATGCGTGCAGTTCTGTGTTGTGTAACTTTCTCCATTCTCCTGTAACTTCATCCCTCTTAGTACCAAATTATTATTATCATTATTATTATTATTATTATTATTATTATTATTATTATTATTATTACTTACTTACTGGCTTATAAAGAACCCGGAGGTTCATTGCCGCCCTCACATAAGCTCGCCATTGGTCCCTATCCTGAGCAAGATTAATCCATTCTCTATCATCATATCCCACCTCCCTCAAACCCATTTTAATATTATCTTCCCATCTACGTCTCGGCCTCCCAACTAACATTCTATATGCATTTCTGGATTCCCCATACGTGCTACATGCCCTGCCCATCTCAAACGTCTGGATTTAATGTTCCTAATTACGTCAGGTGAAGAATACAATGCGTGCAGTTCTGTGTTGTGTAACTTTCTCTATTCTCCTGTAACTTCATCCCTCTTAGTCCCAAATTATTATTATCATTATTATTATTATTATTACTATTATTATTACTTACTTACTTACTGGCTTATAAAGAACCCGGAGTTCATTGCCGCCCTCACATAAGCTCGCCATTGGTCCCTATCCTGAGCAAGATTAATCCATTCTCTATCATCATATCCCACCTCCCTCAAACCCATTTTAATATTATCTTCCCATCTACGTCTCGGCCTCCCAACTAACATTCTATATGCATTTCTGGATTCGCCCATACGTGCTACATGCCCTGCCCATCTCAAACGTCTGGATTTAATGTTCCTAATTACGTCAGGTGAAGAATACAATGCGTGCAGTTCTGTGTTGTGTAACTTTCTCCATTCTCCTGTAACTTCATCCCTCTTAGTCCCAAATTATTATTATTATTATTATTATTATTATTATCATTATTGTTTCATATTTTTATACTTTGTATGTCTCATTTATTTTGACTTACTGTTCACATTTTTAAGCTTTTCCTTTCTATCCTTACATATTATGTCCACATTTCTAGTGACTTATTCTTTACATTGCATTATGATTATCTCCTTCAGTTTTTTTGTGCTGTATTTTTTTAATTTGTAGTGTTTTTCTGTGTCGCAGTTTTACTTCTGGTTGAATGTTAGAGAAGGCTCTATGGCCTTAACTGTGCTAGGTTAAGTGAACCATTATTATTATTATTATTATTATTATTATTATTATTATTATTATTATTATTATTATTATTATTATTAATCTGATGCTGTTTGACAGACTGACTCAACAGGCATGGAAGCAATGATCTTCAAAGACACGCGCATTTACTGTATGTTTAACGGTACAATAAATACAGGTTTAGTGCAGTTCGGAAATATGCTGATTGCAGCTTCTATAAGTGTAAATAATTATCTGGCGAAATATTTTTGAGGATATTATTGCTGGAAATAGTTAAAACTTTGATTCCCTCCTCGTGGAACATTCTGATATGCAAGCTTCTCCGCTGGTGTTGAGCAGAACACGGCGAAATATAACAATTGAGAACTGAACCCTCACCACCTGAAGACAATGCACGTCGGTGTGATACAACTCAGCTCCGCGCAGGAAGAACGACTCGTGCCGCTCTTGCTTCAACAGACCAGGGATTCTTTTCCAATGGCTTTAACAAGTTCCCTCAGTGGTTTATAATCCCGGAGGTGACTTGTCAACATTTATTGGTTCTGCGGAGAACGAAGTGCTAATACTCAACTTTTGGAAGATAAAACTCGGCGATGTGTAGAAGGAATTCGAGATTACGAAATTAAACACGGGTATAAAATGCCTCAGAAGATAACATTTGTTTACGTTCTCCAAGCGTTTTAAAGCTATTACGAGCACCATCAGCTTTAAAACGAGGATACAAAAATGTTGTTTTAATTAACTCAGGAGCAATTTTACATCAACGATATCAATTTAAGATAAATACCACTGCTGCAGGGACTACGAACAGCACTTAGGAACCAGACATAATGACCGGACCACCTGACACTCTATAACTTTCAATTACGACACGATAATTTGATACATACAAGTAGGCCTAGAATTACGCAACGGTGCTCTGCAAGAGGGATGTTACAACAGCAAAAAAGTCTTAATATTAAATCTACATAAATATCCAGCGAATCTCTATCAATAGAGTCAGCTTCCAACATACAACAACAAAGATCCTACATCGTTTATGGAGCTTAAATAATAACTTACTTACTTACTGGCTTTTAAGGAACCCGGAGGTTCATTGCCGCCCTCACATAAGCCCGCCATTGGTCTCTATCCTGAGGAAGATTAATCCAGTCTCTACCATCATATCCCACCTCCCTCAAATCCATTTTAATATTATCTTCCCATCTCCGTCTTGGCCTCCCCAAAGGTCTTTTTCCCGCCGGCCTCCCAACTAACACTCTATATGCATTTCTGGATTCGCCCATACGTGCTACATGTCCTGCCCATCTCAAACGTCTGGATTTAATGTTCCTAATCATGTCAGGTGAACAATACAATGCGTGCAGCTCTGCGTTGTGCAACTTTCTCCATTCTCCTGTAACTTCATCCCTCTTAACCTCAAATATTTTCCTAAGAACCTTATTCTCAAACACCTTTAATCTCTGTCCCTCTCTCAAAGTGAGAGTCCAAATTTCACAACCATACAGAACAACCGGTAGTATAATTGTTTTATAGATTATAACTTTCAGATTTTTTGACAGGAGTCTAGATGACAAAAGCTTCTCAACCGAATAACAGGCATTTCCCATATTTATTCTGCATTTAATTTCCTCCCGAGTGTCATTTATATTTGTTACTGTTGCTCCAAGATATTTGAATTTTCCATCTCTTCGAAGGATAAATCTCCAATTTTTATAGTTCCATTTCGTACAATATTCTGGTCACGAGACATAATCATATACTTAGTCTTTTCGGGATTTACTTCAACCCTATCGCTTTACTTGCTTCAAGTAGAATTTCCGTGTTTTCCTAATCGTTTGTGGATTTTCTGCTAACATATTCACGTCATCCGCATAGACAAGAAGCTGATGTAACCCGTTCAATTCCAAACCCTCTGTGTTATCCTGAACTTTCCTAATGGCATATTGTAGAGCGAAGTTAAAAAGTAGAGGTGACAATGCATCTCCCTGCTTTAGCCCTCAGTGAATTGGAAAAGCATCAGAGAGAAACTGCTTAAATGATAATAATAATAATAATAATAATAATAATAATAATAATAATAATAATAATATAATAACAATAATAATCATCATCCTCATCACCCTTGCAAGTATTGGGCCTAGTGGCCCGTTACGGTCTCTTGCCAACGCTTGAACGGTCTGCCCAAGGATCTCTTGCCCACAGGATGGCAATTTAAAATTTGGCGTGGAAGTCTAGAACGAGGCATTCTGATGGCATGTGATCTCCAGTTTTGTCTGTATTTGTGTAGGTATTCCGTAATCGGTTCAATCTGCAATTCTTTCATAATGTCAAAATTTCTAATGTGATCCATTCTCGTGTATCCCGCTGTACGACGAACAAATCTCATTTCTGCCGCCGCTAATCTTTGTGAATCAATATTACGAATAGTCCAAGCTTCACTACCAAAACAGAGTATAGGTCTGGCCAATGTTTTATAAATTCTGGTGCGCGTGTGTTTTTGTACTAAGGTTGGTTTGAATATCTGATTAATTATCCCCATTGCTCTGTTGAATTGAATAATTTTCTCATTTAAATCCTTTTCTTCTTCATATGCAATTTAGTAACCGAGATAACTAAAATTTTGACTTGTTCGATGATCTTATTATTGATGCATATTTTGCTACGGACTGGTTCCTTTCCTAAAAGCCATCACTTTATATTTGTCAGTTGAAATTTCCATATTGAAACTTTCCGCCATTTGATTGAAGTTGTAAACCAAACGTTGTAAATTATCTTCTGAAGTTGCCATAAACACAATATCATCAGCAAATAATAAGGTATCTATTTGGGACAAACGACTTATCGGTATACTTCCATGTGCTTTCAATAATAATAATAATAATAATAATAATAATAATAATAATAATAATAATAAGAAGAAGAAGAAGAAGAAGAAGAAGAAGAAGAAATTTCATAAAAGAAATAACATATTTTATTTTATAAAATTTGTAATAATAAGAATGAATTTTAATAATAGCAGGCCCATATTATGAAACAAGTGTACAATGTTATACTTTATGGCAGGAGTAAAATTTAGGGAACAAGCAAAGCGAGTTTCCTCATTTTGACGAATGCAATAACTGTATAACATTATAAACGTGTTTCATACGTTATATTTTATACGACAGCATTATAAAACAAATAATAAAGAAATAACATCAGATTTGTAATGATGGGTAGTTTTGATATCATGGTCTATGAAGAAAGAGGTTGCTATGACGACAATCATGTATGAAATATTATACGCTAGCATGATAAATCGTTTCATAATGTCAACTTTATGGTACAAGTTATGCCGTCATAATAGAATTCATGACGTTTTAATTGGCATGGTAACATTTCACGGCATTAGGACAGCCCAGAAACAAAATTTGGACCACCTGAGTTTTCTAAGTTTAATTTTTTTATGTTGAAGTTTATTTAATTATTTATTTATTTAATTATTTAATTATTTATTTATTTACTTACTTATTTACTTAGTTATTTATTTATTTATGTCTAAAACAGGGCAAAGCCCCAATTACAATAGACAGTACAGATTTGTTTAAAAACATAGAATTGCATATAACATGAAAAAGAGATAAAACAGATGTAATCATACTGCGCATGCTCAGTCGAAAATTTAGGTGGCCCAAATTTTGTTTCTGGGCTTGTACAATAATATGTCATATTATGCAAAATTTCACTAACGATAAAACTATTTACAATGCTGGAGTACAAAAATGAAGTAAGATACACTCCAATCATATTTGTATAAGATTTTCAGCATATTGCACATTGTAAGGCAAATTAAACGACCACGGAAGTATTAATAGTCCAGAATCTTATGCCAGCAATTAGAAGTATCAAAATATAGAATGTAAGGTGTAGACCTACAAAGTCTATGAAATAACAAATGCCGTGAAACAAGAATCTTAGAAAGAGATGCAAAATCAGTTGCGATTGAAGTTGGAACAGACCGAAAAGATTCAATTAAAATGTATCATGTTAGAAAAAAAAATGTCGTCATACGCTAAGACCTCTTGGGAAGACTTCGACAGCCTAGGTTTACACGTGAACGAATTTCTTATGCAGCGGCGGAGTTCTAATAATTTGTTGTCAATGTGTCAAGTGATACTGTAGCCTCGAACTCATGGTCTAGGAGTAAGTTAGCTGCGTAAACAGAGGTACGAGTTCATGACTCCGCTCTGTTTTTTTCCTTTTTTATTTGTTTGTTTTGTTTTCTGTCTGCTTATAAGTCAAGCGTTACAAATAAGTTATGAAAAAGGAGTAAATTAGGTGCGACATGAAAATCATGCATCTTAATGGTTATAAGTACGACAGATTTTTGCTGGTGTAAACCAGGCGCTGACCGAAGTTGACGTAAGTAGATAAATTCACACCACAGGAAACCAGTCATTCTTTTTTATGTCTAAGATTGTACATGCTGGTGATGAATCTTTCTTGCAGTTAAAAAACAAACAACAAATCAGAGAATTAGGCAAGAATTATAGACATTTAATAGACCAGTATTTAGATATGGATTGAGACTCTGAACAGAATTTTTCGTAATACAAGATGTCTTCCTACTCCTGCAAAACGCATTTGTACATAGAGAAAGTGTAGTACTGTGCATGTACTGTGTTGCCGTTGCTTTCATTATAATTGAATTTCAGTACACAAGACTCGAATTCGAATACTAAAATTTAATTGTTAACCTTAAGTTCTTTAAATCACCTTCGAGGTGAAAAATCACGCGTTTAATATAAACCATAACCGCGTATCAAATCTGAACAGTGTACAGGCATCTCACGGAATACATTCATTTTATCATCATCATCATCATCATCATCATCATCGTCATCATCATCATCATGCTTCACGAATTAGGCCTCTGTAGACCTGTTTCGGCCCCATCTAGCAATCTTCTAAAAAGGTCTTCCTGGTCGACGATGTCCTCTAGGTTTATACTGCATCATAATTTTTGGGATTCTTGAATTTTCCATTCTTCTTACATGATCTAGCCAATTAAATTTGTATCTGCTGATTTTTTCTTCTACTGACTCTACTTCTAATTGTTCTAAAATTTCTTCATTCCTTTTTCGGTCTAAAAGAGTATATTCTGCTGTCCTCCTGAAAAGTTTCATTTCCGTTGCTTTGATTCTGTTCATGTCTTTTTCTTTAATGTCGAAATCTCGCTTCCGTATAAAAGGGAGGGTAATGCTAGTGTATTATATATTTTTATTCTTGTAGATTTTTAGCTTTTAATGTATTGTTTATTATTCCTAGAATTTGTGTAAATTTGGTAATTTTCTTGTTCACATCTTTTTCATTTTGTTAAGATATTTCACAACCCAGATAATTGAAATTTTGTACTTGTTCGAGGCATTGGTTATTGTGTATTATCTTACTTCTGACTGGGTCTTGTCCTAAAAATGCCATTACTTTTGATTTTTGTGCTGAAATTTCCATCCCAAAATCTTTTAATATTTAATTTAATGTATATAATCCTCTATGTAAATTATGCTGCATTACAAGCCTGTCCAGAGGCTAAAAGTGGCAGCGCCACTACTGGACTACCTAACGATAAGGCTAGTAACCTATCTTAGAGAAAATTACATTACTTTCAAGCCTCAAACAAGCAGTGCAAGGACAGATACATTCATTTTAAAGAAAGAAATTCTACGTTATTTCTCACTTTCACACGCTTATGTTTGCTGCTCTCTAACCTTCCACACCCTACATTCTTGTTCCTCTATTTTCTGTCCGTCGTGCTATTATCACGATGAGAATAAAGTACGCGTAGTGGAAGATATGCGGCACAGACGGACGGTTAAGTAAGAGAACCATTCTTTACTACTGCGGAGATGGCGAGTATGGGTGGTCGGGCACTGGGACAGGTCCGAAGATCGGCTCTCAAACTGTTCGAATTTATGCTAATATCCAATTCACATAGCGACAAAAAAGTTGAACGATTGAAACGAAAGACTACGTGGGAGAACGGGGTTGGGACTGTTAGAGCCCGTCCGCGCACAAGATCGTCACAAACGGAATATAAACATATTTTCAATTCCTACATGAACGATCCCCCCAATAAATTGGAGACTCATGCTGCAATATGAAGCCTAGCTAGTCCAGACCTAGAACAATTCTTGCTGCTACTGCTACCAAGTTTCTTCTCTCAACCTCATTTCTCATCGATCATTACCTTACTGCCACATTCACCCTAGACCAGTGATCGCCAAAAGCTGTGTCGTGAAACATATCCCTCCTTCCACTCAAGCGTAGCCATGGCATCATATCCCCACCCTCTGTTTACAGCCTTCACTTCGGTATAAGACAAGACATTTATCAGCAGCGGACGTACACATGTAATGTTACAAGTGTGTAGGATATGTTTCGATGTCTTCAAAACAGAGAACAGATAATATGTAATAACTTAATTTTAAGGAGCGTGGGAACAAAAGTATTTCTTTTGTGCAGATGGCAAAAATATGAGATACTCAATTTGTTGTAAAATTTTTAATGAAGTATAAAAGAACAATGTACGTTGTCATTATTCTTCTTAATATAAAGACTACCACGCCCTTACCTGTAAATTGAATATTTCATTAATAAACGGACAATAAAATGTATCGACTTCCATGTCTTAATCGGGGTAAAATACTTCGACGTTTCTTTTTAAGTATGTAGTGTAATTCACAACTTCGTGACCACCCTGGTATGTTTTTCTAATTTCAAATATCTGCTGATGTAAAGCACACGTTCTTTTTATGGTAAATAAAAAAATATATTTTATTTCATTAATAATACAAAAATAATGAATAGGAGGATAAAAGTTAACAGGGAAGAAGCGTGTGTAGTTAATAAGTAGAAGAATATTATATTGTTTTTGTTTTCCGGTCACAGTTCTTCTTTGCACTGTTATTCGCTGCATTACCCACTCCACCCCTTTTCCTGTAATAGTGGTGTGCGGGTTGCATTTCTATTACGTCACAATTTCGTGGAGTTTCGCAACCACTGCCCTAGACAGTTCAATGTACACTACTGGGTGTTCAGTTCAAAGTGTGTCATGGCTCGCTGTATGCCGTCATGTGGCTAGCCGTTGAGCCTAGAGAATTCAATCTTCCTACACTTCCGCAGAGGCGTATTACCTATGTGCCAGAGAAGTTGCCTAGCAAGTACGGCGTTCATTCTGAAGAGTACGTACCGATACGTACGCTAACACCGGTAGTGGCAGGAATGTGAACTGTTCGGAAACACGTACTGAGGTGAGTTTTTTTTTCTTACTATCGGGATATGGGGAGAGGGTCAAGACGATTACTTACGTATTCGTTGACATTAACTTGACGGTCAACATGGACACGGAGCATTTGATTTGTGTTGTGGAATGTTGCCGTACGCAACCGATGACAACAAATACCCTGCGTACGACTTGCCCGAGCAAAACACAGTTCAAAGAGGTTATGGTAGCACACAGACCGTCAGACCGCCATCTGTTGCTACGACGTTCAAGTTATACCGTACACGTTCTCAAGTTCAGATTGAACGCCTTGAATAATAGGCAACTTCTCTGACATAAAAGCTGAAACTCGCTTCAAATCGCTGACTCACAACAGTGACGCCATGACACACTTTGAAATGAACACCCAGCATAGGTGAACGGTCGTAATTATTTTCACATCTTAAAAAACTAGGAAATTCTGTTCACTCAACATTTATTTTCTACAAAATTTAATGTTATACAAAGGGTATACTAATAATATTAAGTAATTTTTTTCAATGCTTGCAGTAAAACCCTATGTTCTTTACAAAATAGTATTCTGCAGCGTTTGCAATAGGGCTGAGTTATTCGCCTTTCTTAGCAGGACATGTCGGGTACACAGTACGTTTTCCGCATTTTTCAGCTACTACGCTCTTCTTCAGTGCCGAAATTGTTCTGAATCTTCCTATTCAGTTAACGATGCAGCTACGTTAGTTTTAAACTTAGTTTCAACCACGGCTTTACCAATAATTCCTCGCATATCTGCAAACAAACAATTTTCTTGACATCACATAGGCTATTTTCTATGCCACACTTGAGAATAGTAATCAGCGTATTCCGAATCTCACAAAAATGACGTCACGCTGCAGCGAAATAGGAACAAAACTGCTGGAAGGATCGATGGCTGTCATGGCGACTTTATAAGTTGTTGTCTGTGCCACGCTAGCAAAATTTTGCGAAATTTCCGTACTGCCATCTCGTTCAAAGAAAAGAGAGCATAAACAATTTATTTCTTGAACCGGTAGTAATAACTGGTCCGTTGACATGTTCGCTCATAAGCCATTAACATATTGTTTTTACGTTGTGCTCATTACAAACAATACAGCAGAACACACCGCCATGACACAACAGTGCACGATGTCATTCGTCTGCTAATTCCCGCCCTATACAAGAACCAATCAGATTCCCTGATGGCGGCTGCCACCACCTCTGCAAGTTGATGGCACCGGTGCGACACCGGTGGAGCATCAGTGACGTCGTCGGTGAAATTCGGAACACCGTGATGCCATCGGATTGCTCAGCGCTGAGATTCGGAATACGCTCAATGAGTACTGGACTCGGTTAAAAAGCTATATATAGGCAACGGTTGTTGTATGAAACAATTGATAGTTTGTGTAACCATGGAGAATAATAAAATCTTTCAGATGGTGTACAGAAAAATACAGGGTGTTTCCGATGACGTCATAACTCGCACTACAATGATATCAAGAATTTTTTTGTGAAAAAGTGTCTTTTAAAATATAGGCCTACCGTTTGACATGTCCGAGCGTCTTTCGAAAAACATTTCCATTTGCTGTAGCAGTAAATATGCAGGACTTTTGAAAGGCACTGTATATAAAATTGGCGGCCGGGTAGCTCAGTTGGTAGAGCAGCTGGCTACGGACTGAAAGGTCCGGGGTTCGATCCCAGGTGGGGACAGGATTTTTTCTCGTTGCCAAACTTTCAGAACAGTCCCGAGGTTCACTCAGCCTCCTATAAAATTCAGTACCGGGTCTTTCTCGGGGGTAAAAGGCGGTCAGAGCGTGGTGCCGACCACACCATCTCATTCTAGTGCCGAGGTCATGGAAAGCATGGGGCTCAACCTCCATGCCCCCCCAAGTGCCTTCATGGCATGTTACGGGGATACCTTTATCTTTTTTACTGTATATAAAATTACTTATTTTTAAAGCATTTGAACACATTTCGCATTTATCGTGAATTTTAAAACCTATCATCTCTAAGCAAGTGTAAATCAACGATACTCAGAATAAAGGCGATTAGCGTGGCTTCAGACAGGTAACGTCCAGCATTGCGAAGACTGTTCTGGAGGTATGAAGCCATATCACAAGGGATCGCACACATTGGAACAGAGGGTAATAAAGGAAGTGGACCAAAAACGATCAAGCGAAATTAAATACGTACAAGTGAAAGATTTACACATATTACAGCCCATGATACAAAAATTATAATTGTTTTCTGTTTGACCTCGGTCCAGGTTTTATAGCCGCTGCTGGCCGCCTGTCCCGGCCTGGGGTGGCGTAAAGCTATATAAATGTAATTAACACCAAGCAGCTAGCGAGAAACAATTGCGGGCGAATGAGAGTCCCTGCTTGCCTGGTTCGCTGCAATAGGTTTGGCGGTGTTATGCGAGGAGGTTTTTTTCGGACTTCCAGGAGCTAAAGGGTGTAATACCCACCAAAAACTTTTCGCAGCTGTGTGAATGCATATTATACATAATGCATACAAGCCTTTCGCCATGTTGTTCGGACGGAGCAAAGCAATGTTTTACGACGGCGTGCTTTCGCGTGGAGGGAAAGAGAACGGGGAGTTATTTTTTCGGTAGTAAAATAAAAGGAGAGAGCAACGCGCCGTTTTAAATGGTGTGTAAAGGATAATTTCACGCACCACAGGAGCCGTAATATACTGGACGGCATATTTAATGCTATGTCGCTTTTCGTCACGCAGGTTTGAATAGCGGAGAATTTAAATTGCTTGGAATGAAAAGGTTGGTAGCGCAGAGGGCAATAGGTAGCCGTATCAACCGATGTCACGTGGGGTGATGGGTGACCGTGAGAGCGCGCAGTTAGCTCCAAAACGAACATTTCTCCAAGCCCCAACATTTTGTATATAGTGACATGACAATTACTAATGCTGGAAAAACAACACACCGCAAAACATCCCCCACACGCACTAATTGTCACCACGATGTGCGGTCCACCGGCAACTATGCAACATGGACACTTCGTTCTACGCGTGGAGGAACATGGCGTCTTGCGCACTGGATCTCAGCTAGGCAAATTTACTTCTATTTCCTCTGGAACTGGTGTTCTTACGATCGTTTCACTTTTGCATCCGCATGGCATCTATTACCTTGTCCAAATTATTGGTGAAGCATCAACAAAAGGCTCTGATAAATCCAAAGAGATTGCATATAAATCAGTAGTACGTCCAGTAATGGAATATGGTGCTGCATGTTGGGATCCTTACAGATTAGAACATATAATAATAATAATAATAATAATAATAATAATAATAATAATAATAATAATAATAATAATAATTATTATTATTATTATTATTATTATTATTATTTATTTTAGATGGCAGAGTTAAGGCCGTAAGGCCTTCTCTTCCACTCAACCAGCAAAATGTATATAGGCCTATACATATGCATGAAATTACAAAGAATTCAACAATTTTATTTAGATAAGTGCTACATGTATACAAGAGTTATTTACGAATTAAACAACAAAATACTATGAACTATTAATTAAACACTGAAATACAAACTATGTACCAGAATTACGCTAAAATATATAGAATGTTAATATATTTAAAATAATGTTAGGTAATAGAAAGATATTATTATGCGACAATTCTGAAAATACAGCGCTATCAGGATGCATGTCTAAAGGAAGGAGTAACAATGTAGTCAGTGATAGTTTAAATCAGTATGATTGGAGTGAAATGCTAAGAAGGTTATCTTTTAAGCTGTTCTTAAAGGTGTTTGTTGTCTTGCAGCCCCTAATACTTTGTGACAAGGAATTCCATTGTCGCGAGGTGGATACTGTAAAAGATTATGAATAACAAGATGTTCTATGAAGAGGTATACTTAGCGTGCCACAGATAAGTGATCTGGTATTTACGTCGTGGTTAGAGTATAGATAAGAAAAACGAGACGAAAGGTAATTTGGTGTTGAAGTGTGCAGAATTCGAAAGAGTAAAGACAAAGGGTGTAAAGCTCTACGTTCTTTAAGTCGGAGCCACGAAAGACTTGCGAAGGACGGTGATATGTGATCATATCGTCGGATGTTGCACACGTATCTGGCGCACATATTCTGAGCTCGCTGTAACTTGACTGACAGTTCAGAACTTAGATCACTTAACAAAACGTCACAATAATCGAAGTGCGGCATTACTAGGGTTTGCACTAGGGTAAGTTTTAGTTGCTGGGGCAAGAAGTTTCTCAAGCGACTCAAACAGTGAATGGAGGAACAGATTTTTTATCGTTTCTTTAACTTGAAAATTCCAACTTAGATTATTGTCAAAAAAAGAAGCCAAGATTTTTGCGACAGATGAATAAGGGATTAGCGTGTTGTTAAGGGTAACAACTGAAAGATTACTATTATTAAGGGAGTTAACTAAACGCTTATGTCCAATAATTATGGCTTGAGTCTTACTTGGATTAAGACACTGGAAAAGATTAAAAAACGGGCTCTCAAGTATTGTCGGAAAAATTCACCATTAAAATGGGACACACTCACGGACAGGAGAACGCGAATTCGATTATGCGCACTGTTCAAAACATACAGAGGTGAGCCTGCCTGGAGAGAAATAAAAAAGGTTGCAGCCGCCAAATTACTCTTCAAGGAACGACCACTCATATAAATTGAGGGAAAGAAGGCAGAGGACGGACACTGGAAAGTTTTCTTTTCTCAATCGTACTATCAGGGACTGGAATGCTTTACCTGCAGACTTACTAAAGGCTTTACCAACAACCAAAAATGTATTTAAAAATAGGCTTAAGGACTTTACTAATAGACGGTAATTATACACAGTACTTAAAGGGTGTAAATGATATGTTGTTATTGAAGTGTTGTATCAGTGAAGAATTATGTTGTGTCAGTGAAGTGTGTTGTGTAAGTGAAAAGTGTTTCTGTCAGGGAAGCTTTATAGTTTGTAGTGGCAGTGCATAGTATTTGAACAGTGAAATGTTTTTGAAGTGTTAGTGAAATCAGGATAGAATCAGTGAAATGTGTCGTAGTTCCAGTGCAGTGAGTGAGTTGACAGCGAAATGAGTGTAATTTGAAAGGTACTTGTGCAGATATGAACATATCATACTCGTGGGTTTTAGTTCGAACTTAGGGTTAAGATACAAATTAGATTTACTTTAAATGTTATTTTAAGTGATCGTGCTTCATTTAATTTAGGATGTTCCCTATTATTATTATTATTATTATTATTATTATTATTATTATTATTATTATTATTATTATTATTATTATTATTATTAATCTGAAAGTTAGAATTTATAAAACAGTTATATTACCGGTTCTTCTGTATGGTTGTGAAACTTGGACTCTCACTCTGAGAGAGGAACAGGGTGTTTGAGAATAAGGTGCTAAGGAAAATATTTGGGGCTAAGCGGGATGAAGTTACAGGAGAATGGAGAAAGTTACACAACACAGAACTGCACGCATTGTATTCTTCACCTGACATAATTAGGAACATTAAATCCAGACGTTTGAGATGGGCAGGGCATGTAGCACGTATGGGCGAATCCAGAAATGCATATAGAGTGTTAGTTGGGAGACCGAAGGAAAAAGACCTTTAGGGAGGCCGAGACGTAGATGGGAGGATAATATTAAAATGGATTTGAGGGAGGTGGGATATGATGGTAGGGACTGGATTAATCTTGCACAAGATAGGGACCGCTGGCGGGCTTATATGAGGGCGGCAATGAACCTTCGGGTTCCTTAAAAGCCATTTGTAAGCAAGTAAGTATTATTATTATTACCATTATTATTAATTTAATTATTAGTATTATTATTAATTATGTTTATTATTGCCATTATTGAGTGTAATTAGTTACCACTGCCACCGGGTATATACCCATTGCAGTGTGAATAAATACATACATACAAAAGATTACGATACTACTCTGAAACAACCGGCAACACGAACAAACACATATTCTCCTTCATGCAGAGCATGTGATAAGTTGCCGACCAGCAACTTTTCAAAAATTGACCAGATTATATTGGGTCAAGAAAGAATACGATGACCTAGAATATATGAATAGGAAATTAATCAAAGAATGCAATCAGTGGGGTTTAAAATTTAATTTCAAAAGTCAAAGTACAGGGTAACAGGTGGAAAGAAACAAGATTTAGTTATTGAAGATAAAGAAGTTTCAAATTCTGTGAAGAATATAATTATTTGGGCATCACAATTTAATTAATGATGGAAGAAATGATAAGTTACATAACTTATAAAATGTATGAAGATAGAAAATACTGCTATATCACATCTCAATGGGGTCGTATAGGATAAACGGATTAAAAAGAGAGAAAAATTGGAATCTAGCTAAAACTATATAGTAGCCAACGGTGTAGTTCAGTATGGTGAGGCACCTGCCTTCCGATCCGGAGTTGCGCTCGGCCATGGGTTCGATTCCAGCTTGGGCTGATTACCTGGTTGTTTTTTCCTGAGGTTTCCCCAACCGTAAGGCGAATGTTAGGTAATCTATGGCGAATCCACAGTCTCATCTCGCGAAATACCATCTCGCTATCACCAATCCCATCGACGCTAAATAACCCAGTAGTTGTATAGCGTCCTTAAATAACTAAAGAAACTATATACCTAGTCTAAAGTACAGCTGTATATAGGTAAGAAATTCCATAATTAAACAGTGTTCATAAATACAAATTGTTGGCAATGGAAATGGATTATTGGCAACGTTCAGCTCCAGATAGGATTCTGAATATTGTTGTTAGTCAAAAAATGCAGGTTAAAATTATGTTTTGAATGACGACGCAACAAAAACAACTAGGCCCTAGTATGCTGTGGACATTTAATGCGAAAGAGTGAGGAGAGATTGCTTAAAATTGTATTTGATTGGATTACGTCAAGAAGAATAAAAGGAAGACCCAGAGCGACTGGAAGAGGGGAACTGTAGAAGCTGTGCAAGGAGAACTGAGGGAAGATTATTGGATGAATCGAGGAGAGTGGTCTTCAGCGGTTCGAATCTAAATCATAGATGTGACAACTCAGGAGAGTATTACTACTTCAATAAACTATTTTACCTAAAGTTAATTTTCTTCAATTCATCAATTTTGTTAAATTTTTAAAGGTTGAGCAAAAACTATTCCATTTTCTTATTGTATTTGGTATGACTGAAAGTATAAAATTTGTGTTTGAATATCAAAAGACGTTGATGCCATTGTTAAACTGACCCAATAATAAATAAACCTTTAAAATGTAAATCATGTAAGTTATGAGAAGTTCCATAATGCTTTTGAAGATCATCTTGTCATCTGACAGTGTTATACGCAGATTCTTAATCCCTTGAATATTTTTAAATCGCTATCAATCTATCTTTCTCGCACAGAAAGGTACTTAAGGGTATATGTACGTGAACGACCACAAATATTATCAGAAAATGGAGGCTCTAAATTTCTAAAATTTTATAAGAAAATGAACTCACAATTGGACAAAAATTACAAGGTACCACAACAAGACTTATCAGAACTTAAATATCTGACAAAGTATAAAAAAGTAACTAATAATATTTTTCAAACCAGTTTTATCAAAGTGTGAAAACAAAAACAAAAAAATTCTGCAGTTACATCATTTGGTAACCAAACCATAACATTGTTATGGTCTCTCTGACATCTTTAATATTTTTCCTGCATGTAATAGACACGTAGAGGTGTTTGTTTTAATACAATTAATTTTTTATTTGTCCTCTATAAAATATATTACAATTTACATAACGTTTTGTGACATATTTTTTCTATTTTCAAAGAAATGGGCATTATTGTAGTCTACCTTTTGCATAAATGCATGTTAAATCAGTGTACATAATTTGAGAATTCTATCTCTAATGGTTGTGGAGTTATGAAATAATAGACTTATGTGTGAAAATTTTCAAATTTTAGAAAATTTAATTTTAAGTAAAAAGTGAATTCTAAAAAATATTATTAGTAATCTTTTTTATACTTTTATCAGATATTTAAGTTCTAATAAGTTTTGTTGTGATACCTTGTAATTTTTGTCGAATTGTGAGTCCATTTCCTTATAAAATTATAGCAATTTAGAGCCTACATTTTCTGATAATATCTGTGGTTGTTCACGTACATATACCCTTAATTTGATCACTTGACACTGACCTATTTGGAACGCTGGAGTTCGTATAGATTATTCTTTTCATTTGTTCTTTTTTTTTGCGAAAATTACTCAAAACTATATAATTATCACTGTTTACGAATTATTTACTTGAACGCATCTGAGTTCATTACTTGTAACCGTGCATTTTATGGCCATCCTGGACACATCGTAGTTACGTGCGGAAGAATTTTATTGTACCGTACAAACATGAAAGCACTTCAAATTATCCGCTTATGAAGGCCTACGTGTTTGTTGTGTTGCAGTCTGAAAGCCATCAGTTTGAAACATTTTCCACCAAGATGTTGCAAATACGGCGAGTATGAATTTGGCTGCTATTTATGCACCATTCTATCTCCTCCTAATACGAAATTATATTCAAATTTTGCAGTAAATGATTTTCAATTCACTGAACATTCCGAGCTGCAGGCAAATAAATACACATCAGTTAGTGGCCTACAAAACAAACAAGCTCTTGTTTTGTCGGCATCGCTTGGTCAGGTTTTTATAAGGAATTCTAATAGTTGGTTGTTCGGCTGTTGCACGCGACTTTTTACTCTCCAGTCACAAAAAATAAGGATTAAATCAAATCGCGCCTCTCCACACAATCCCATTATTAAATCCGCTTTGGGCCGGTAACTATTATATCGGGTTGGGTTCCCAGCGAGGAAGGGTCGCGAGTAATTCAGTTTCAGGGTGACTGTTCGGCAGGCCAAAGTGTGACAATGTTTATTTATTCACTTTCATTTCATCAACCAATTTTGAACAGTGCGGGTGTCCAAAATGTGGCCGATGGCGCATCTGCCGCTTCTGGCTCTTCACTCCAATATTAATGACAAAAACACGAAAGTGGAGACGACAACGTTCTATGATTTGTAATACTACACGAGTACACAAGTCCGAGTGTTTTCCGGTTCTGAAAATGGAGAAGAAAAACACTCAACGCCTGATCTTGAGATCCCAACATGAAACAAACAAATTGGGCCACCGGCGTAGTTCAGTCGGCTAAAATTGCTTGCCTGCCGATCTGGGGTTGCTCTCGGGCGCGGGTTCGATTTTCGCTTGTGTTCATTACCTGGTTACGTTTTTTCTGACCGTAAGACAAATGGCAGGCAATCTGTATCGAATCCTCGGCCTCATCTCATCAAATACCATCTTGCATTGACGCTACATAACATTGCAGTTGATACAGCGTTGTTAAATAACCAGCTAAAAGAATTGTCTAGCCTTTATTAAAAAGGTAATCTTTTCGTACATTGATTGTAATTATAAATTTAATATTAATTGTAATTATAACCTTTATCCGTTAATTTTACTACAGAAAAAAGTATTAAACATTTGTTTAAAAAAGCAGAAAGATTACCCAACTGAATTGTTGTTTAAACATTTCAAAGTTTTCAACATTAAACAAATGTATTATTTTATTTTATTAAAATATTTTCATAGAAATTTTAATAACTTTGACAGGTATATACATAAATATAGAACTAAAAATTCTCTGCGTTTGTGTGAACCAAAATGTAAAACCAATGCAGCTTTTTATCATAGCATGAGTCAAGGTCCCAGATTATTAAACATATTTTATTGCAATAATATTTCAACCATGAATCCTCTCCAAATAAAAAAAAATTAAAAAAATGTATTGGATTTAATAGTTTGGGTTTAAACATATTAAACACTTTTTAATCTGTATTCACTCTCAATTTTAATTTTATTTTTGTCTGTATTAGAATCCCCTCCTGAGCACGAGTCTTACTCATTCAGGAGTGGGCTAGTTATCTTACATTGTATTTATTAACTTGTATTCATTTCAAACTTACTAGCAATAAAAATAAGTAAATAAATAAAATTGAATTTGTATTCTTAATATTGTAGCTGCAATCCCATAGCAGAGGGGAAGAGAAGGCTGGATTTTACATTTGACAGAACGCTATGTATGTATGTATGTATGTATGTATGTATGTATGTATGTATGTATGTATGTATGTATGTATGTATGTATGTATGTATGTATGCATGCATGCATGTATGCATTTATATTCAATGTATGTATATTTAACTGAACTCCTCTGTACCATAAACCCGTCATACCCTGTGAAATCCTCTACTATGTTCCCAACGTCGAACCATGACCGTCAGCGTTGCACAGGTAAGTTCATGCTATCACCTAACTATTTAGTGCGTCACGTTTGAATTCATTTGAGCATTAACCAATGCAGAAGTAGACGCAATCTCACTGCTCGCCATCTCACTGAGGCCTATTTTGTGTGTTGGATTCTATCCCCTTGCTTAAAAAATAAAACAAACAACGTGGATGAAATGAAATAGAAATGATGAATATAATAAAATTAAATACTGAATGTAACTGCAAACAGAACTCTCACGCATTTATTTCAGCAGATTGAGTATGAGGTCCTCGATATTTCCGTGCCAGTCAGTTTTTGAATGGTAAAATTGTATTAACATTGATACGAGCCTGTTCTTGAATATACGTTAGGTTGGAATTTCCCATATAAATCTACCGCTTCTCAATTCGCAAATATTCATTCGTGCCTATCTATATATTTCACGATTCTGGTCTCGTATTAATAAAATGTCGGTCTCGTATAATGTCACATTTCACTCTGGTGTACTGTAATGAAATATACAGGGCAGAAGTGAAATAGCCTTGCAGATTTTCAGAGCGTATAACTCATGTTGTATGTAACAAAAAAAGTGCAATACCATATTGGTGGAAAGTCAATACTTTTCTCAGAAAAAAATGTCCCCTCTCCAATGTTTAACACCCTCTTATATGGTAACAATTGCGAGTAGGATCGTGGTTTCTATCCATATCGATGGAAAATGTAATAAATAATAATTTATCCTCTGGCATATTTCAATAGTGTGGACGGTTTTCTTGTAAATTTAATTAAAAAATTACTAATTTCAAACCACTCAACGATTCGAGTAGATTGCAACATCATAGCCAGGGAGGGAGGTTCGCGTACAGACAGGCCTCACCTCTTACGTCTTTATTAAGAGAAGACAGACTACTGTGTTAGGGCGATGTTGCCAGACTTCTGGAACTTCAAACTCAATTGTTTAATTAACCGTGCATTTAATCACTAAATCTAATACAGGTTTTCTATTCCTTTATGTGTACCCTATCGTCTCTTTCAATCTGCAGGGTTATTTCACTTCCACCCTATATTTTAACTATGCCGCAAGAATATGAATTATCTCCATTTATTTTATTTAAAAACTAAATATTTAAATTATATCATAGTGCAGTTTTTGTATAAAATTCTGCCGACTTACATTTCTTCGTGTATGAACAAACCTCATCTTGTGCATAACACACACCACAGTAAAGTCTGAATGCTTTGAACAAGTTGCAAACAAGAAAAATAATTTTCCAGAGTGATTCCACAAAACAACGTTCCCTCTCACCATTTATTAAGGTTCTTCGTTGTCGATGATTCATTGAAAAATCTACCTGTTAAAAACATGAGACTGAACACGGGAGCGAGAGAGAGAGAGAGAGCACTGTTCTGTTCACGTAAAGCAGAGACAAAAGAGAATGTGCTGTTGAAAACAAAACACCGTATTTTTATAGTTCAGACAACAACCGACATGAATTATTAGCGTATCTATAAATGTTAAATATACGAAATATAATTTCTTGTATAAAGCTGTAATATGTACATCAATAGGGGTAATGTGAGCACGCAGTCACACTCACGAGCAATGTGTGTTGCTTCTACCATATTTTTTTTATAAAAGAATACGCCTTTACTATGCCACAATACACATGAATATTTCACAACCTGTAATGCACCAACCGCTGGAAAAAAAATAGGGGGGAAGGTTCCAATGTATTATTAAAATGACTATCTTCATGCCTAGCAGGCGTTTCACATCAAAATGTAGTATTTTGTTCCATCGTGTCATAACGATTAACTCGCCGTTGCATTGTGTCAGTGTTTCAGTTCGACTGGCTGAGGGTAGAAACTTCTCAACGGCACGTCGCCTTGACAACGCCATCAGTGGGCTTACAAGATATTTTGATTAAATGAAATGATGAAATAGTAGGGGAAAATAAGGTGAAATTGAGAATGATCTTCTGCTTTCATATCAAGGATTGAGTAATTCCCGTTCCGAAACCAAAGAGAATCAAATAATTTATTTATTATTATTTTTTTTTTGTAATATGTTTATTCTGTTCTTTAACTTTTTGTTAAATTTTAACTGCTTATATACTTTGTGACCTGGTAGAGTGTAAGAGAAGGCCCTATGGTCTTAACTCTGCTAGTATAAATAAAGAATTATTATTATTATCTCCAACTTTTCCTCGGCCGTCCTATATCCTGTCTGCCTCAAGTAAACTTGCAGCAGTAGCCTATCAGAGGAAAATCTTCTTATATGTTGTAACACTTATCGTGATACAAATCAAGATTTCAGGTATAACTCCATGTAAAGTTGATTTGAATAATTTCGAGGGAAAAATTGTTCTGGGGCCGGGCATCGAACCCGGGACTTGGTTTAACGTACCAACGCTCCACTAACTGAGCTACCGGGAACTCTACCCGACACCGAAACTTATCCTGATATTTAACAACTGCTTACACCATAGGCTACTACTTGTTTTGATTTTCAGGTTCAGTCCTAGCAGCAATTTCAGAAATCCCATTTTTGCCGTTTTAATACGTCTCCTGTAATCTGCTCTTACTACCATAAAGTGAAGAGGGATTTCAGACAATAATGTAGAACTTTAACCTTATTTTCTTTGACATATCCCCCCCACCAAGTATTTTAATATATCCATTCAGTGCATTGTATTTCTGTACATTAATTTTTAAATATTTATTTGTATTATATATCCAAATATCACATCCAAAATATCAAAGAGAGTTCGTTTGATCTATTACACAGTTGCTAATGACACTTTTACTTTTCTATTATCTTCACCTAGCATAACCATAACTTTTGTCTTATTAATGGATATTTTCATATTGCACTGTTGAATAATTTAATTCAATTTTGTAACATTCTATTGGAGATAATCTTCCTTTTTCTGTGAAGAACACTCGATCATATGCGAGCAAGATAGTGTTAATTCGAGTGTTACCAATATGTATATTTCTGGAGTTACTTTGTTTCACCGTGGTGCGGCGTGGTAGAGGGCTGGCCTTGCATTCGGAAGGTCCGGGGTTCGATCCCAGGGCCAGCAATCCTAACTGAGGTTTTTCATGGTTTCCTCAGTTATTTCCAGGCAAATTCCGGGATTGAAAGTCCGGCCATGGACGACGATCCTTCCCTTAATCCCTTCATACGTGTGAGTGAAAGCTGTGTAATGTCTTAAATGTTTGTGTTGTATCGGAGGTGGCCCTGGCATAGAGCTGATCCCTCATCCGGGGAGGCCCTCCATGTCCTTGTGTGGTCAAAAAGTATGTATGTGATCCATAGATTAATTCCTCTCCCGACAGGTCGCGGCCCTGTAAGGCCCGGGTGGCGTGGGTCGTGTAATAATAACCTAAAAGGGAGAGGTTAAATCCTTGCTTTAATCCCCGATTTATCTTAAGGAACAGTTCTATGAAAATGTTGCCGTAAAGTGACTGAGAATGATTCTGACGTTAAATTTGTGAAATAAAACATCTTGTAAACCCTCACCCTCCGACCCTGGCCATCGCAAACATCACCCGGGGATCGAACTGGAATTACAAGCTAACACTACAGCACTGAGCAAGTAAATAACACAAAGAAGGAAAATACTTCAACTCTCCTTAAGGCGTTGAGTGAACATTATGGATACTCTGAGCAATAATTCCAACTTTTGCGAACCCGAAAACCCATTTAACATTGATGCCTTCTGATGTCCGTGCTACGGATTCCACCCTAGACTTCCTTCTACGGCATTTCACGCATCGCGGAATACAAGGGAAAAACACTTTCCAACTGAAAGAGCGAGAATGAGATTTCAAGAGAAAGAGGGGTGGGATGGGGTGGAGAATGTGTTCTTACGTTTGTCTGGACTTCCCCTCGTGCACATTGCACTGCAATCACCCCACCACATAGGCAGCCCGCAGTACCACATCCAGAGAGGAGTAAATGCAACAGTGGAGAGAAAGAACGGATTCTGGCGGGCCTCTTCTCATCTAATTATGCCGGGAATGTGCGGCATTCCTGATGAAAGGGAGCAGCGAGGCACGCGTTCAGGAAGATTTAAGAATGCGAACAATCAAATATGCAATTAAGAACACGAATGTGCAATATTCGGTTACATTTGCAACAACATTAGCACATGGAATGCTCCAACAGTAGAAATCACAGAGAAGAAAGAAAAGACTAAACTTGAGTAATATAGAACAAGATGTAGATTGCAGTGCTGGACGATTTTAGCCAATCTTTACCATTCTGGAAAAGTTCCCCCCCCCCTTCAGAAAATAATTATGTTCTCAGATACTATAAAAGCTTGGGCTTTCAAATATTCACCACCACTTATTAATAATATAATTGGGGTATGTATCTCCAATGATAGAAATAGAGTGAATTGTTGCGTGTCATAAAATAAAAAAGTAAAGAAAAATTTAATAAACATGCATTTTATAAAAAAATTATCTTAATTCCTAACAATCTCTTCTTAATAATTATAAATCAAGAATCCAATAAAGAATCAACAGGTTTTCTCTGAAAGTTTCATTATCTTCAGTAGTTCAAAGTAGTTCATTACTTACTTACTGGCTTTTAAGGAATACGGAGGTTCATTGCCGCCCTCACATAAGCCCGCCATTGGTCCCTATCCTGAGCAAGATTAATCCATTCTCTATCATCATATCCCACCTCCCTCAAATCCATTTTTAATATTATCTTCCCATCTACGTCTCGGTCTCCCTAAAGATCTTTTTCCTCCGCCCTCCCAACACTCTATATGCATTTCTGGATTCACCCATACGTGCTACATGCCCTGCCCATCTCAAACGTCTGGATTTAATGTTCCTAATTATGTCAGGTGAAGAATACAATGCGTGCAGTTCTGCGTTGTGTAACTTTCTCCATTCTCCTGAAACTTTAGCCCTTTAGCCCCAAATATTTTCCTAAGCACCTTATTCTCAAACGCCCTTAACCTATGTTCCTCTCTCAAAGTGAGAGTCCAAGTTTAACAACCATAAAGAATAACCGGTAATATAACTTATTTGAAGGATTCGTAAATTTTTTTACGGTGATGGGTTGTTTTTTGCTGGAGGACCACCCTCATCGGCTCTAAGCGACTGATTCAATATATTCACAGATACCCTCCATATCTGGAGGCCCTCTCCTCGATCCGCAACCTGAGGACGCGCCATTGGTGATAGGGACCCACAATATATGTTTCATTACGGTAGTCAATTTAGCATTAATGAAATAAGACTTTTACCTCCTTCAATGCTTTGAAAGAACACGCTCGTAAGAGGCTATGCATTAGCTATAAATCCAACTTCTGCGGACTCGAATATCTAGCTAATACAATTTCTTTCCCAAATAATTTCAACCTGAATCGACTAGAAGTTTGAAAATCAGGCCCTTAATAACTGGTGCAGCAAAATCAACCCCAATCACGGCAATGCAAGCCCTAACCCAGAACCTCCAATATATCTCACTCTAGAGGAGCAGGCACTAACACATCATGAAAAAATGCTACGGTTAACAACAACAAAATGGGAAAAAAGACTGTTACAACCAACCAAGTTGAAAACACAAACAAGTTTCCTGTCCAAAGTCACGGAAATAAAAACAGAATTGAATCACCTAAATCTAAAGAAAACATTTTAAGCAGAGAAAACCCTCTAACCTCCGAACCAATTAACATTCAACTAGATTTAGAAGAACTAGTTACAAAATCTGAAACTTCCAAACCTGTACTAAAAGCGCTGGCATTAGACGCTGTGAACAATAGATACCCACCAGAAGAATGGTTACATATCTACACAGATGGGTCTACTATCGATAACAACTCAGGATCAGGATTACGTTATTATTCTCATTTTATCAACCAGCAGGACATCATACAACAAATTTTGATGCGGAAATAATGGCTATTCATATCTCACTCCAACACCTACTATACAGAATAGATCAATTTCAAAATGCTGTCATTCTCTCTGATTCTAAAGCAGCATTATATGCAATAAATTCATATAAAATGATGTCAATCCAAATTAAAGAATGTCACAAAATGATCCATCAACTTCAAAACTACAGAAAAGAATTCAATTGTTGGATACCTGCACATTGCGGAATTCCTGGAAATGAAACTGCCGACTTTCTAGCCAAAAAGGATCCAATTTAATTCAGAATACAAATACAAGCCTACCTTTACATCCATCAAAAGACTAATTAAAAATAAATATCAAATCAAGCAAAACCAAGTACTATGTACCAAAGCCAAAGATAAAAAATGGAGCATTTTAATAAAAAAACAGAAATTATTCCAGAAATCCCACGTAAATCTGCAGTAGCAAAATTCAGACTGCTTACAGAACACGATTATTTGGCCAAACACTTGAATAAAAATAGCACAAATCCAAATTGCCCTCTATGCAACAAGGAAGAAGAAATTACTGAAGATCACCTCAGCCCGGCATTAGATAACAACAACAACAACAACAACATTTCTTTCCCAAAATAATTTTGCAGTGAAAGGAAATATAAGCTAAATCGCAAATGCAGTTAAGAACAGCTGTTGAATTGAGTGGATTCAGTTAAAAAATTGCACAAAGTTACCGGACACGAAAGGTAAAGTGTCCACCTACACGATATTGAGGTGTACAAGATCCGGGGAGATTTTCCTGCTTCCTTGACCTCCGCATTGGAAGAAAACAATGTCGCCAAAACAACGCTTCGATAGTATTTAACATAGAGAAAGACACAGCACTCACTTCTATTTACTTACTTACATTTTTTATTTTAAAAGACTAATTAATTTGTGTCATAAAATCAAGTATTAATCTACAGCAATCTATGTAGGCTATTACTTTTCAATATGGATCTCCATGCTATCTGTTTAATGATAAATAAATAAATAAATAAATAAATAAATAAATAAATAAATAAATGAGTGAATGAATAAATGAATGAATGAATGAATAAATAAATAAATAAATAAATAAATAAATAAATAAGTAAGTAAGTAAATAAGTAACTAAGTAAGTAATTAAATAAACAAATAAATAAATATATATATACATAAATAAATAAATAAATGAGTGAATGAATAAATGAATAAATAAATAAATAAATGAGTGAATGAATAAATGAAAAATGAATGAATAAATAAATAAATAAATAAGTAAGTAACTAAGTAAATAAGTAACTAAGTAATTAAATAAATAAATAAATATATAAATGCATAAATAAATAAATAAATAAACAAATAAATAAGTAAGTAAGTAAGTAACTAAGTAAGTAAGTACCTAAGCAAGTAGTTAAATAAGTAAATAAATAAGTAAATACATAATAAATAAATAAATAAATAAGTAACTAAGTAATTAAATAAGTAAATAAATACATAAATACATAAATAAATAAACAAATAAATAAGTAAGTAAATAAGTAACTAAGTAACTAAATAAGTAAGTAAATAAGTAACTAAGTAAGTAAATAAGTAAGTAAGTAATTAAATAAGTAAATAAATAAATAAGTAAATAAATAAATAAGTAAATAAGTAACTAAGTAAGTAATTAAATAAATAAATAAATAACTAAGTAAGTAACTAAGTAAGTAAATAAATAAATAAATAAACAAATAAATAAATAAGTACGTAAATAAGTAAGTAAGTACCTAAGCAAGTAGTTAAATAAGTAAATAAATAAGTAAATACATAATAAATAAATAAATGAACAAATAAATAAATAAGTAAGTAAATAAGTAACTAAGTAACTAAATAAGTAAGTAATTAAATAAGTAAATAAATAAATAAGTAAATAAGTAACTAGGTAAGTAAATAAATAAGTACATAAATAAATAAAGTAACTAAGTAGGTAAGTAAGTAACTAAGTAAGTGATTAAATAAGTAATTAACTAAATAAATAAATAACCCTTTGCTAAGCTAGTCATTATTCGACCGCAACTGCATGTTCCAGTACTGCTGAATGGTATTCACCGCGCTCTACATGTGTTACTAATAAATGATTTACTATGCAGGCTTATTACATTTTAATGTGCTAGTGCTTCTGCCTGATTTTATATGGATTACATGGAATTCATTGTGAACTGTACTATATAAACACCGAGATAAACTTTGAGTTTTAGATTTTACGTTTCCCGGAGACAATGTTTGAAATAAATATTATTATTATTTGCGGCTTTCAACCTGGAGATCTAATGTGGCCAACATTTCGAAACTACCTGCAGATCTCACTAGCACAGAGATATTGCCAGACATGCAGGGTCACATCCTTTTTATCTTTTATACCTGGCTACCCGAAACAAGCTACGAAGATATTAAACACACTGTTAACAGCCCAACACAGTAATTTTATTCTTCTGTAAACTTGCACTGTGTAAAAATGTTCAAGGAACAAATTTCAAAATTATATTTTGCTTGGTAGTTGATATTTACAAAAAGTTTACCATAGGGAGAGTTGGTAGTATCGGACATCAGGTAATATCGGACAGTGCTTTCATCTACCACCAGATGGTAGTACCTGAATAACATGGTTCCGTTTCTGTATGCGACATAAAGAAACGTAACCATGTCATTCAGGTACTATCATCTGGTGGTAGATGAAAGGAACTCACTGTCCGATATTACCTGATGTCTGATACTACCCAACTCTCCCCTGACACAGCCTATGTCTTCTTCCACATTTTGCTCTTGAACATTTCAACCTCGCAAATTTCAAGCGCAATAATTAATAATAGGTCCTTAATAGAAACAACAACCAAATTTCTTGACCTACAAATCGATAATGTGTTAAATTGGAAAAATCATATTAAAGAAATTACCCCAAACTAAATTCAGCTTGTTTTGCTATTAGATCTATGCAAGATATAGTAAATATCAGTACCTTAAAAACAATATATACTTTGCATACTTCCACTCGGTTATGAATTTTGGAATAATATTCCGGGGAAATTCTGCAGATAGTAACAATATATTCCTACTACAAAAAAAGAGTAATGAGAATAATAGTAGATGCCAAATTTAGGAATTAGTGTAGGACCATTTAAAAAAAAATCAAATAATGCCCGAGGCTTGTCACTATATTTTGTCATTAATAAACTTACACCTATGTAACCGTGAAAATTTTGTAATTAATTCAACAATTCATAGCATTGAAAAATTGTAATTTAAATTTATGTACTACAATTGTATAGTAGACATAAGACAAATTGTATTGTATAATTATTAAGTTCAATTTAGGAATCCGCCCCTGAGCACGTGTTCCACTCTTTCAGGTGCGAGCTAAAGTTTTTCTGTATATATATTATATTTTATGTTACAATTATTAGCAAAATAATAAATAAATAAATAAAATATACTAGTCAAAAAACGACTTTCATACTCCATCGGAAAGTCTATCGTGCTATTAAAAAGAAGTGCGTTATACAGCAGTAAAAATATTTAATAGCCTCCCTTTGGATACAAAAATCAAACTCAAAACAAAAGATTATTAGGGTGAAATTAAAGAAGTGCCTAATTTCTCACGCCTTCTATTCTGTAGGTGAATTTATGACATTCAAAAACGCTTGATGAGTACAGTATTTCTGTTTTGTATTAAGTATTGATACTAAACTTTTGTGTTGTACTAGAAGACTATATTGTAAAACTATTCTTTTTATATTTCAACTAGACTGTGACTATAATTAAGACTTTAAGGGCCATATTCATAGATATTCTTAGCGCGGGCTTCCGGTGGATGATCAGCGAACTAATGTTTTTCGTATTCATAAACCAGTGTTAGCGATATGATATGATATGATATGATATGATATGATATATGATATGATATGATATGATATATGATATGATATGATATGATATATGATATGATATGATATGATATGATATGATATATGATATATGATATGATATGATATATGATATGATATGATATATGATATGATATGATATGATATGATATATGATATGATATGATATATGATATGATATGATATGATATGATATGATATGATATGATATGATATATGATATGATATGATATGATATGATATGATATGATATGATATGATATATGATATGATATGATATGATATATGATATGATATGATATGATATGATATGATATGATATGATATGATATGATATGATATATGATATGATATGATATATGATATGATATGATATGATATATGATATGATATGAATCCTGTACAAGTAACCAGTCGATAGCCGGGGCTAGTTTAGCACGCTCGTAGCGCGGGCTAGCGAAATATCTATGAATAGCACTCTATAGTACTATTTAGATTTTTCGACATGTTCCATATTCTACCTGTAAAGTGATGTACGAATACCATGGAATGTAAATAAATACAATACAATACAATTGTATTCTTAAAGTCTGACCAACGATACTTCCTACCCAATAGTTTTCAAGGTCGATCTAACTGGTCCAAGCCTCGCCAAGTGGTTCTACGTCCTCCACCCCATCTGTCTTCTTAAATTCTATGTTGGTAAGCCTGTCACTTAGTGTGATGCGTAGGATCCTCCTTTCCGTTTCCAGCTACATTACACATTCATAAATTAATCTCGATGCACCACGCGTCTCCAGCCGTCCTACAGAAGCAGCATGGTACTTAACGCACAGGTGTCTCTAATTTAGTACAGTGATCAAGCATCTATCACCAATCTTTATTTCTGGACAATTCACCGCGACACAAGGTAAATGATGCGTTCTCTTAGAGTGTAGGGAAACTGATGACGGACAGGTTAGTCTACATAAATACTGCACAAAGTCGCAGCCACGCAGACATGATTTGTATATTACTGCAGCAGGCATGAAATATGGAACGTCGTCTGGCTATGCTTTGAAGTTCTAAATATAAAATCATAGCATCACTTTGGACGGAGTCGAAAATTAATGGTCAGTGAGAGCTCGGCAAGTAAGGGGACCATAATAACGAGCGAGTGTTAAACATCCCTCTAGGAAGGTAAACAACCAATTTTAACAAAAAATGTTACTAACTGTTAATTACGCTCTAAGAAATATTACAGACAGACATCAAAGAGGAACTTCTGTCCAGCTGGTAATGCGTGCTTAGTTGTTAGAAAAATGAAGTATTTATCTTCTGGTGATTATTTCTGTAACTTGGCTCTTTATTCTGAGAGCTGATGGAAAATGTAGAACATTTTTTTTTATCAAAGTAATGTAAAAATTACACTGTTAATAAATCAGTTACTATTTTGAACATGCATTAATATTAACACCACTTGAAATCAATAAAATTATTAGTTCTCGTCCTATCGGCTGATATTTTACCATGATGTGCTGTTGTGTGTTCATTCGCCCAATATATTATGTTTTCGTATTCTGTTCAATTTTCCAATTCTGTTTCCGCATTTAATTGTTCACTTTATCTCTCAATCCTCCAATATATCCGCACCTGGCGCATACACGCAGTTTTATTAAATCTTAAAGTTTATTAAATATATATCAACGCATTTTATTCGTTTATTTATTCTTTGAAAAGGTGAAAAAATTCAAATATCTTCGAGCAACAGTAACAAACATAAGTGACACTCGAGAGAAACGCAGAATAAATAGGCTATGGGAAATGCCTGCTATTATTCATTTAAGAAGCTTTTGTCATCCAGTCTGCTGTCAAAAAAGCTGAAAATTAGAATTTATAAAACAGTTATATTACCGGTTTTTCTGTATAGTTGTGAAACTTGGACTCTCACTTTGAGAGAGGAACAGAGGTTAAGGTGTTCGACAATAAGGTGATTAGGAAAATATTTAAAGCTAAGAGGGATGAAGTTACAGGAGAATGGAGAAAGTTATACACCACAGAACTGCACGCATTGTATTCTTCATCTAACATAATTGGAAACATTAAAATCAGACGTTTGAAATGGGCAGGGCATGTAGCACGTATGGGTGAATCCAGAAATGCATATAGGCCTAGAGTGTTAATTGGAGGACCTGAGGGAAAAAATATCTTTGGGGAGGTCGACACGCAGATGGGAGGATAATATTAAAATGGATTTGAGGGAGGTGGGATATGATGGTAGAGACTGGATTAATCTTGCTCAGGATAGGGACCGATGGCGGGCTTATGTGAGGGCGGCAATGAACTTCCGGGTTCTATAAAAGCCGTTTGTATGTACGTATTCATATGTCTCATGGTAAACATAATTAGCAATCTCGTTCTTCTCAGATACAACACTTTGAGTCCAATGATCGAACTCTTGAGAGAGCAACATACAGTTGCCCGTGACTGAATACAGGGTTCGGAAGTTATCGTTCTGTCAAAAGTCTGTTCCTGTGATTTATCAATGGTTATTGAAGAGATGAACATATAGGGAACTGTGAAATACGCAGTATAAGAACAGTATCTAAGTTCAATCCTATTACACGGGATCTATGATGTCTTTGTAGACGTGTAATTGTCAATCTTGTTCCACTGCAGAGTACCCGTGATGAAATAAGAACTTATACTTACTTACTGGCTTTTAAGGAACCCGGAGGTTCATTGCCGCCCTCACATAAGACCGCCATTGGTCCCTATCCTGAGCAAGATTAATCCAGTCTCTATGACCATATCCCACCTCCCTCAAATCCATTTTAATATTATCTTCCCATCTACGTCTCGGCCTCCCCAAAGGTCTTTTCCTCTCTGGCCTCCCAACTAACATTCTATATGCATTTCCGGATTCGCCCATACGTGCTACATGCCCTGCCCATCTCAAATGTCTATAGTGTCATAATTATAGTACGTACTTTGAGTTTTAGCTCTTGGGGAGATATTCCTGTTGGTGTTAAGCTAGATGATCTCACCTCTAATGTTTCGTTGATATCTTCTCTAAAGTTTTTCAGAGTTCTTTCCACATTAGATGTATTTATTCCATATATTTAACCCTTGTCTACAATACCTTGCATTGCACTACTCACAGCTGTATTCCTCTTCCACGTTGATTACAGCTTGTTTATGATTCACATCCGTTGATTAGTTCTACGGCATTTGCTCTCCTTATTTCAAATCTTTCTCCACTTTCTTCAATGTTCTCTGTCTTCGTTGTCGTAGAGTTTCATTTTGGCCTCTTAGTTTATTTGATCTCTACTCTAATGTTTCACAGTATTTTTTTTCTACAGTTTCTCAGAGTTCTTTCACGAGGTTCAGTCAGTTTTACCCTCCTTAAAACTTTTACGCCTTATATTACATTTAAGACGCTCACACGTTGTTATTGTCGCTTAGCAACCTGTACACTCCAGACGGCTGTGGCAAAAACATATCTAGGTGTTTTATACATACATCGATGTGTAATATTATTCGATTGTAGTATAGGCTATACGAACCACAATGCATATCATTCAACCTCTCTCACGAATTGGAATATGTTTTCTGTACATAAGTCTTATATGGATATTGACTCTCGGGGGGAACTCTTCAGACAGGAACCTTAGTCATTTTCATCATTACGTTGTGTCCATTTTCCACGACTTAACTGATAATCCGTATGTATGTAACCTATGTAATAAAGAAGTAGTTCAAGAGAAGTAGTCAAAGAGTGTATGTGTTTTGAAGTTGAGTTGTGTGTTGAGAATATCGTTGGGGTGTGTTTTCGTGTGTCTGTATATTTCATATTGTTCTAGTGTGTTCAGTTTCTGGCTTTTTGATTGGATGTGCAGTATTTCCATGTCTGTGTTGATGTCTCTGTAAGTGTGGTTGGCATTTGTGATGTGTTGTGCATATGTGGAGGTGTTTTGTAATTTTGTTATGGCTGTAATGTGTTCTTTGTAACTTGTTTGAAATGATCTGCCTGTCTGTCCTATGTAGAAGTTGTTGCATGTGTTACATTTGAGTTTGTATACCCCTGTGTGGTTGTATTTGTTTGTTTGTGTTGTTTGTGTGTTGAGATGTTTTTGTAGAGTGTTATTTGTTCTGTATGCGATGTTGTAATTTAATTTCTTGAATGAGGTTGCAATTTTATGTGTGTTTTTGTTTTCGTATGTTAGTGTGACGTATTTTTTGTGTTCTTGTGTTTGTGTTGTATTCTTCTGTTTTTTTTTTGTGGTTTTGTTTTGTCTTTGACTCTACATTACAAACGCACCCTTATAGGAAACAAGAGGCGCCAAGACCAACAACGACCAGTTCTGAAGATGACCCAAAATAGGTCGAAACATGTTAACAAGGTACGTTAAAATTTAACACAAGAAAGTCTTATCATACATATTCCGAAGTAAAATATTGTGAATTTATTTCAACTCAACAATAGGATTTTATTCTTCCAACAATAATTCCTTTCTACAATTCGCCTTAAACGCTCTCGTCAACAATTGGATTTTCACTTAACACAGTATTCGTTATAGCACTCCACCGACGACAATGACAATTTACTTGGACTATTACGAACAACAATGAACTGTTAATCTTAACTAATATTTACAAAGCGCTATTTACAATTCAGAACTATCAGTTCTCAGTTCACAGTTCTTCTAGCTCAGTCACTCGAGTTCACAGTATCTCGAACCACAGACCTTCAGAGACAGTTCACTGTACTCGAACTCAGGTCCCTCCAACTGCGGTCCACTGCACTCGAACTCAGGTCCTCCAACTGCGGTCCACTGCACTCGAACTCAGGCCTTCGGATGCTGATACAGTTGCGGACGCACACTCGAGTCGAACTCCAGTACACAAGACTGGCTTGCTTGCTTGCTCTGGCTTACTCACTGAATGGCTGAATAAACTGAAAACTATTAGAGTTCGCTGGCGTTTCTTCTTTATAGCGAAATCATAGTTGCGAGAAATTTCTACAGGTGTGCAGAGAATTATCTGGATATCTCCACTTCGACGCACTTCTCGAAGAGTCGGGAGGGTCCAACCCCCTTTTCCGTACGCAGCAGTTGCGCGCGCGCATTCTCCCTCGTCGGGTAGGCCCTTCCCCTCTCGCCGCGCGCCGTCCCTCAGTGCTCCATGAAGCCAGCGCGATCTGCTTTCTTGTGGGACGCTGTCGTGAGTTCGAATCTCCGTCGCTGTCACAATATTTAATATAAAGTTCGAACCTCAGACATTCGTTGCTCTGGTTTTAGATTCATAGATTAAAGTTATTAAATGAATTGCCTACTCAAAATGGCCGAAGAAGAAGCTAATTCATTAAATTCAAACAAAATTAGGTTTTCAACGTCACATTGGACATGAAAGAGATGGCCCCAGGCACCACGTCAGAACGACTTACAGCCTATGTTTTCTGTTCCGCTTCATAGTGTTATGTATGAGCTAACTGCTGGCACTTGGCAATTCTGTAGCGGAGTTTAGCTTATTAAGACGTTTATTTGTCTGCTCACGTCTGAGGAACACGAAGTGCAGAACGTGGTGCGATGGACCTATCACTCAGCACCGCATTATCCAATTGAGAGCTCACGATGCAAAGTGGCGACACAAATTGCAAATTACACTGCGTGGGTTTTCAAATGTTCAGTGCAACATGCAGAATCTAGTACAGTGTCCACAAACAAAGCTGCATAGCTTATTGCTCCAACTGCTTTTCACGAGTACCTAGTCAATTTACAGTTTCTACACATTTACTAAAGTTCATAAGCTGTGAAATACTGTGAAGACTGTGATTTTGAGAAAACGTCTGCACCAAAGTACAATTTTAATATTTTTAATTAAAAAATTAACAACATTCACTCAGGTTGAAATAAGAGTCATTATTACTTAATCCATAATCCCTATCCATCAATAGATTCAATATTCGGCAATGTTCTGTTTGCCTCTCCACAGTCAACAACAAATCATTACTCCGATATGACAATCAGTACTTAATGTCCTTCAGAAAACGTTAGCCTGCCAACATATCATATGCATTAGACTCTGTGGATTGTTCTAAAAGTTTCTGTACTTGTTTTGAAATCGACATTATATTCAACAACAATAACGTTTTATTACTATATGTAAGTACTCATATCATTATTACGCTTAAAAATTATAAATAATTACATTTTCAACATATTTTTATTTATTTTATTACTTCAGCATCATCTTTTACTTTACAGGAACATTAAAGAACAACTTTAATAACGAATACAGTAGTGCTGCTATAATTATGCAATATGTTTTGGAACACGTGAAGTATAATGAGCAGGCTTCGAGACTTGGGACCTGATACAATAAGTTTACTGTGCATGTACTATATGTTGTTGACTCGCTGCAGGTAGTGAAAGGTAGATAGAGATGTGTTGACGTAACAACGTTGCTATTTAGAGTAAAGTATGGTAGTATGGGGAAACACACATATGTACATTCTGAAAGTAAATATACATTACACAATGACAATGTCAAAATAATGTGAAAAGCATTTATTCTCTTGTCTTTTATAAGCATTTGTGTTTAATTATACACAGTGTTAATGGTGGAAATAAGAATGTAGCAATTTTAATTTCTTCATTTATCCTATTGGTCGTCTTTAGGAAGTGCAGTTACAGTACCGAATTGCAATGTACTACAAGATGTATTTTCAGTGTCTCAAACGTAAATAAAGTTTGTATTGTGAAAGCTGCGCTCTACATCGCATGACATCATAGGAGCAAAACGAAAAAACCTAACATCATCGCAGTCTCTAAGAGACAGCCCTTTATTCTCGGATGACTCTATGTCCACTAATTTGCTATTTATGTTACACAATGTTCCATATCCGTTATTCTTACATAAAATTGATTTCCACTTCAGTTTTCCACGTTCAGTAACCTGTGTACTTGATGTCTCATTAATTCTCTGTGTCATTTCCTCAACTAATTTGAGGACTTCCGGCATCTCTTGCTCTGACTTTTCTAACCGTGTAATAGTTTCAGACACAGTTTGTATTAAAACCAAATTATTCGTCAGAACCTTCAAATTTGGAGCGTTTTCCTTTGCGTATTTGTTGGCATTCATTCTACAGTACCCCCACCCACTGTACGCTTTACCACTATACTCAGCACGCCGTTATGCGGATTTCCCACTGAACTGCTCTATCGGGTCCGAAGTCTCGAAGCCTGATAATGAGAGACATAATAGTTGAGGGACTCGAATTTTCAAAGAATGACACAATGTGAATGCTCCGAGCTTCGCTTTTCTGTTTTGATATTTCATATCTATGCTGAAAAGGAACTAAAATTAGCCTCTTATGAGCCGCGCTACAGATCTTGAAACATTTTCGCCCGCTCAACAATTATGTCCATCATTGTACGGTACAGTCTAGCGTTGGTGTAATTTCCCTGTAAAAATAAAGAGAAATTCTTGTCTGAAAACCGGACAAACGAAGATGTAGGTTAGAGGTTTCCTAGTCAGTATTGGGTAAATTGTATGCCTTCGCGATTCGCCGAATGGGAGCGAGGAAAGTATGGCTCTTCATTCATGATTTTCGTACTTCAAAATAAATAATAATATTAAACAGCGGATAAGTTACAACTAATCTGAATAAGTGGAAAGTATTTTGTCACTATTAATTCACACTGGGAAGTTCTGAAAAAAATGTGATAAATGTTTTTCCAATAAATTTTGATAGAATGGTTCCAGATTCGCTACTCATATTCAATTCAGAATAATTTATTTACGTTTAAGAATAACGTCAACAAACAAGAAGTCCTAGAACCTACGTATGTTACTGTCTTCGGTTTCAAATTCTACCAACACCAAGGAGCCTACAGTGTCTTTCATATTAAATTCCACAAAACAAAAACTTTCGGCTCCTTTTCCTTGAGAAAAATGATTACCATATTGTATTGTATTGTATTGCATTGCACTGTATTGTATTCTACTGCATTGCATTGCACTGGTATCGTATTAGAATGCATTGTATTTTATTGTATTATATTGTACTGCATTGCATTGCACTGGTATTGTATTGTATTGCATTGTATTATATTGTACTGTACTGTACTGTATTGTATTGCATTATATTGTACTGCATTGCATTGCACTGGTACTGCATTGTATTGTACTGTATTGTTTTTCGAACTGCAGATGGGCCCAGACTCAATGGCAGTTATTTTATATTACATCTGTTATTAACATTTTCTTAACATAATTATTAATTACTAACACAATGATTCGAGGATATTGTATCACTATAGGCCTGCTAAGTGACACAATAATCTATGATATTGTGACAGCGACGTGAGATTCGAACTCACGACCAGCGTCCCGCAAGAGAGAAGATCGCGCGGAGCACTTTGGAATGGCGCGCGGCTGAGAGGGGAGAGGGCCTACACGCGAGGGGGGCTGCGCGCGCAGCTGCTACTCAACACAGTATTCGTTATAGCACTCCACCGACGACAATGACAATTTACTTGGACTATTACGCACAACAATGAACTGTTAATCTTAACTAATATTTACAAAGCACTATTTACAAATCAGAACTACCAGTTCTCAGTTCACAGTTCTTCTATCTCAGTCACTCGAGTTCACAGTATCTCGAACCACAGACTTTCAGAGACAGTTCACTGTACTCGAACTCAGGTCCCTCCAACTGCGGTCCACTGCACTCGAACTCAGGTCCCTCCAACTGCGGTCCACTGCACTCGAACTCAGGCCTTCGGTTGCTGACGCAGATGCGGACGCACACTCGAGTCGAACTCCGGCTGGCTTGCTTGCTCTGGCTTTCTCACTGACTGAATAACTGAAAACTCTGAAACTGCTGTCGTTCCTTCGCGACCGTAATTTATAACTACAGCGACGTAGCCTCGAAAGTTCGAATTCGCGAGTCTTCCATTTCGACGGATTTCTCGGCCTCTCTAGGCAAGCAGAAGATGCGCGCGCAAACTCTCTCCACTCTCTCGCCGCGTTGGCCCTTTCCCCTCTACGCCGCGCGCCATCCCAAATTGCTGCGCGCGATCTTCTCTCTTGGTCGTGAGTTCGAATCTCACGTCGCTGTCACATTGCTCCCTCCTTAGGACTGCTCGTCTCGGGCAGTCCCTTGGTAGGCTGCTAGTCGGTCCAACGTTTGGGGTCCTCCGGCTGCTCCCTCCTTATGGTGGTGCCACCCCATCCTTGGCTTGGCTGGGCAGCAATACTCGTACTGCGTGGGCGCCATCTTGCTTTTCCACTTGGCCCTCCAAGGAGAGCTCGCTGGCCACGGGTTGGTCCTCGGCGTCCATCAGGAAGACTTCATCCTGACCAAGACGGAGTATACGGCGCCGGACGTCCACCGTCGCATCGAGTAACCGCATGGCGTCGAGTCCCAGGACGACGTCCTCGGTGATGTTGGCGACGAACACCCACATCTCCAGTTTCCTCTTCCCCAAGGTCAGGTCCAGGAAGACCTCTCTCTGGATGGGCAAGCTCTCGCCTGAAGCAGTCCGTAGCTCGTATTGGCGCAGCGGCGTCCTCCCAGGTAGGCCACGCACGACGTCTGGTCTGGCGATAGTGAGCATCGCCCCGGTGTCCACCAGTACTCTGCATGGACGGCCTCTTATCCGTCCTTCAGCAATCAGCCCATCGTCGCACCTTCTGTCGACCGGTTTCAGGACGAGCCGAGGGGACGGTGATGATGGCGCCGACGTGCGCCGTGAGAATCGAACTCACGACCAGCGTCCCGCAAGAGATATCGCGCGGGCTTCACGGGGAAAGGGAAAGGGGCTTAGCAGCTGCGCGCGCAGCCTCCCCTCGCGTGTAGGCCCTCTCCCCTCTCAGCCGCGCGCTATTCCAAAGTGCTCCGCGCGATCTTCTCTCTTGCGGGACGCTGGTCGTGAGTTCGAATCTCACGTCGCTGTCACAATATACACTATTAATTTTACCTTAAAACTAACATTTATAACTTATAACCAGTGGAAGAAAGAAAAACAATTGTTTTTAAACATTTAACGATCTTTTTATTCTTTGCTTAAATGTTTCAATTTTAATACAACTGCCCCGAAAAATTATTGTACGTACGCTGTTCCATTCTACTATTGTCCGGCTTACAAAGAAATTTTTTTGCCACGTCTGTTCTTAGTTTTCTGCAATTAACCTTCACAACATGATCAACCCGGCATAAATATGATTTATGTTTTTCTTCTTTTTTAAGTAGGTTATTTTACGACGCTTTATCACCATCTTAGGTTATTTAGCGTCTGAATGAGATGAACATGATAATGCCGGTGAAATGAGTCCGGGGTCCAGTACCGAAAGTTACCCAGAATTTGCTCATATTGGGTTGAGGGAAAACTCCGGAAAAAACCTCAACCAGATAACCCGGGCCACCTGGTTTCGCGGCCAGACGCGCTAACCGTTACTCCACAGGTGTGGACATGTTTTCTTTTTCGGCCCATGCTTTGTGTTACATTTATGTTTAAAATAATACGCTAAGTCTGGCTTTTCCTCGTCCTGATTCGAGCAACTCCCACTCCAAGTCTTTTATCATCTCTTCGCCATGTCCCTTCTCCATTTTCACATATCTTGCTGCTCTGCGATAAAACTTTTTTATTAAATCAACTTGGTTTGTATGCAAGGATCTCAGCCTACCGAACTATGTTCCATTATCGGGCGAACAAGGGTTATGTATGCAAATTCTTTTGACTTCTCTATTAGTCCTCCTTGAGGGAAGGGGCACTGTTGGAGACTGCCTTCGCACGTAGGCCGCTTGGGAGGGCCCATTATGCTATCTGGAATGGAATGGTGTGCTTGCCCTAAGCTCCCCGCTTTACAGATTCTGCGTACGCATCACCTCGATCCCACGACATACCATGAGCTGAGGGGAGAGCCCACAATGCACAACACTACAAACAGCAACTAATGATCACATGCCACGGGGTTGAAGTTAGGTACGACTCTACGCTGGAGCAAGCCCGAAATATTGGAAAGAAACTACTGTATCTCCTTTTTTATATTGTTTGTATTATTTTATTTCTATTTCTCTTGTTCGTTTGTAATTATATTCTTCTGTATATTTAAATTTAAATAAATAAATAAATTAATTAATTAATTAATTGAATTAAACGGAGATGATGATGAAAGAGGTGAAGTGCAATTATGATGGCGAAATGAGTCCGAGGTCCAACACCGAAAGTTACCCAGCAATTCTGCTTCAATTGGTTAAGGGAAAACCTAGGAAACAACACCAACCAGGTAACCAGCCCCAAGCAGAATTTGACTTCCTATCAGCTCTCTGAGAATATTCAGCAGAGCTCTCCTCGGTACAGATTCTCAGGACTCTCACCCTGTGTTAATTTTATGTCGTCGCTCATGCACTACATTTCCTTACATAATTGCAAATTAGCTCATCTGAAAGACACTTCTCCAGGGAATTGTTTAATAACGGGCGATCCGACTGGAGCTCTGAGTTGACAAGCTGCACGACGGCGTGTGGGTGATTTGCTTTGTCTCCGGAGAGCAACCGTCCAATTAGCGAAGTGGCGATCTTTACGACTGAGAGAAGGACGGACAACCGCAGCTCCTGGGTACCCAACTGGCGGACTTCCAGTAACTATTATGTTTCAGATTCAGAGCTCATAAAGATCAACAACGAAATACTTGGTCGCAATTCCTCTTCAACACCGTGCTGCAACATTGAATAGTCCACCGCTGGCTGTGGAGTAACGGTTAGCATGTCTGACCGTGAAACGAGCGGACCCGGGTTCAAATCCTGGTTGGGACAAGTTACCTGGTTGAGGTTATTTCCGGGGTTTCCCTCAACCCATTAAGAGCAAATGTTGAGTAAGTTTCGGCGCTGGACTCTGGACTCACTTCGAAGTTAAATAACCATCTCAGTTGATAAAACGTCGTAAAATAAACTTACAAAAATTAAACAGTACAACTTTTATTATCATCATTAACTCGTTACCAGGCGAAGATTTCAAATCACTTGTCCATGTTGTAGGTACTAATAACTTAGATATTTCAAAATGTACTTTATGCTCGACCATACTGAAATGTAGTAATTATACGCCTGGTAGCAGTCCTTTAATGCATGTCATTAAAGTACACCTACTCATCAAAGTACAGGTGTTCAGGCAATGACAACTCAGCTTACAGGTGTTCAGCCAATGACAAGTCAGCTTTGTACCGTCATAAAACCGTAAGTATCGATTATTCTCGGATATGCATTCCAAAGAGAATTAGCGAAAAGTCACGGAGGCTGAAAATCCAATATTGTCGCAGAAGGTTATGTTCTGTTGCTATAATAATTAGCGTTAATTGTAAATAATATTCAAATAAATTCAATTTGTCACCTCGTTTTTCAATGTCGAATTCAATAATCAAGGTTAGCTATATCAAGTTTAACGGGATTACATCAAGGTCAATGACATTATTGTTCCTCGGAAAAAAATCAATACTTTCGCGTCTGCGCACATCTCACAATTCACGACCTAGAACAAGGTCACTTCCGATCTTGTCAGATACAAATAAAATGTATACATCTGAATACCGGTAATTTCAAGTTAGAAATATGGTCGAGCATAAAAAGTCAAAACTCGCCTATATGGTAATTAAGAAGCTCCGAGCGCAAGCGAGTTTCATAAACATCCATACTCGCTTCTTAATTACTATCATTATAGGCTCGTTGCAAAATGTACTATTCTTACAGGTTTCACTTCTAACGAAGTGATATTTGTCCGTTAATGTTCACTATTCTCACATATCGAAGCTTTTTTTTTTTCATTAGAGAACTTTTTCAAATATTTATTTATCAATAATACAGCCCTGCTGGAAACATTAACGACCAAATGACTGGTGTGCAAACTTTCAAAACCTGACATGTACATTTTCAGAAAATGTTACAAATATGTGTCCCTTTAATAAATAAAGATTTGTCTATTGTGAAATTTTATAGAAATCTATAGCAAGAAAAGACAACCAGTTGATAAATCGTTGTAAAATGAACAAATTAAACAAATATAGCCACATACACACATGTTAGGTCAATTATACAGTGTTCATAGATTTGATAAGAAAGGACGGTCAGTCTCGTTTAAGCCAAGCAATAACGCGGTTCGATCACCTGAACCATCCGTCGTGGTAAATAGTCACTGAAGATGGAGAAGCATCTCCGAAACATGTCTGTCTATTACTAATTTCTTTAACAATTATATTATATTTATTAGTGTTCATATAATTGTAATATATAATCTTTAATGTTTCTTATAAATATAGCCACATTTTCGACCAAGCAGTGGGAAGTTCTAAGCCTGTGAGAATTGGGAAGGGAAATGCTGTTGTTTATAAAATGTAGTTACAGTTTTAAGAAAAGAAATTATGCTACATAACAATCTACATATCTCAACAAACAAATCAAAAGTAATGGCATTTGAGGGAAAATATCCTATTAGATCAAAAATAGTTCTACAAAACAAATCAATAGAGCAAGTAAGATGCTTCAATTATTTAGGATGCTTATTATCTTATGAAAAATAGAAAGGTCTAGATAATAAATTAGGCCTATCAAAGTTCCAGCATATGTGCGGAACAATCCAAAGAACCTTGCGTAACAAAACTAGGAAAGAGACAATGATGAGATTCTATAAGGTTTTGGCAGTCCCACTTGTAACATATGGAAGTGAAAACTGGACATTAAATAAATCTGGAAACAGGAAGATCGAAACGGCTGAAATGCGTTTCTTAAGAAGGACAGCAGGATACACTCTAACGGATCATATTCGCAATACCGATATTAGAGAACAATTACAAATATATGAATTAGTAAACAAACTGACAGACAATACACTAAAATGGTTTCAACATATAGACCGAATGGAGATATGTCGACTATCACAACAGGCGTTACAATATAGACCTAGAGCAGCCGCGGCGAAAATGCGACTCACGAGCACATTGTGGCTCGCAGTGCTTTTCTCTCGCTTCCTACCTACAATCCCCACCCTCTCACTCGAGTACTGGAGTCAAACTCCGTTCTATTTGTATTTGTCTCGGACCTGCGAGTGGCGTATCGTCGCAATATCTCTCTCGATACCATGTACCTCGATAAAAAACGAAAGTTTGAAGTAGGATGGGAGGATGCATTCTTTTGCTTACAATATGATGAAAATATTAAATGTATGATTTGTTCACAAATATTACTAGGAAAACGGTTGTATAACATAAAACGGCATTATAAGTTACTACATGTTACTGATGAAACATTAATAGGTTAAGTGTTGTCATTGTTATTGTTATTATTATTATTATTATTATTATTATTATTGTTATTGTTATTATTATCATCATCATTATCATCTCTGTACGTCGATTCTTTTACAGCAGATGTACGAATAATGCGGTTAGATTTTCAATTTAAGCTCACAGATTTACAATGTGACGTTAAATGAAAGCTAGATGTAAGGACTTGACAGATATTGAACTTTTCAAATCTTTGGAAAAAAATAAATATTTGAAGCTTCGTTCTTTCGCTTATTCTGTTGAAGCCACGTTCGCTGTAACTTACGTTTGTGAAAAATTATTTTCAACAATGAAAATAGTAAAAATCAAATTTAGATCACGACTGACAGACAAATACCTTCGTGATCAACTACGACAAAGTGACATAATTCCTGATTTTGAAACTTTGTCGCAGAGACATTCTGAAGACAGTTAATTTTAGGTTGTGATAATGTGTCCTATGTTTTCTTGTTCATTTCTTTCTTCGTTACACGTCCTAAATAACTTCCCCTTCGGTTGTCCGCCTCCCTCCATGGGTGCTATGCACGTTGCAGCTTACACAGTGGCTCGGCGCACCATGGCCTTTTCGCCACGGCTGACCTAGAGGCAGACGTTCCGTTGGACGTCCCATGACCAGGTGGAGGGATATGCTTTGAGTCGGCACAGGCTTATAGCCTAACTTTGAAGTAGAAGAAGAAGAAGTTTTAAGAAAATAATCGTTTTGCTAATAAATAGACTATATTTTGAGCCCTGTCATTGACACTTCTGAGTTACATGATGCTTGGTAATGAGGTCTGTGTAAAAGTAGTCCTTAAACCATCGGAATGTTACTGCAGAAGTTTGCCTGGATGGAATTAGGTTGAGTTTGTTGTAAATTACCGCGTAGGCGCTTCCTCAAAAGCATGCTCGTTATTTAGACTTCCTTGGCCATGCGACATGCACAGATCAAGACCATTACCACGCCAGGAATCGAACCGAAGTCCGTCACAACTTGAGGCACAGCGGTTCTTCACAATGTCTTCAAAGCTCGAGATCAATAAGATCATTCCATCTTCCGCATTTATGCCAAATAACCGCACCAGTTGGAAAAACCTCGTTACAGTAACAATGGAGGGTGAAACGAGCGTGGAGGAATTAGAGTATTGATCAGGTGAAGACAAATTTCATGCAAACTGCGAAAACCTCTCGCAGTGCAGTCTTTTGTTATTGGGATGGAATTTGTGAACAACAAGAGAATTCATGTGGATCCGAGTGGTGCGCAGAAAGGCTGAGAAAGAGGAGGATGGGGTGGAAGGATGGGGGAAATGAGGGGTAACTTAATTACAAAATCTCGTAATAACATCCCTGACGACTCATCTTCAGGCGAGCCCGACCATTTGCGCTGCCACATTTAACCCAGCGCAGAAAATCTTAACCACCGGCAGCAGTAATACAACCAAATGAAAAATATTCTGCCCTTCCCTTCCACTTCCACACATAGGCCTATCCGAAACCACAGAAAGAAGGAAAGTAAAGGAAAATCGGACTCTTGGAGCATCTTGAGAGATATACGTGACTTTTCTCGAAAGTTAATTAAATTCTAGTCTTTATAAAAGGATTAATTAGCCAACGACGAGAATGTCGGCAAGTATTACGATGAAGGTGGAAGGGGGGGATCATGATGACGATGACGATTATGATGATGATGGGTCGTATTAGCCGGTTCTCAGTCTTCATGGCGGTATAGTTTTCATTATTTCTGGAGTTCTCGCTGTCGTTTGAGGCAGATAAGTGAGGGAGACATAAAGATGGAAAGAAGATTTCGTATAAGTTTCCCTGGCGCTGGCAGCGAAGGTAAGGAAATGGAGGCGAGCGAGGTGAAACGCTCTGCTTTTAACGTAAAGGGAACAAAGCTGCGGCCAGCCTAGCATGGAGGAAATTAACGCAAACTCTCATGAATGTTTGAATCTTTGATGTTATCATTCCTCTTCAAACATGAACATCTGTACTTCGTGGCATATCTGAGCTTTTAATCAACTCTCTTAAACAAGGTCGGTATTAGATATAGGGGAGACTCGTCTAATTTGGCAATATTTTGTATTTTGACACAGTTTGTTGTTATATATTCTGAAATTAAATATTCCTCTATTATGGAATGTGTTTAAACACTAAATCCCAATAAACCTCTGAAAGAAAATTCTACAAATCTAAATTACTTTACAAATAACACACTAATAAATAACAAATTACATATTTCCAGATTTGGTACTTCATCAGGATAATTTGGCAATAGTACAGGAGTAATTTGGCAATAAGAAATTTTTTTTTTTTTTTTTTCAAAATAAAACAGAGGTATAAGGTTTATAAGACTTAATTTACTGGGACGAGAAATCACTAAATATCATAAACACAAAACAAAAGCAAGAAAAAAAATTGAATGGATTTTTCCGAACTCTTATTAATCTAATTGAAGGGTTGTCTTCTAATTTATGTTGTCGATAGCCCAAACCCAACTTTTGCATTTTGATTACATATGTCACCAGTTTTTACTCTTCCTCAACGGTTAGAGCTATTCTTCCTTTCTTTGATAACGTATCAACGTATTCGGGTCCCGAGGATGCATACAGAAACCTCTTTAAGTTGTTAAAGGTAACATTGTACTTCTTAGAAGCCCTATAAATCGACCATCTAACTTTCAAAACACTCCCAACCGCAGCCCGCAAATCATCTTTGGAATATCTTTCAGAATAATGTCTTCGTTCTCTTGGCATATCTGCAACACACCACACACACAGTGCAGCATTGAAGACTAAAAATCCCTCATACGTCCCTATCTTAAATTTTACCATCAGTACACATTCTTGTTCAAAGAGAGCAGCAATATATCACTATAAAGGAAAATGGCTAATTCACACTACCCTGGAGAAGACATTTTTTGCTAAGAAGAACATAAAATGAGCTAAGGACTGATGAGTTATTAACAGAAAATATATCCCGGGTAGCTCAGTTGGGAGAGCGTTGGTACGTTTAACCAAAGGTCCCGGGTTCGATACCCGGCCCCGGAACAATTTTTCCCTCGAAATTATTCAAATTAACTTTACAGGGAGTTATACCTGGAAGCTTGATTTGCATAATACACGTCACTGTACGTAACAAATAACCACAATTTAAGTCACACAGAGTTAGTGTGCACTCAATGTTGGTTGCTTGACATTTGTCAGCCCACTTTGAGGTCTGTGGATATAGAGGGAAAAATTGGATCGGTGCCGGGTAGAGTTCCCGGGTAGCTCAGTTGGGAGAGCGTTGGTACGTTTAACCAAAGGTCCCGGGTTCGATACCCGGCCCCGGAACAATTTTTCCCTCGAAATTATTCAAATTAACTTTACAGGGAGTTATACCTGGAAGCTTGATTTGCAGAAAATATCAATTATATAAATGGCTTACCTTATAATATGGAACCTCAGCTTTTGATATGTAATGCACAAACAAATGTAGGTAATGAATAACACTTTTCTTTCGTCTTTGTATACACACGTTCACACAACCAGCACGTCAAATGGAAGTATTCAACACTTCTTTCTATTAGTAACAATATCTGCCACTATAATGCGCGAATTCGAATGAAACGAAAACTAAAGGTACACTCAGATGTTGCACTCAATGATCGTGTCATTGAACTTCTTAAAACTCTGGAGGAAATTTGGCAATAGAAGAAATACAAGAACATTGCCAAATTTCCCATATTGCCAAATTTTCCGAGTTTCCCCTAAGTATGCAGGGTAGGACACTATCTTCTACTGTGATTGTATATCGTCATGTAATGTTAAGTCACAGGCATAACAATTTTAAAACTGTATTTCTTAAAATACGTATAATTATTTAATGAAGAGTACGCGCATATTTTGTTATTCTTGCCCCATAAAACATTTTTTTCCTTTTCTCCTTATAAAGTCATATTTATATGCGGATGATCTTGCTATAACAATTACTGGATACGATAGATTGAAAATTATTAATGATCTTGATGCAATCAACTGAAAAATAGAAGATTGGTGTTCAGCTAATTCTCTTTGCTTAAACAAAGAGAAGATACAGAACTTAGAGTTTTCCTTAAACAATAGAATCAATTGTAAAGAATCTGTAAAATTTTTAGGAGTGCATATACAATCTACACTTAAATGGGACTGTCATATTGACATACTATCTAAGAAACTCAACAAAGGTATTTTTATGTTAAGGAAATTAAAAACACATGTTAGTGTTGAAGTGCTAAAATCCGTATACTATGCTTATATCCATAGCCATCTGACGTATGGAATAATAGTTTGGGGTAATGATCCTAAAATAATAAAGTTATTGAAATTACAAAAGAGGGCAGTAAGAAAAATTTGTAATGTTGATAACCGTACACATTGTAAACCTTTATTTCGGACACTTGAAATTTTAACTGTACCGTCTTTGTATATTTTAAGTTGTTTAATGTATGTACAAACAAATATTAATAATTTTACTACAAATAGCTCAGTGCATAGCTATTCTACAAGGCATAAAAATGATTTAAGAAAAGGACAATGTAACTACACTACTACTAATAGCAGCTTTGTAGAGATTTGTAAAAAGTTATATATCGGTAATGTTTTGCCCGACAATGTTAGACATTTAAGCTTGAGGCTTTTTTAAGAATGAAATTAAAAATAAATTAATAGACTTGTCACTATATAATATCGGCGAGTATTTTAATTCTATATAGCCGTATACCTTTTAAGGAGAATTATCTATATGATATTATAAAATGTGATTATTTCCTTGTATGTAACTTATGAACATATTGCTTACTTGTAAATCTTTTTCTGGTATTTAAATGTTTTTTCTTAACATGACATTTTCATATGCTGCATTGTACAGTCTTTGGAATTAAATAAATATTATTATTATTATTATTATTATTATTATTATTATTATTATTATTACTATCCTGTCTTTTATCAGACTTACACACAATTCATCTGACCACACACCAGATAGGCCTACAGACATTTTAGTTGCAGGTGTTATCACAAGAAGTTAATCCGTCTCTAGATTTGTTGGAAATTCAAACAGACCTCAACATCTACTGTCTATTCTATCATTTAATATTGTATTTGTTTTGATTAATAAATTTGGCAGTAGGGTGGAACTAGTCGTGAGTAAATGGTTTGGTACCGAACAAGATCCTATGGTCCTGAGCCACCTTTCCTCAAGGTTTGTTGCTCCGCGACGGTACCAGTTTCTGGTTTTTGATACGAGGAATTCGGTGATATGCATTTCAACGCAGAAAGTGGCCATAAAGAAAACAGGTACCTAGTAATACAGGCTACATGCCAGGCGTGGTCCAGCTTGGTTGTTTGAGCAATGTGGTCCCGTATTGTCCTGTTGCAAGATAATTTTATTTCGATTAACTAATGCCTCTCTCTCAAAACTTCATGAACTCGTTCTTGATGTCGAGAATAGAAATTTGCATGGACTGCATGTACGTTTGGAACAAACTCCTAGTGAACCACACCACTCAAAATTCCACCACAACTTAACATTACTTTAGGACCGAACCGATTTTATTTAACGGTGACTTTGACAGGCTGACGGCGATCGAGCCACTATTTTGAGGTGTCAGGGTTGAGCTAATATACCCATTTTTCTTCATGTGTAACAATTCTCCTGATAAATCTATCGTCGATGAGATTTGCGATAATCTGAGGACAAATATTCACTGTGCCTTCAACCTGTTCAGGTGTGAATTCAGGAGGTTCAGATCTACACCTTCTGTATGATTATCTAAGAATCTTAATGTGGGATGTTCTGTATCTTTTGAAGCACCAATTTCTTCTGACAACCTACGAATAATCTACGTATATTTCTGTGCATTTTCTTCCAAAACCCTGCGTGTATTCTCAATATTCCATACCATGGGTCTTCCAGGACGTTGTACATCATTAATGTCTCCTTCAATATTACTGAAACGCAGGAACAATCGTTATACTAAACTCTCACTAACGACACTTTCACCCTCGCCTTCACACATTTTTCGAGCCATGGAAGCCACTTTATAATCTGTTTCTAGAGTGCTCTAGAAGAACTCTAATCTCAAACTTTATCACCTCGACTTTATATGCTTTGTATTAACAATTTGACAATCTTCCTCTTATATAATCGTGAAAACTTTGTAACTAACGTCAAAAAATGACTTTCATACTCCATCGCCAAGTCTATCATGCTATCAAAAAGGAGTGCGTTATATGGCAGTAAAAATTTTTAATAGCCTCCCTATCGATACGAAAAATGAAACTCAAAACATAAGATTATTTAGGGCCAAATTAAAGAAGTGCCTAATTTCTCACGCCTTCTATTCTGTAGGTGAATTCATGACATTCAATAACACTTCATGAAATTGATACTAAAACTTTGTGTTGTACTAGTAGACTATATTGTAAATCTCGTCTGTATATATTTCATCTAGACTGTGACTATAAATTAAGATTTTATAATAGTATTAAGTTTCTTGACTTGTTCCATATTCTAGCTGTGAAGCAATGTATGAATACCATGGGATGTTAATAAATACAATATAATACAATACAATACAATACAATACAATACAATACAATACTGTCACATAATCACATTACGCAATAGTAATCATATATCCCAGTAAATTGGATTGCCCAACTAATGAAAATAACTGAAATCTCACAACACACCAAACGTATGAGACGAGCTAACATCACAAATGCGAGCTTTCCTGCTCATGGGGTCGGCATGACGCAAAGTCAGCGCTGAGACGTCATAGGATAGTCACAAACACCCAGTCCTATGGTGGAAGATAAATTTATTCCATTAACTACGCCGGAAATCGAACCTCTGATCGGTTGGTTGGGAAGCGAACGCGTTATCCACACAGCCACGACGGCGGACATGTTATTTCACCTCTTGACGCTTCAAGGGAAGTTTACACGCAGGCAACGTGATATCCCGTGACTAATGCAAAGACGGCGCCACGCCGCCATGTCACGGGACTGATGTGTCGACTGGGACAAGATCGCAGCCAGGAAGATAGGAAGAGAAGTTGAGGATAATAAAGAGGAAAGAAGAAAAATCGGTGTCATGTGAATGACACATCTGTACACTTTACACGGTGACTAATAGACCTGCTCTTTTACGTAAGCTGCTATCAAATAAATTGTGCACAAACATTGCCTGACATATCTTTGTGGGTCGCACACAAAAGTCACGTTTTATAAATGTCAAAAATTGTGCGGTATAAAATAACAATTTGTACAGCGTTTTACACTGCAACATTATTCTCCCAATGGCGATACACAAAGGCGGGAGTGCCGCAGGGCTCCGTTTTAGGACCACTACTTTTCTCTATCTACATTAATGACGTATCAAAGAACTTACAGTATTGCCGATATCACCTCTATGCCGACGACCTACAACTTTACATACATTCCAGACCCAATACGATCAATGAATCGATTGACAAGTTAAATTGTGACCTAGCCACTGTCTCCACTTGGGCGGCCAATTTCGGACTCGCACTTAACCCAAGTAAGACTCAAGCCATAATTATTGGACATAAGCGTGTAGTTAACTCCTTAATAACAGTAATCTTTCAGTTGTTACCCTTAACAACACGCTAATCCCTTATTCATCTGTCGTAAAAAATCTTGGCTTCTTTTTTGATAATAATCTAAGTTGGAATTTTCAAGTTAAAGAAACGATAAAGAAAATCTGTTCCTCCTTTCACTCTTTGAGTCGCTTGAGAAACTTCTTGCCCCAGCAACTAAAACTTACCCTAGTACAAACCCTAGTAATGCCGCACTTCGATTATTGTGACGTTTTGTTAAGTGATCTAAGTTCTGAACTGTCAGTCAAGTTACAGCGAGCTCAGAATATGTGCATCAGATACGTGTGCAACATCCGACGATATGATCACATATCACCGTCCTTCGCAAGTCTCTCGTGGCTCCGACTTAAAGAACGCAGAACTTTACACTCTTTGTCTTTACTCTTTCGAATTCTGCACACCTCAACACCAAATTACCTTTCGTCTCGTTTCTCTTATCTATACTCTAACCACGACGTAAATACCAGATCACTTATCTGTGGCACGCTAAATATACCTCTTCATAGAACATCTTGTTATTCCTCATCTTTTACAATATCCACCTCGCGTCAATGGAATTCCTTGTCACAAAGTATTAGGGGCTGCAAGACAACAAACACCTTTAAGAACAGCTTAAAAGATAACCTTATTAGCATTTCACTCAATCATACTGATTTAAAATATTACTGACTACACTGTTGCTTTTTTCTTTAGACATCATCCTGATTGTGCTGCATTTTCAAAATTGTCTCATAATAATCTCTTTCTATTATCTAATATAATTTGAAATATATTAACATTCTATGTATTTTAGTTTAATTCTGCTACCCAGTTTATTTCAGTGTTTAATTAATAGTTCATAGTATTTTGTTGTTTAATTCGTAAATAACTCTTGTATACATGTAACTCTCATCTAAATCAAATTGTTGAATTCTTTGTAAGTTCATGCATATGTATATACACTTTTTGCTGGTTGTGTGGAAGAGAAGGCCTTACGGCCTTAACTCTGCCAGCTAAAATAAATCATTATTATTATTATTATTATTATTATTATTATTATTATTATTATATATTATTCTTATAAAAAATCGTTACTAAGGATTTAATGTTACAATATACTACATGTTAACCCTCCGTAATGAGATTGTGTACATATTTCTGCAGTAATGCCATTCGGATCGGTGTGCTACAAATTGTAATTGTTCATGTTCAGAAGAAAATTCACACGTTAAACATTTAGATGTTATCATTAGGATAGCCATATAACTTACTCGTATTTATGAAACAGAGTCTGTAAAACTATTCACAAACTGCGAAAATATGTACTCATTCATAATACAAGAATAATAAATTTAGTAATATTTGAGAGAGACTATACTTAGGTATGTCCCGTGTCGTGGCGTCGCGGTCTAAGGCATCCCGCCTAGGACTCGCGTTACGGAATACGCGCTGGTTCGAGTCCTCATGGGGAAGAAATTTTCTCATGACATTTCGGCCAGTGTATGGGACCGGTGCATCGTGATGCACTTGGGGAGCTACGATAGGTAGCGAAATCCGGTTGCGAATACCAGCTATAACGGCTGGGGGATCACCGTGCTAACCGCACGATACCTCCATACTGGTTGGATGATCGTCCACCTCTGTTTCGGCATGTGGGCGTGAGGCCAGCAGCCGGCTGGTCGGTCTAAGTACAACAAAGAAAAAATAATAAACCCAATTCAAAAGAAATAAAGCCAGTAAAATAAGGAATTACGAATCATACCAATAAAGACAAAAATAATATAAATGTAATGGAGAAGAATAGAAATAGTATTAATCATCTTAGAGGTATTATTATTATTATTATTATTATTATTATTATTATTATTATTATACTTAGGTATGGTATAATTGGTTGGGAGAAAATGTCAAATGACGTCTTATTCCGTTGTCTGTACTTAAGAAAGAGTAATAATAATATATTTGTCAAAACCTGTCGCTTACCCATCACATTTGATTTTTTCAGAATTTAGTGTTCATAATATTGAACAATTTACAATTTAATTCTGTTAATCTTCTTTCATAAAAGTAATTGTAAGCATCTTCTTTATCATATAGATGAAGATTATAGAATCAGTTCATAAAAATAAGTTCATAATTAAATAACATTAATAATGATATTTTCAGTAAGAGAATTAAATGTTACACTTCTTTAAAATGGAACAGTACATTATTAAACATTTTTCGTGTAGACACTTTTATTTTCTCTCTTTCAACTAGTGCATTTCTCTTTTGTTTCCTCAATTTGTGCTTAAAATTTTAAACATATCACTTAACTTCCGACATTATTTTATGTAACTGAGACTGCCTCAAGCTCTTTTGGGTGCAAACTTTAGGCCTATTATATTTCAAATTTGTATTAAGTAATAAGGCCTATGTAATTTCAATGCATGCAATTATAACAAATAACAATAGGGTTCACAACAAGTGATCACTAATATTCAAGAAACAGGGACTGTCAATATGACTCAGAATGTCTCAAACTTAGGCTGATATGTCTACAAAATGTAGATACAATTCTTTGGATAATGAGCGATATCTGGTAGGAATTTTACTGAAAACGAACTGTACGGTTCCATTCATCAGCTTAAAGACCTGACTTCCACTTAGGCCTATATTTTATTTCTGTTGTTCTTTTTCCATAAAAACCCGTTTTATTTAATGTGTAACATTCCCGGACAAATTGACTCGTAGATTCTTAACATGAAGGAAATCAGTCAAGTAGATTTAGTTTAGGGGAAGGCGCTATACAAGGATACAGTATATGCTAGAACTTCTTCGATGATAAAAAATAGTTGCAGCCGACAAATTACTCTTCAAGGAACGACCACTCATATAAATTGAGGGAAAGAAGACAGAGGACGGACACTGAAAATTTTTTTCTCAATCGTACTATCAGGGACTGGAATGCTTTACCTGCAGACTTACTAAAGGCTTTACCAATAACCAAAATGTATTTAAAAATAGGCTTAAGAACTTTACTAATAGACGGTAGTAACTGTTTAAAGGGTGTAATTGATATCTTGTTATTTGAAGTGTTCTATCGGAGAGGAAGTGTGTTGTGTCAGTAAAGTGTGTAGTGTCAGTGAAGTCTATCGTGTAAGTGAAGTGTGTTGGTGTCAGTGAAGTGGCTGTGCAAAGTATTTGAACAGTGAAATGGTTAGAAGTGTTAGTGAAATCAGGTAGAATCAGTGCAGTGAGTGAGTTGACAGCGAAATAAGTGTAGTGCCGGAAGGTACTTGTGCAGGTATGAACCTGTCACACTCGTGGGTCTTAGTTCGAACTTAGTGTTAAGATACAAATTAGATTTACTTTAAATATTATTTTAAGTGACCATGCTTCATTTAATTTAGGATGCTCCTTGTTATTATTATTATTATTACTATTATTATTATTATTATTATTATTATTATTATTATTAATTATTGTTTTATTAGTTGTGTTTATTATTAATTGTCATTATTGAGTGTAATTAGTTGCCAATGCCACCGGGTATATACCCATTTGCAATGTGAATAAATACATACACATACATACATGATATGAAAAGTGGAAACGTACTTATTTTCCTCAATATTTTGAACTATGTTCTCTCAGCAAGACAATAAGCCTACTGTCTTATTACAGGAATTAAAATTTGCAAAGGAGAAGAAGGGGAAGAAAGAACGAGAGAAGACGTGAAATCATCATTATCATAACCATCATCATTGTTATCATCGTCATCTTCATTTCCATCACCATCATGTACTTCCGTTCCTTTTGAAGCAATGGGTGATCCGCTAGACAAGGGACACATTCAGTCCCTGTAGAAATAAAATCGGATCCGAGGTTTCTATGGGTGGCGCAGTCGGTATAGTGTTGGCCTTCTGTGCCCGAGGTCTCGAGTTCGATCCCGACCCAGATCTATGGCATTTAAGTGTGCTTAAATTCGACAGGCTCATGTAAGCATGTAAAAAGAACTCCTGCGGGACAAAATTCCGGCACACCGGCGACTCTGATATAACCTCGGCAGTTGCGAGCGTCGTTCATCTTCTTCTTCTTCTTCTTCTTCTTCTTCTTCTTCAATGTTTAGGCCTTTCGGCCTGTTCCGCCTCCATTAAAATTGATCTCTCCAACGTTTTGCTGGTCTTCCTAATGATCTCCTTCCTGATGGATTATAATTCATGGCAGCTCTCGTTATACTTGTCGTTGGCATGCTGTTTACATGTTCTTTCCAATTGTGTTGATATTCTTTAATAAGTTGGATTATACTATCTATTTTTAATTCTTTTCTAATATCTTCATTTCTTTTTTTGTCCAATAGTGTATAACCCACAACATATCTAAGAAATTCCATTTCACCTGCTTCAATTCTTCTTTCTTAGTTTTTCTTTAGAACCCAAGATTCGCAGCCGTGTAGAAGGGACGGAATTGCCATTACTTTGTAATATTTGATTAACGTTTCCTTTCTCACTTTCTTCTCCAGTGTTCTACGTATTGTTCCACAGAAATAATTGAATTTATTTAATTTTTCCTCGATTTCACATTTTTGCCATATGTTATTGAACAACCTAAGTATGTAAAAGTGTTGATTTGTTCTATTATTTTGTTCTCTACAACCAATTTCACTCTTATTGGTTGAGATCCAATAAATGCCATCGCTTTAGTTTTATTGGTCGATGTTTTCATATTAAAACTTGATGCAATTCGATATAATTTGAAGACTGCCTATTGTAAAGCATTTTCACTCTCGGTAATGAGCACTTGATCATCAGCAAATAAAACTGTAGTATAATTTATGTCATTTAATTTAAAATCTAATGATATTTCATTCCGCCATATTCGTATGACTTCGATCATGTATAAATTAAAAAGTGTCGGCGACAAAGGACATCCTTGACGGACTCCTTGATTTAGTTCTGCCATTTTATTATTACGGGAAGTTTCCAATTGTATAGATATAAACACTGTATCACTCTTATTAAGTGGGATGGAATTCCTTCATTTCCTAATATTTTCGTTACAAAACATAATTACAATTATAATCGGACCCGTGTCCGGTGCGGAAATGTGTCATCGGAATTTTCCATGTAATTATGAGATCTTTTTGTACGGTCAGATCATTATGATCCTTAAAAACATGAACATAGGGTAGGACAGGGTGTAATTGCATCATTAAATGGGGGCTGTAAAATCGATGTGGAATCCATAGTTTTGCAATGGGAGGGACGAAGTGAGTGTGGAAGTGAACGTCACATGTGAGAGACTAGCTCAATCGTTTAATTCGATATGCAAGTCCCTTAAGTGGACTGGCAGCAGTGAGGAATGAAGGTGAAATGGGGTTCTTTTCACATCCCCTTCGCGTTTCACGTAGGAGGGTGGAAATAATGCGACAGCATCGTGGAGGTATACAGCTACGCATTTCAAGATTTTCAGTGAATCCCTTCCTCACGGAACTTCAATACATTTTTATTCTCTTCTCACACGATGTCTATTAATGTAATAATGTTTAGTTAGAGCTCATAAGTGACATGTAGTCAACAGCGTCTGTGTAAGCTACTTGAATTCATTCATTCATTCATCCATTCATCCATTCATTCATTTCTGTATTTGTTCTGGTGGACTTCGGGCCAACAGGCCTTTTCTTCCACACTCTTCAGAAATGCAATAAAACTACAAGAAAAAATATACAGCATCATGCAAATTGATGTAATGTAGAAATTCAAAATAATAAAATTTAATCTCACATATTAAGGAATGATACAAAGTAAATGCATAGGCCTATACAAGAAATAAAATAACAGGATACTCAGCTTCATTATTATTAATCAAGGAAAGATAAGTTCTTCTAATATCCTCGCACAAAGACAAGAGAAAGGGTTAATCTAAGAAAAGGAAATTATTGCCAAAGATAAAAACATCAGCATAAACCTGGCAACTTCTTAGCAACGGATTTCGTGGGATTAAACATACATTTCCTAAACTGTGATAGTGTCCGACAATCCCTCACGTCACTAGATAACAAATTCCAGAGGCGAGGCAATGCTACAGTATAGGAGAATGAGTATGGGTGGAAAAACATGAAGAACTTGATGCTGATTTCATGTAGTAGTGAGGAACTGAATGCGTGAAGACTTGTAATTTGGAGAAGAATTATAAAAAAAAAAAAAAAATTGTATAGAAATGAAAGAGCGTCCACGATTTCTCCCAAACTACTAGAGCAATGAAGGCTAATTTTATGCAATTACTTTCGGATTTCACCTGCTCTGAATTGAAAAAAGATGAAACAATGAAATTATTAAATTTATTTCTCTACGAATTGCATCCTTCTATGGTATACGTCCCACAGTTTGGGAAAAGAGTATGTCACAGTATAATTCAATCCTTGCACAAACATACGGAGCACGTACAAGACAGATTTTAGTGTAATACGAGAAATTAAAAGTTTCAAGACATTTGTAAACAATAAAAATAAAAAGTGTATGGAATGTTTCTTCGGATAAGAAGAAAGGATATTATTTTTCCATCCCTAATTCAGAACATGAGGAAAAAGTCACGTTCTAACGACGGCAGAGAAAGAGGCAACGTGCAGCCTACACACGAGAGTTGTCCGGAGCACATGTGACCGTATTGGAACAGTTTTTAATGTAACTTCCATCCCGTAATAATAATTGAATTTATGATTCACCAAGTTCTGTTTATAACGCTACTTTTATAGTTCCCCAGCAAACAAAATAAACACAGCTGTTCAAATATCTACGAAGAACTTTCATTTATCTCGTTTATCTGTAAAGTTCTAGTGCATGACACCCTACTAGCAGAAAATTGCTTTTGTTATTATTATTATTATTATTATTATTATTATTATTATTATTATTATTATTATTATTATCATCGACACGACATAAGATTGCTTTGAACCATTCTGCCTTCTTCAGATTTTTTATTGTATCAATAAATTATATCCTAACTGGAATTGTATTATCATTTTTATGACAATTAATATTTCGTTTTGGTTTCAGTTGTGGAAATCCTTCGCCATGTGCCCAGCCTGACTTATTAAACACGTAAGGAACGCGTAACCATTTCCTTTTGGACAGATACATTAAATTATATTAAAGTAATATATATAATTTGAACTGGTAATGGAAATTGCGGGAAAACGGCTGAACGGACTTTAATAAATGACCCCTCATTTTGAAGCTTGGAAATCAAAGTTTTTCAGAAAAATAGTCGTTTTCAGTGAAATGTCAATTTTTCAACATAATTTTCCTATTTTCCAAAATCTGTCGTCAGTTTTGAGAACTAGCTAATTGCATTTCAGAATAAAACAAAACACACACTACGGTAAACAATATTACATGAAGGCCATGATCTGCAAGAATTCTGACATATTTAGAGATCAAATTAAATTGGTTATTAAAAACTTAACTTACTAAAAAATTATTTACAGGTTCATTCTGTGTGTGTAATTTTCTGGGTACAGCTGTGTATTGGATATTAAAAACTACAAAACTTGAGTTGATTTGATGACATTATTACCATTAGAAATGAAATATTATTGTTGTTAATGCCATGATGTGACTATTTTTCATTAATTATACATATTAATGTTATATTGATGATATGAAAGTGAAACGTTTTGGGGTTATATAAGTAGATGTAGAGAATAACTTAAATTAGATTTTTATTTCTATATTTTACTGAGTGACGGCTATATAGTAGGCCTATATATAGTATATGTTACTGAAAGCTATAAAACTTACGTAAGTTAATAATATTATTAAAAATCAAATATTTTTATAGTTATTAATCAAGTGGGGTTGGGTCTTTTTCATATATTTAATGGCGGTGTGGTGTAGATATTTATATGCGTGGTTCTCTTCAGTATTGGCTCGAGAGAGAGTAGGTTTCATTATTATGGAAGCAAATAACTTTCCGAATGTCTGGTATTCTTCATTGAAAATAAATCTGAAAAATGTTTATTTGAACGTCTAATGAACTTAGTTTGCAGCATTTGCTGCACAAGCCACTAGTATTACAATATTTTCAACATGAAGAGCATAAATTCATAGTGTAACAGCCTTTGTAACAACCCCTCAAATGAACTGTCCATTAATAATAATAATAATAATAATAATAATAATAATAATAATAATAATAATAATAATAATAATAATAATTCATATTACATATCTCACTTTTTTCCTGAAAGAATTTCTTTAAATTTTTTAAATGTTTGCTTTACCTTCAGTTGTTGGTATTGCAGTAGAAAACAAAGTTAGTCCTCCCCCCCCCCTAAATTTTCAAAATTTAAAACTTTGTTGCTTAACTTCACGAATCATATTGTATATAGAAAACAATTCACCAGGCTTTTGAGTGATGGGTGCAATCTTAAAATGGGTACATTTGACATCCATACTTCCTCTGGTAGGTCTTGATAACTTCGTGTTTTCAACGTTCATATTTAACATCATAGTGGCTCCATTCATTTACTAAACGAGACAGTAGACCAAGTGAACAGCTTCAAATAGGCCTACTTGGGATGTACTATGAGCAGAAATCTCAAAAGGAGAATAGCAATGACAAAGGAAGCTTTTAATAGAAAAAGGACTAAGGAAGAGACTAGTATGTATGTATTTATTTATTCACACTGCAAATGGGTATATACCCAGTGGCAGTGGTAACTAATTACACTCAATAATGACAATTAATAATAAACACAATAATAAATTAATAATAATAATAATAATAATAATAATAATATTAATAGTGAAGTGCTTTGTTGGAGTGTGGCATTATATGGGACAGAAACGTGGACATTACAACGAAGTGCAGAGAAGCGGCTAGAAGCATCTGAAATGTGGATGTGGACAAGAATGGAGCGTGTGAAATGGACAGACAGAATAGGAAATGAAGTTGTGTTGGAAGGAGTGGGTGAAGAAAGAATGATGCTGAAACTGATCAGGAAGAGGAAAAGGAATTATTGATTGTGTCACTGGCTAAGAATAAACTGCCTTCTGAAGGATGCACTGGAAGGAATAGTGAATGGGAGAAGAGCTCGGGGCAAAAGAAGATATCACACTATAGACGACATTAAGATATATGCGAAGACTAAGAGGAAGGCAGAAAATAGGAAAGATTGCAGTGAAAAACCTGGCCTTGTTTAAACAGTATATGTATGTGAGTGTGAGTGTGTATGTGAGTGTGGGTGTGTATGTGAGTGTGGGTGTATGTGAGTGTGAGTGTGTATATGAGTGTGAGTGTGTATGAGAGTGTGAGTGTGTATGTGAGTGTGTATGTGAGTGTGAGCGTGAGCGTGTGTGTGAGCGTGAGCGTGTGTGTGAGTGTGTATGTGCTTGTGAGTGTGAGTGTGTATGTGAGTGTGAGTGTGTATGTGAGTGTGAGCGTGTGTGAGTGTGAGTGAGCGTGTGTGAGTGTGAGCATGTATGTGAGTGTGAGCGTGATCGTGTGTGAGCGTGAGCGCGTGTGTGAGCGTGTATGTGCTTGTGAGTGTGAGCGTGTATGTAAGTGTGAGCGTGTATGTGCTTGTGAGTGTGAGCGTGTATGTGCTTGTGAGTGTGAGCGTGTATGTGAGTGTGTGTGAGTGTGAGCGTGTATGTGCTTGTGAGTGTGAGCGTGTGCGTGAGTGTGAGTGTGTGAGCGTGAGCGTGAGCGTGTATGTAAGTGTGAGCGTGTATGTGCTTGTGAGTGTGAGCGTGTATGTGCGTGTGAGTGTGAGCGTGTATGTGAGTGTGTGTGAGTGTGAGTGTGTATGTGAGTGTGAATGAGTGTGTATTTGAGTGTGAGTGTGTATGTGAGTGTGAGTGTGTATGTGAGTGTGAGCGTGAGCGTGTATGTGTGAGCGTGAGCGTGTATGTGCGTGTGAGTGTGAGCGTGTATGTGTGTAAGCGTGTATGTGCGTGTGAGTGTGAGCGTGTATGTGCGTGTGAGTGTGAGCGTGTATGTGTGTGAGTGTGAGAGTGTATGTTAGTGTGAGTGTGAGTGTGCATGTGCGTGTGAGTGTGAGCGTGTATGTGAGTGTGAGTGTGAGTGTGTATGTGAGTGTGTGAGCGTGTATGTGAGTGTGAGCGTGTATGTGTATGTGAGTGTGTGAGTGTGTGTGTGTGTATATGAGTGTGAGAGCGTATGTGAGCGTGAGTCTATATATGAGTATGAGTGTGTGTGTGAGTATGAGTGTGTATGTATGTATGTACATATGTATGCATGCACGTATGTAGGCCTACGTATAATCATTTACTTATATTATCAACTTTATTTTTCTATTAGCTATTCTATTACTATACATTGTAGCCAGAAGTTAAATATTCCTCTTGATATTCAGATAACTTTCTACTTAAAACCCTCCTGATCACGGCTCTGCTAACTCGCACACTTGAGCATGGTCCCTGTTTTCCCTTAACACGGCAGTTTCATAATTTAGATAATGCTCAGAGCGTCGCTGCAATTAGTCCTGGCCCGACTTCCCGACAGCTATGCGAAGGCTGGAGGTGACACTCTTCTTCGCTCGGTTTTGTTCAACTCCATTCTCTGTCTCAATTTCTTAAGCTGTAAGAATAACGACGGATGAATTACTCCACAAGCACTACTTTCTTTCGCTTCTTAACTCTGAGCACTTAATGGGAAAATACCTTAATGAAAAACATAAAAAGAAATGTAAAATACTTCCTTTCCTCACTATTAAGCACAAATATATTTTCTGGATTTCGAATTCGCAAATACGTGCAGTGTACCGAATGTTTTGTAGTATGTACAATATGAATATATTTTAAAACACTGGCGCTTCTATTGATTACCAAGGCTTTTAAAAATAAAACAATTGCTTCTACACAAATATATAAAGTTTATTAAAACACTGCTGATAAAATAACATGGAATGCTGGAGGTCATAAATCCACCGGAGACTACTCTTAACAAACAAAAAATAATCACCCTTAGCAAATAACGTCAGAGTTTTTACAGGAAATTATGTTTCTAAGGACCATTTTGAATTAATTTCTGATAAACCCATATACTGTATAGTACGTCCCGTTCGAAAGTCCTCCATATCCAGAAGAAACATTTCGGGTGCAACTGTTGGAAGACCTAGTATAAAAATTATTTTAGCAGAGAAAACTAGGACTAAATTTACCTTGTAGCCTTAATATTACTTAAAAACTTTTTCGCCATAATACAAAATCAAGAGGGTTAATACGTAACGTCCTTGCAGACCAAGTTATGGCCACCTAAAGTGTCAAGATAATCACAATGGATACATACACAACGTTGTCCAGTGATCGTAACTGCGTTTCTTAATCCATGTTTTATCAAGTAAATTATTACCCCTCTCGAAAGAAACTAAGCCACACCAAACACGAACTTTTAAGTCACCAAATCCTTGTTCGTTGCTTGAAAGTTATTTATTTAATAACTTATGTAGGCCTTACGCAATTTTGTGTGTGAAGGCCAGTTTTGTGTGTCGTGAATACGTCAATAAGTTTGGTCGAACACTAGGGTGCCACTCAGAAAGTCGACTGACACTTTTTCAGGAGAGTTTTGTGGCGCCTATAATGTCTAAACTGCACGACTTATCCCAATGAAGTAAACGGCGATACGTTGCAGTTTTAACAATTTCCAGTACTGGTTTAATCAGTGCTATTACAGATTATGGTTTTAATTTTAATTAGTAGCAGTTCTAGTACTGGTAATAGTAGTATCAGTGCTATTACAGATTATGGTTTTAGTTTTAATAACAATAGTAGCAGTTCCAGTATTGGTAATAGTGGTATCAGTGCTATTACACGTAGTGGTTGTAGTTTTAACAACAATAGTAGCAGTTCTAGTACTGGTAATAGTAGTATCAGTGCTATTACAGATTATGGTTTTAGTTTTAATAACAATAGTAGCAGTTCCAGTACTGGTAATAGTAGTATCAGTGCTATTACAGATTATGGTTTTAGTTTTAACAACAATAGTAGCAGTTCCAGTACTGGTAATAGTAGTATCAGTGCTATTACAGATTATGGTTTTAGTTTTAACAACAATAGTAGCAGTTCCAGTACTGGTAATAGTAGTATCAGTGCTATTACAGATTATGGTTTTAGTTTTAACAACAATAGTAGCAGTTCCAGTACTGGTAATAGTAGTATCAGTGCTATTACAGATTATGGTTTTAGTTTTAATAACAATAGTAGCAGTTCCAGTACTGGTATTAGTAGTATCAGTGCTATTACAGATTATGGTTTTAGTTTTAACAACAATAGTAGCAGTTCCAGTACTGGTAATAGTAGTATCAGTGCTATTACAGATTATGGTTTTAGTTTTAACAACAATAGTAGCAGTTCCAGTACTGGTAATAGTAGTATCAGTGCTATTACAGATTATGGTTTTAGTTTTAATAACAATAGTAGCAGTTCCAGTAATGGTATTAGTAGTATCAGTGCTATTACAGATAAGAGTTGTAGTTTTAACAACAACAGTACAGTTCTAGTACTGGTAATAGTAGTATGAGTGCTATTACAGGTAGTGGTTGTAGTTTTAACAACAATAGTAGCAGTTACAGTACTGGTAATAGTAGTATCAGTGCTATTACAGATTATGGTTTTAGTTTTAACAACAATAGTAGCAGTTCCAGTACTGGTAATAGTAGTATCAGTGCTATTACAGATTATGGTTTTAGTTTTAATAACAATAGTAGCAGTTCCAGTACTGGTAATAGTAGTATCAGTGCTATTACAGATAAGAGTTGTAGTTTTAACAACAATAGTACAGTTCTAGTACTGGTAATAGTAGTATCAGTGCTATTACAGGTAGTGGTTGTAGTTTTAACAACAATAGTACAGTTCTAGTACTAGTAATAGTAGTATCAGTGCTATTACAGGTAATAATTGTAGTTTTAACAACAATAGTAGTAGTTCCAGTACTGGTAATAGTAGTATCAGTGCTATTACAGATAAGAGTTGTAGTTTTAACAACAATAGTACAGTTCTAGTGCTGGTAATATTAGTATCAGTGCTATTACACGTAGTGATTGTACTTTTAACAACAGTAGCAGTTCTAGTAATGGTAGTTGTAGGGTCCGTGCTATTACGAGCGGTATTTTTAACAATAATAGTAGACATTTTAGTGCTAACAATTGCGTCAGTGTTGTTCCACGTAATGATTGTAGTTTGACTAGTTCCATCGTTTCAGTAGCACTACTACTAGCAGTTTTAGTACTGTTAACAATGACAATGTAGCAGTTTCATTACTAGCAATGGTTGTGCTAACTTTGGTGCCCGCAGTTGTACTATTCCAGTTCTAGTTGTAGGATTACATTATATCTATTTCAGATGCAGTTACTGTTTCCAATATGAAGACATGGAAAATTATCCCCAATACACATTAACCGTCCTCGCAGATCCTTTCTGAATCACTCTGAACGCTAAATTGCAAGCGACGCGACGTGGCCAGTCAGAGAATCACAGTCTTCGGTCAGAGTGAGGAGCTAAGACAATAAGCCAATCAGAAGTAAATGAACTGCAGAGAATCTTCCATCTTGCTACTTTACTTCCAAAGAATCCTCTTAGATGGGATTCTTAGCGCTTAGGCCCCCTTACATACTAAATCCGTCTATCAATATGGACTGTCTGGTGATTCGGACTTGTATGTATCACACGCAGGACATGGTGGAGACTCCGGTAATCATCTTTAGTTTCTTGCTTGTGGAGACTGAATAACGCGGAATGTAGCAACGATCAGAATTTATGACTGGAAGAGAGAAAATCAAAAGGAAGCATATTTAAAGGCTCAAGTACATTGCGTAATATAGAAGAGTCTTATTTCAAAGTATTTTCTATTCTCTCTCTCTCTCTATTATTTTATGTAAAGCCTTGAAACAAAATACAGAAGCGTTCATTTAGCCTATTCCAATTCAAATGCATTACAATTTAATGAATACATTTTTTTAAATGTAAGTAGTATTGCACCACTTTGCGTTAAAGTGCGGTGCAAGCTGTCAAGAAGAAAGAGAGAATAATTACAGTACGATTTTATGTACTAGAAAATTTTAATTGTCTATCTACGGGTTATTCCATTGTGATGGTTGTGACATTTTTACTAAAATCCATGAAATAAAATATGTTTAAATAATAAAACATTTTAAATTTCTTCAAAATTTGTTTCTACAGTATTTACAGAAGCACTTTAGAATCTATAAAAGAATATTATATAGATACTGTAGATCCTATAAAACATACTTTTCACTTTTTTGTGACGCTTGTGACCATTTCTTGACGAGAAGTTCCCTCCGACAAGAGTTCTTAAGAGATATCTGCGAAGTTTTTGGATAAGTAATATCAACTTTTTTCTTCGCGATACATTACATTTTACTTCTATTTCTCATTTCCTTCTTCTCTCTGCATTTGTTTCTTGTATATGTCTATTTCTATTCTGGTGGTGTGGTGAAGAAAGCCTGATGGCCTTAACTCCACCAGATTAATTAAATAAATAAATAATATAATATAATAATTAGATATTAATGCATAAGGGTTCATTCACAGGTATGAATGACGCTCTAGTTCTTGAGTACTTTTTTATGTGACGGTTGTGACAGTGTATGGATTTTTCATTATATACCATCATATATGCATATACGGAGTGTCCCAAATTAATGTATACACTCTTTGAAATACTATTGCACAGCAAAGAAATGAGATGGAAATACGATTTATGCGGTTTATGATTCAGATAAAACCACAAACACTGGAGGAACTGAGAGTTTAGATTGAACATGCCTGTAATGATATTCCATTAGCAACAATCCAGTTGGTATGTCGCTATGTTGTACGTCGTTTTTGGGAGTGTACTGTGGCGGAAGGGGGCCATTTTGGACATGTAAAGGTTTAAGGAATACAAAACCGCAAACATCGTATTTCTGTCTCATCTCGTTGATGAGAAATAGTGTTTCAAAATGTGTATACATCAATTTGGGACACCCTGTATGTAATTATACATAATAATGTATATTTAGTACTTCTAATGAAATGTATGAAAAATATTAGTACCTATGTTTTGTGTGACGATTATGACATTAACGCCTACTAGCTATGCGAAAACAAATGTAATTAATATATTTAGCATACAAATATAAATAACATGTAACAACTTCCTCCATTAATAAACGAGAAACAATGCTTGCCTTAAAAACAAAAGAATGGTGAGTTGCAAAGCACTGTTTAGCCAATCAAGGAAATAATAAATCAATACATTTAATTTTACCCATTATTTCAATTACAAAGTCTGGATTATTACAGAACACACAGTAATTGGTTGTTACATGTCAATAGCCATAAAATTAATTATTATTTGTCAAAATCTACAAAAAAAATTAACTTCAAAATTTTGGTGGTTATGTCAAAGTTTACATAGAATAACCCCTAAGCGTTAAATAATTATTCAAACTTTGTACAATTAATTCCAATTTTTGCAGGTCTAAACGAACGTCCTGGGCCTATTAGACCTCAGATAACCAGAACAAGACGCGCTTCCCATGTAACACGAAGTCTCATCCCAGAAGAACGTCCTGGCTCCGTTAGAAGTCAATCCTAGGATCACGTCGTGGTACTATTTGACCGGAAGTATAGGCCTACAGTGCTGGTATTGTAATAGGCCTATAGTCTACTCGTCCTATATTAAAGAGGCTAACCTACATTTTTGTTGTTATCATACGCATTATCATCAACATTTTTATTTATTTTGTCCTTTAATTACAAGTCAAATCCATTAAGATTAACTTCAATATTTAATCTTAATATATAAAATTGAATGTGGGTATGTATGTATGTATGTATGTATGTATGTGTATGTTCTCTATACAAATCTACACGTTTTGACCGATATGTGCCAAAGTTTGCACATTTAACCTTCATAACTATGAGAAGAACATAGGCTACATTAAAATTGTGTAAATGGAAGTTAAATTAATTAAATATATAAAAATAAAAATAAATACATCAAATATTCATGTATTATATTAAAATGCAAAATCTTCTACAGTCAATTGTTCTTTATTATTGTCTGTTGTATTCAACATAGACTTTCACGAGGCCTTGGAAATTTTAACACGAAATTAAATTACATTGTTGTTACAGATCATGAAGGCTAAAACTAGATAATTCATGCAATAAGTATCTTTACGCAGTCCAGGTCCGTATTATGAATTCCTCGATGCAGTTTTGTAGATAGTGAGCAGACTGTTTTATACAATTGAATTCTAGAATTCCTTCAAACTACAAGGATTGCTACCACATAATTTACTTAATATTGAATAGCCATAGTAGACCTACTATTGCGAAATATTGACTCACCAAAATTACGCACTAACAAGAATTTGTGTCAAAACTCATGCGAAACGTAATATGAGTGGCAATATTAACTGGAAAAACGAAAGAAGATGATGTTTTTATCCCACGTATTGCTATTATAGCCATTCGACTTTAAGCAATTATTATAAGTTACAGTAATATTTGTGATAATATTACAATATTATAATATTTCAATAATAATATAGAGCCTATTTTACTGTTAACCCGTCTCTTATTAATAAGTTATGGTCTCTAATGACTTGGCCGTTTATAGAAAAATATGATTTTCTGTTGTGGTAGTGTTCTACATTGCCTTCTCCAGGAGAATGAATTCTGCTGAGTTAGTCTCGTTACTGCAAAACACCCTGAAATCCATGTGTTTGATAGAATCCATCCGTTACAGATTGTAGTTTGGCCTTGAAGGAAATTAAATATATTGTGGGCAGAAAGGCTTAATAATGCATAATGCCGTGGTACGATAAATATTATCATCAATCACAATGTTAAATGTCTTAAATATCCCTGTAGCATAAGGTCTTAATGTTGTTAAAACTCTATTCATAGGTGAGATGGAATTATTTCGATTAGTCAGTTTCTTTGGATATTAGTGGCACTTTCTTTAATATTCGCCACTAGGCAGGAGAAAACATAAGTAAATATGGTTCGTTTTGGTTTTATATAGTTCCCTTGTCGAGGTCTCCGATAAGTCTAACAAACAGTTTATTTAGAAATAGACCAAAATTTAAAACCCGGGCAACCCCGGGTAATTTAAGCTAGTTATAAATAAACAATTAAAGTATTTTACAACCACATGACCAACAAACCTCAGATATCCACTCTCACTGACCTCAGTTCAGTCAAGCTACCAATTGAGCTATCTCGTTTTAGCTCTTAAATAAATACATGATAGAATGAATCATACAAGAAGACGTGGCTAACTCAAAAGACAGTCTCAATTAAAACACTTCTGCGCCGATGGAGACTATGTTAACACAAACGTAAGGAGAGTTTTTCATCATCTACTTCTCGTACCTGGACATTAAAGACACCACAAAGGCTGGGTTGGCTTCCACAGCTATAGCTAATGGGATGGATTTGCATTTATTAGAGCAGACGAAGAAGGGAACGAAAGAAGGACGAGAGGGAAGAAAGGGGGAAAGGTTTTTGACCGTGCACAAAGAGAATGTCTTAAAAAGGAGGAAGGGAAAGAATCTTAAACAGGCAACAAAGAGAGAGAAGAAAACGCAGAAAAAAATCAATAGCAATATCTTCAGTTAATGGTAGTTGTAGCACCACCTCGAAGCCATTACGACCTCTACCGTTCCGATGTTAATGTACGCCTTGGTACTAGACCAGGCTTGTATAATCGCTGTAGAGGGTGGTTTGGAAAGGATCCCAAGAATGAAGAACGAAACATCCCCCGCGGCTTGCAACAGACATCTCTCAAGCCAAGTGTGTGAATTAAGGCGCTACCCACGCGGGGAGACAGGCTGAAGGAAACCGTAGTCTATTGATTTCGTAGTTTACCTTAATTATTTCTCTCTCAAGCACTGAAAGTCTGTTGCACGTCACGAGGTATGGAGGGAACCCACGACTCTTATGACTACGACGTAGGTTGCACACAGGGGTGGACGCAGGATTTTTTTTTTTTCGGGGAGAGATTTGAGGAGAAGTAAAAATGGAGTAAAGAGAAATAAGTTTATATACTCACAATTTATTTCCGAGTCACAAACATTTACAAGTTGGCCTGAGTAGCGTAGTCGGTATAGCCTTCTGTGCTCGAAGTTGCGGGTTCTACCCCAACCAGCTCGATGGCATTTAAGTGTGTTTAAATGCGACAGGCCTCATATCAGTCGATTTACTGGCATGTAAAAGAAGTCCTGAGGGAAAAAATTCCGGCACACCGGCGACGCTGATGCAACCTCGGCAATTGCGAGCGTTGTTAAATAAACCATAATTTTTTTTTTTTTTTAACATTTACAATGACTGCAATACAAAAACAATGACAGAATGACATTTGCAGAAGAAGGCGACGAGGCTTTTCAGACATTTCATCCAGTACTTCATGAGCTTTTACTTCTACATTTTTATGTATATACATCAAGGCCAGTCCATTTAATCTGTCTGCTCCTCAAGTAAGTCTTCAAGTATCGCAATGTTGAGAACGACCGTTCTGGTGTTGCTGTAGTTACAGGCAATGTGCAGAAAAGTTTCAGCGCCTTGTGAGTGCAGGGAAAAATAATTTCATTGCACCTGTTCAAAGATGATATAAAACAGTAGGTATTAGGTGAAGATTTTTCTGATCAAGGAAATTTCTTCTCCACATCTTCAATTCATTGAAGAAAGGCTCTGGTGATGCATCAACATCATTGGGCCACTGATTTACTATAGCCTCAACAGCAGTTTCTAAATCTTCATCTGATGATCGCACTGTGTTTTTAGGCAGAAAAGTTTGTATGGACTTTAGCATTCCCTTATGATTTAAAACCTGTCCTTGAGCTGACCAATGAAATAGGCTAAGAAGAGAAGGAAAATTAAAACCCTAAAATACTCTTCATGGCTCTCTGTCTTGAAGTAAGAACGCTGTGTTTGTCTTCCTGCAGTTCTTGGAATTTAACACTTTAGCAAAGAGAATTTACGTGGAAAACTCTCTAATTCCTATGTACATTCACGAATTAAAATTAATATTATTTTTGTTTCTTGTTTCGTATTTTTCTCAAAATTTCGGCAGGGGACATATCCCCTTAATCCCCCCCTTGCATCCGCCCCTGGTTGCACATATAAAACTGCTGTACGTATCTCAATGTATCAGCTATATCGATACACTGGAAGATCTTCGTAAAGTGTCGAGTTTTTTCCCTTCTTCCCCCTTTTTGTTCCATCAATAACTACACTACCAACATCTATCTAGACATATCTATAAATTTATACATGCTCCATGGTTCATCCATCCATCTCTCCATCTATCAATTCATCAATTTTTCAGTTCTCCGACCAGCAATGTATCAGCACAGTCTAATATCATACAGTCACGAAGCTAGAGATAATTTTTTACATTTCTCGTGATGCAGTGCTCCGAGCGGTTAGCAACTGAGAGTACTAGGAACAATAGACTGTGCCGGTACTATTTCGCATTGTCTGTGCTAAGGTGATAGTAGCGATCCTAATGGCTAGCAACTAAAGTTCAACTATCATTGGATGCATATTCCCTACGTACAGGGGGGGGGGGCCGTCCTTATGTGCTACATTGCTATAGCACAATGATAATTTTTGCTCAAATAATGTATTTGTAATACCATAGTATTTGATCTGTCATTTGACAATTTCCGGTGGTTATGTTCATGACACGCGTTATAAAGTTTTTAGTCTTCGCTCTTCGCTCTTCGGTGTCTCAGGGGGTTCGTTGTGCTACTCTAAACTTCACATCAGAATGTAGACAGTTATGCGCAAGTGCGAAGCTGAAATCACTGCTCTGATTGGCTATTTTTACGCGGGAAAGTGCTGTAGTCAGCTTCAGCACTACACAGCTTGGAGATTGCAAAAGTAAAGCGTAACTAAAGAATGCTTGTTTGTGGAGGAACTCGGAACTATTTACAATATATTTGGTAATTCAAGTGTCCGACTGCTGCTGCCATCTACCTATTGAAGTTGCTGTCAAAAGCTATACTACACTAAACAAAAGAGTGTTCCAGATACAACTTGGATTTCTATACGGAAGACCTGACTTCCGAAATATTGATGGCTGTTCAACTGTTACAATACATAGTCTCCAGCAATTTACAGGATTAATTCTGTGAAGTAACGAAGTTGTTAAATATTTTGGTTACAACACCAATGACCACTGCTGAGCCAGAAATATGTTTTTCTTGCTTGAAACGCATAAAAACGTTTTTAAGGAACACTATGTCCCAGGATCGTCTCACTGCTCTTGCAATACTGTCAATAGAAAAGAATATGATGTCCAAAATGGAGAGGTTTAACACCAAATGACAAGTTCTGCAGTACGAAAGAACGTCGTATGGACTTCACATTGTATTTCATCACTAGGCGAGACTCAAATTAAGATCAATACTTATACTGTAAGTGTAGGCCTATACAGTAGGCCTATACAGAGATTGCAGCACATTCATTATTTTGACCACTACTGCCTACGTATTGAGCTTATTTACTGTATGTACTAGACTGTATCAGTCTCTCCGATTATCAATTTATCAGTCTCTGTAACTATGACACTCCCTCCCTTTCAATTACCAGCCATTAAACAGTCCCTCCGAGTATCCAATTATCAGTCACTCTAACTATGAATCTCTCTGACTTTCAATGTTACTAGTCACCAATTTGCGCAATGGAGAAGGAAAGGAACTGACCATTCCACCACATTATCTTCTGGCTTAGTTTCCTCATGAGTAATGCCTTATTGGTGTCACTTGTAGGGTTCAAACCAGTCTTGGGACTGCTGACTAGACATACAACTGATCTTCAATTACCAACGTTTTAGTCCCTTGGAGCATCAATTTATCAGTCCCTCCACCGGCAATTTATCAGTCTCTGCGACTATCAATTTATCAGTCCCCCCTTCCCCCATCATCAATTCATCAACCTCTCCGAATATTAATTTATCAGCTGCTCTAACTATGAACCTTCCTAACCTAAAATTACCAATTTTTCAGTCTCTTCGACTATTGATTTGGTAGTCTTTTTGAGTATGAATCTCTCTGGTCTTCAATTAGCAGCTTGCAAAAACGTTCTTCACACTTATTACTCGTTCAAGGTCTCGTGGAGCCTGAAACATGCATTTCCGACCATTGCATTGGTTCCCTATCTCAAAATACTCAGATCACAGTCCTCTACCATCTGTAGAATTTTGACCCTGAAGGTTTGAGACACTGTATTTTCACAATTTTATTATTATTATTTTTTTTTTGCTTATGCTTTTTTAATTGGTTACTTTATAATTCTTTATCATCTACTATGGTTAGCTAGCGTCTGAGTGAGATGAAGGTGATAATGCCAGCGAAATGAGTCCAGGCACAGCGCCGAAAGTTACCCAGCATTTGCTCTTAAGGGAAGGAATTATGACTTACAGGAAAGATCAAATGTGTGTTAAAATTAACATTTTTTTTTTTTAATTTTTAGCACAGGTTCCTTAAAAACCATAAGTACCTAAGTAAGCTTAAAATACTTCATATAACTTATTGACTTCATTTGAGCGAAATTTTAAGGTTCTTAGGAGAAAAAAACTTGCTTTCACGACGTTTTTAAATAGCCGCTGCGCTCCAGTACCCTAGTTATGTATCCCGACCCCAGTGGTCGAGCTACGAGCCCCAGAGGCTCAGAACTTAGGGTTTTAATAAGTGCATAGTAATATCCAAAGCTCGGAACTTGGGGACTTGTGTCCTTGCACGCGGCTAAACGACCGGACTTCAATGTCAACAAACTCCCGCTTCCCGCACGGAGGTACTGTCAGGTCTGCTAGAAAAGTGGTTACTGGCTGGAACAACATATTGATAGTATTATGGTAGGTCGAAACACGTAATTTTATAGCATGTATAATAAAAATAAACATCATCAATATATCAAATTTACTGTTCTGCTCTGTATATTTTATTACAGTGTATGGCTACGAACATTCGAAGATTTTCGAACCCATAACTTCTTCGCCTTTTAGTTAAACATGATTTGAAACGAGAAAACTTATTTCCACGTCACATGAAATGATGGGAGCAAACTTAAAGTAAATGTTTTAACTGTCACTGTTTTTGTTCGATTTTCAGCAGTTGCTAGCTGATCTCATATCTGAGAAAGATAAGTATATCCTAAATTTTTCTCGAAAATAGTTTTCAATTTGTGTGTCACTACTAAGGCAGGTCCCTCGATGATTTGATCCATGGCTCTGGACAAATTTTCCACCAATTTAACTGCAATGTCTTTCAATGAATGCAGTTTCCAGCCTTTAGTTTGTGTGTGGCACAACTTACAAGATATAAGCTCTCCAATCGTAGAAAATAATGTATCTCTCCGAATTCCTCCACGAAATTCAGTACCTAAAATTTAAAAATATATTTTCAAACTTCTATAATACCCATTCGAATAACACGTATTTTCTAATTCCTCTAACAGACAATTTATTTGTAATTCTCTGATTGTCATTGGCTTCAAAATGACACAGTTTCCTCGTCTGTAGATGTGACCACTTTCTTAGTACACACGACTGTCCTTGAGCACTTACAGCGTGAGCTTTGTTACGTTGTACCTGTAACCTTACCATGTACACGACACAAAGTCCCCAAGTTCCGAGCTTTGGTAATATCATATAAGGGTTTTAATAATTTCATGTTAATATCATAAGAATTATTCTGGCCAGACATATAGTCTGTGCTTTATCATTAAGGCAATAACCCCTGACTTGAAGTCATGCGTCTTATCACCTCACGAGGGTACGAGTCACAGTTCACCCTAGCTGGACTCAAATAAGATGACATCCCATCACGGGGACATGACGTCAATATGCAACGTCATTCTGTCAGACCATGTAAGCTTGACACGTGACCCAAGCCTGGGAGAATTGAATAAAACTGAGGGTTTTGAGCCACTCGCCCTCTTTCGTTTAGTTGTCGTCGGAGTTGTAATAACCGACCAGCAGGCTTCACGTATCAAGTCTTGGGTTCAAACCCTGACTTAGTCCCTAGCTGACATGTAGTTCAGATTAAGGGAATTGTACACCACAGAACCGGCAATTCAGGATTTAAATAAATCAAGTTTCATTAAAACTGGCTTCTCATTTCGGTGAATAAGATATCACACAGCGCGACGTGAACCAACGGAACCGTGGCTTCAAGTTCGCGAAATATAAATACTTGTTAAGCTGCAGAAACTTAACTCCCTTTACTCTGTGCTCAAACTTCTCCATTGAATATCCGGAGTTTGTTCATTTTACATTTTTCAACATTTAATATGTAATATCTCAAACAATAATAGAAATAATTGAATAAAATTCTCACATACATTAATAATTCGGTAAGAGTAAATTGTCAAATTGCAAATTAAAGAAAAAGTGAAAATGAGACGTGCAATTTTCTTTCTGTTCATAAAAATGCAAAATAAAATAAAAATATAAAAATTTAAATTTCTAAAAATCAAACAAAATTGATTATCAGTCTTTTAGCTTTCATTTAAGACAAGACTTGTCATTCTGTGATACTCTTGAGAGCAGATATATAATTTTCTTTATAATACTGCATTTTTTTCATTTTTAATGTGTGTGACTGTACCATAGGTAGATAAGTAGATAGGTAGAACTTTATTGTCGATGGCATAATGTATGCATAGACATGATCAAATATATACAATTACAATTTAATGTAAAATAAGTCAAATATAAAAAAACATTATTCATTTCGTGGGCCCATGCGTGCATCCTCAAGACTGTAGGGACACAATTTTATTAATTTCGTTTTTATATAATTCCTAACTTTGAGAGAATTTTTTGTATATTTGATGTCATCAGGCAAACTATTGTAGATTTTGATACCAAAGACCATAATATAGGTTCTACTAGTGTTTTAAGATGGTGTGCTGGAATAGTTAAACTATTTTTGTTACGAGTATCGTAGGTACAGAAGTCACAATTTTGGTGAAAATCAGACAGATTTTTATAAATTAATTGTAAAACATTAAAAATATATAAACCATAAATAGTAAGAATATTATATTGTAAAAATGTTCCCTACAAGAGGTCCTACTGTCAACGCCCGCTATGCATCTGACAATACGCAATGGCAAAAGTGAAAATGTATTTAAAAGGCTTCATACATTGATATGGAACTATGTCAGGGAAATAGAGGCTCTACTTAAAATAATGAGAAAAGAGATTTCCTGTAGGTCCTTCCCTTTAACCAGTTGAGGGGAAACCCCGGGAAAAACCTCAATCAGGTAACTTATCCGAATTGATTTGAACCCGGGCCCACTCGTTTCACGGTCAGGCGTGCTAACAGTTATTCCCAAAGCGATAGACTTGCTGATGTTCAGGAACGATTTTCTTCCTGGCTGGAACACATCGACATCTCTTATTTAAGACGAATATACAAACGCGCGGAGATGAGCGAGCAGGCAGCCAGATTAAGAGAAGGAACTGAGAGAGACGGACAACAGCTGTGGCTGCCCACAGCCCTCCCAGCTCAGAGTGACGCCTTGTTAGAAAATAAAGGCGAGGGCTTTATGCCGACCACCCCACCCCATCTCATCGGTTGCAGTGTGAAGGCGGAGTGACTGGGCTGTAATGCTATACTTCAGTTGCCCGACAAATGTTTCTTAGCTTCGCGCTGTCCCCCAGTATCATCGTATTTCCTTTAATTTAGAAATACATTATTAAAACATATGAAACTACTTGCCAGTTGTCTCAAGTGGGAGTACGACCTGAGATCTTCATTTAAAGCAGCCCGACAGTTGCTAGTTCATAGAGAACAAACATTTCGCGCTTAAAATATAGATCTACGAGCACAAGGCGAGTATTCGCACACTTCTGCTACATGATAAAGCAGGTTATTCTTATTATAGACAGCTGTTTATTATGACATTTCTTATTAATTAATGCAATGCAATACGAAACGTCCTCATGAAATTTCGGCCAGTATATGGGACGCTTCCCCGTATATAGCCCATACTACAGAACGTCCATATGATAAAACGTCCATAAGGTCAAAATGTCCATACGGTGAAAATGTCCATACGACAGAAAGCCCATATGATAAAACATTCGTGAGGTGAAAATGTCCATACTGTCAAACGTCCATAATGTCCAAGTTCAAAGGAAAATTCTGCTTGAATAGAACACAATAAATTTTATTCCATAACTCGTACAAATAAATATTATTAATCATCGGGAACCGGAGCCCCACTTTTGAGATGGTAACTAATACTTATACTTAATATGAGAATTCTCCTTTTTCTTTGTACCTGTTGTAGTTTCTCACAATCTGGAGAATTTGTCTTTGATTCGTCATATATGTTTTATTTACCGGCTCTTTAATGTGTGTATGCCCCCCTTTCTTGCAATATTTGTCTCCAAATTTCATTTCCTACGCGCTTTATACTCTGTATAAATCGACACTATGTAAATGCTTATCTGAGCCATCCCGCAAAACCCGAATGTTATGCAGGTTCCTGTTAGTTATCATTGCAGCATTACAAATTTTCTTTCCCTGCATCGCCAATATATTTTTGTCCTATCTCTATTAAAGTCATGATGTTGGTACAGGTAGCCACGAAAAGAAAGAAGTGGCTTACCCTTTTGTGATGGCACTAACTGAGAATTTCGTTCCATCTTCAAACATTTCAGTTTCAGTTAGTTCTGTACTTGAAAAGTTTTACATAGGTTACTATAACTACCATGAACAAGGATATACATAGTGTACATTATAAAGCTATGGACATTATGACTCTGGCCATTAGAGTGAAGTGGACATTATAGAACTATGGACAATTTGACTCTGGACGATTTAACATGGACATTTTCAACGTGGACATTATTCCATGGACATTTTGACATATGGACATTATAGTCCTGGACTTTATGTCTGGTAACCTATGGGACCGGTGCTCATCCAGAAACGTGATGCTTTTTCTATCGAGCTACGGTAGGTAGCGAAATCCGGTTACGAAAGCCAGCTATAACGGCTGGGGGATCATCGTGTTAACCACACGATACCTCCATTCTGGTTGGATGATCGTCCACTTCTGCTTCAGCATGTGGACGTGAGGCCAGCAGCCGGCTGGTTGGTCATGGTCCTTCAGGGGCTGTCGTGCCTCGATTATTATTATTATTATTATAATTATTATTATTATTATTATTATTATTATTATTATTATTATTATTATTATTTAGTACGAAACGTTCGCAGTGTTCCACGTGGAGTGACATTTTCGGGTTCTTGCTGAAGATTGTCCGATATTTTGGAGCTAAAGTATCGATTCATTTTTAGCACGATTTATTTATAATCTTCTGACAGCGACTATTTAATAAATACAGAGTGGCGCAGATAAAAGTAGCCCGTGTAAGTATAGAGTAAATACAGAAGTGAAGTGCTGAAAAGGACTCACCCTTTATAGAAGATATTGAAAGTGGCTCCCTGCAGCTTCAATACACAGCTGTGCACGTCTAAATCATGTTCAGATACATTTTGCACATAACCCGTAGCGCGCCACTTTTTAACCAAACCCTGTATTGCTCTCTTTGCCGGAAACTTGTCCCGAAAATTTCGGGGGTTTCCTTAATCGAACCTGTTCTCACATACGGTTCCACAATTTCCACTCTTACTTGTATCGAGTCAACAGACACGTGTAATACGACTGAGGAAATACTGATAGAAAGAATGCAAACAATCGATTACTGCATAAAATTGTTCATTGTTGCAGCTGTTTACTCATTTCGTTATGATATGATACGATAGAATACGATAATGAAATTTCAAGCAGTCAAAATATCGCATTCGCATTCAAACGGGAGGCGGACTACTTTTATCTGTGCCATCCAGTAGAATTAAATAGAAGGATAGTATTATACAGTATACTAGATCAATATGAATATTTAACTACAGATTACAATTATGTGGTTCCAAGGCAAAAGGTGATGACATTTTTTGGTGAAAATGGGATTTTGCGATATATTGTGCATCCTGATGGTATCTTTATAGTAGCAAAGGATGGCATGCACATTTCTATTATTTTTCTCTGTAGCCGTTGTTAGGCCTACTAAGATTTTATAAGGTTATTTAAACTCTAAATACTCGCTCCTGAAAAATAGCAAAGAAATTACACATAACATTTTACCTTGGAGTCACAGAATTTATCATCATACAAGTTCACGGCTTTGAAAAATGCAATTAATTCGTCCATGCTTTCGTGGTCTCGGCACTAGACCCAGGTGATGTAGTCGGCACTAGTGTCCTGTCTTGCGATGTTGAAACATGAGAGAGGCAACAAACTTCTCCTTATTTCATAATATGAGAAACCAATCGCAAGATCTGTCTAAAATCATTAAGAGGTTAAAAGATGGAGTGTGAATATTTGTATAACAAGAAGGAACAAACACGACAGAATTCATTCTGCAGCGAATACCGAACTTCACCATACTTGACAAACTTGAACCGAATACAGTGTGCCTGTAATGCACAACGCTATAGTCCCTTCGCTCTAATTTCCGGCAGCCAATCGCGTTGGAGGTTGGCTACATTTAAACGTGTGTGTCTTGTGATTCGCTGAGGAAGACGTATTCATTTCTTTAGGCTCGATAAATACTTAATATAATCGCCCGCCATTTTGGCTCTTTCTTTGGCGTTCGCAGAAAGCACACGAAGACGTTATTTGCCGCTCAATTATTTGCTGAATTACAGTGCGTTTGATTTATTATCATAGGAGCTACGACATCACAATGTTTAACGGTGTGGCAAATAGATTCCTCTTATGGTAGCTCGGCAACGAAAGAACAAAAATGGCGAACGATACTACCTACCTGGACTTTATAGAGCCTTCACTTCCTAAGACGTAAGCAAAGAGGAGGAGTCACGTCGGAAATAACAGCGTCGCGACTTTTAGTATGCACCACGCTCCTACCGCCTTCTATATCCCTAGGAAGGACCCGGTGCACAGTTTGATAGGAGGCTGAGTAAACCTTGGAGCAGTTCTGAAAGTCTGACAAAAAAGTCCCGTCGCCCCTCGAGACTTAGTTTGCGAAATCATCGTGCTGATCACACTTTACCAGTACTCGTTGGATGATCGTTCACCTCTGCTGACGCATGTGAACATGTCAGCAGCCGGCTGGTTGGCGTTGGCCTACATACCGTACATGCAAAAAGAAAATGTAAGGGTAAGAAACCCGTACCCAGTGGCCAAACCGATTGTGGACAAAAGTTGTTCCTATCCCCGGGCTATTGCCAATCTGCCAGTGTTCTTGTTTTATCGAAATATCACCAACTAATGACTTTGGGTATCTGTACCGATTCTCAATAGAAGTCACACACGGAATTCCAAGAGCCATCATCGTGATGTCGACGTCCTGTCTATTCATACTCGCCTATGTTTACAAATCCGTTTTAGGTAAGACCAGAATCCGCAGTACGCTTAAGAAAGACTTCGCATATTCATGAAAATAAAGATCTGACAATAAAAGTAGGGTTGTACCAGTGTCTTGTCTATTTGAATGTAAACGAGGCAGAATTTAGAAAGCACACACTGCAACGCAACCAAATGTTCAGTAAACACAGGAGATGGGAGAAGGACGATTAATGGACAGGAACGAAGGAGGTGGGAGAGCAAACACAACGAAACGAATGCAAATGGTAGACGATCAGTCTGACTCTTCCTCCTATTTATCGACTCCACGCATTACACTTGCGCCTTCAGTTCTACTTCTTATATCGGTCATCTGTTGTTTTATGTAAGCCAGTGATCGCCAAAAGCTGTGTCGCGACACATGCCCCTGCCTCCACCCAAGCGTAACCATGGCATCATATCCCCACCCTCTGTTTACAGCCTTCACTTCGATATAAGTAAAGATATTTATCAGCAGCGGACGTACGCATGTAATGTTACAAGTGTGCAGGATAATATGTTTCGATGTCTTTTCGAAAACAGATAATAAGTAAAAACTTAATTTTAAGGCGCATGGGAGGAAAAGTGTTTATTTTGTGCAGATGGCAAAAATTTGAGATACTTAATTTGTTGTAAAATTTTAAATGAAGTATAAAAGAACAATGTACGTTGTCATTATTTTTCTTGTTAAGAAGACTACCACGCCCTTACCTGTAACTTGAATATTTCATTAATAAACGAACAATAAAAAGTATCAGCTTCTATGTCCTAATCGGGGTAAAATACTTCGACGTTTTTTTCGACGTATGTAGTGTAATTTGAATATTTTATTAATAAACGAACAATAAAAAGTATTGGCTTCTATGTCTTAATCGGTGTAAAATATTGCCACGTTTTTTTTCGACGTATGTAGTGTAATTTGAATATTTCATTAATAAACAAACAATAAAAATTATCGGTTTCTATGTCTTAATCGGAGTAAAATACTTCGACTTTTTTAAAGTTGTAGTGTAATTTACAACTTCGTGACCAGCCTGGTACGTTTTTCTAATTTCAAATATCTGCTGATGTAAAGTACACGTTCTATCTATGGTAAATAAGAAAATTAATTTAATTTATTTTATTAATAATACAAAAATAATGACTAGGAGGATAAAAAATTAACATGGAAAAAAGTGTGTATAGTTAATAAGTAGAAGAATCTTATATTGCTTTTGTTTTTTGGTCACAGTCCGTCTCTGCACTGTTATTCGCTGCATTGCCTGAGGAGATACCCACTCCACCCCTCTACCTGCGATAGTGGTCTGCGGGTTGCATTTCTGTTACGTCACAATTTCGTGGTGTTTGGCAACCACTGATGTAAGCAATAGCGAAGAAATGTCGCTGTTAGGAGTAGCGAGATATAACGAACCCATACCTATCTTCCCTGCATATAGTTCAGAAACATTGGAAATATTAAATTCCAGAACACTGTGAAATACCCAAAAACCTAATTCTGGTCACAGTTCCAGTCACCTCATCTTTATGTTAGGAGGTGTTTTCTAAATGATTCAATAAATAATTTGTGAAAGAGTATATTTTCCTTCTGGACCTCTCTCACATTATGTTCCTAATTAGTAGATTAATATGATCCAATATTAAAATGTATTTTGTCTGACAACATGAAATTCATTGCTTTGACTAAACAGTTTAAGATTCAAGAGATCTAACCTAAAAATGTGTTTTGTTTGATCACGTGAAATAATTCGTATGAATTCCGAAAATGTATGCCCTACTTAAAATACATACTCCTAAGTCGCTACCATGTTATTTCCTTTCTTCGACATTTTAATAAAAATCTGAACACTAAGAAATATATTTCTGTCCATTAGTCACGTGTATGTTTCATACAAGTAGGTCTATAAGTTGTATCTTATTTAATTACACTTAGCCTACCTGAATACAGTGTTGAATTGAAATAATAACACAACACAACTAAATTATGTATTGATATTTATATTAATACCGGTATTACTAATTAATTATTAATTACGTTCAAATTTCACAATCTTAGGGACTTCCATTTCACATTTCCTTTACTGCAAATGAAAATTATTGCTGCCAACATAACAGTTGTTGTATTATGTAAATCAAGCTTTCAGGTATAACTCCCTGTAAAGTTGATTTGAATTATTTCGAGGGAAAAATTGTTCCGGGGCCGGGTATCGAACCCGGGACCTTTGGTTTAACGTACCAACGCTCTACCAACTGAGCTACCCGGGAACTCTACCCTACACCGATCCAACTTTTCCCTCTATATCCACAGACCTCAAAGTGGGCTGACAACCGTCAAGCAACCAACTTCGAGTGCACACTAACTCTGTATGACTTAAATTGCGGTTTTCTGTTAACGAATAGTGACGTGTATTATGCAAATCAAGCTTTCAGGTATAAACTCCCTGTAAAGTTGATTTGAATAATTTCGAGGGAAAAATTGTTCCGGGGCCAGGTATCGAACTCGGGACCTTTGGTTTAACATACCAACGCTCTACCAACTGAGCTACCCGGGAACTCTACCCGACACCGATCCAACTTTTCCCTCTATATCCACAGACCTCAAAGTGGGCTGACAACCGTCAAGCAACCAACATTGAGTGCACACTAACTCTGTGTGACTTAAATTGTGGTTTTCTGTTAACGAATAGTGACGTGTATTATGCAAATCAAGCTTTCAGGTATAAACTCCCTGTAAAGTTGATTTGAATAATTTCGAGGGAAAAATTGTTCCGGGGCCGGGTATCGAACTCGGGACCTTTGGTTTAACATACCAACGCTCTACCAACTGAGCTACCCGGGAACTCTACCCGACACCGATCCAACTTTTCCCTCTATATCCACAGACCTCAAAGTGGGCTGACAACCGTCAAGCAACCAACATTGAGTGCACACTAACTCTGTGTGACTTAAATTGCGGTTTTCTGTTAACGAATAGTGACGTGTATTATGCAAATCAAGCTTTCAGGTATAAACTCCCTGTAAAGTTGATTTGAATAATTTCGAGGGAAAAATTGTTCTGGGGCCGGGTATCGAACCCGGGACCTTTGGTTAAAAGTTGGTTGCTTGACAGTTGTCAGCCCACTTTGAGGTCTGCGGATATAGAGGGAAAAGTTGGATCGGTGTCAGGGTAGAGTTCCCGGGTAGCTCAGTTGGTAGAGCGTTGGTACGTTTAACCAAAGGTCCCGGGTTCGATACCTGGCCCCGGAACAATTTTTCCCTCGAAATTATTCAGTTGTAGTATTTGTCAACACTCGAAATTCAAAACAATGTTGGTAAAAGAAAATTCAACCTGACATGTAGAAAATCACTATAATCCACTAGCATATGTAGGTCTAGTAAGAGGGAAAAAATGTTTAGCTTTCACCCTTACAGCATTAAGTAAGCTGATCCAGACTGTGTGCTTTAAAAGCGTCTCCTTATGCATTCAAATTGCGTCTTGTAGTAGTAGCAGTAGTAGTAGTAGTAGTAGTAGTAGTAGTATCTTTTCTTCGGCAATAATACTTCAGATAAATTAGTTTTGTGATGTACTATTCTCCAAATAATGACATCATCGTTTTATAATTAACTTTTAATTATCAAGAGCAACGAAGTAAAGTAAGCGGGTTCGAGCAGTACAGTTACGGAAAGTTGAAGGATTCTGTCTACGATAGAGGCAGTATTGCCGGCCATGTCTCACCAGCTTTGAACTTCGACGGCGAATAATATTTACAATTTAATATCCCCCCGGAATAAAGGGTACATGGTGCATGGTTTTCCTACGTATTAGTATTAGTATTTATTTATTTAACCTGGTAGAGATGAGCCATCAGGAATCTCCTAATTAACAATTACATCTCTTCGCAATTGAGCCATCATATAGCCAAATGGCTGGTCTCGAAATTGAGACAAATCAACAAGGCTCATGACCTCCTACATAATAGCCAAATTGGCTAGTCTCTTATATGAGACAACTCATCCTGCCAATGGTATTCCGTGGTTTTCCTCAGGCGTAAGACAAATGTCGGGATGAGCCCTATAAGAAATGGGCCACGGACCTATATGCCCTTCCCCATATATATTCCACCTTTATTATAAATTATGAATGCCCTAGTTCAGATAATATTAATAGTCTATTAAACATACGAGGTCACTCAATAAGTCGCAAATTGAAAGGACAGGGACCTCTCAAATTGCAGCTTAGATTTCACGGCGCTTCTTCCGACGGCCTTCACCTGCTTTGTCATCGAACAACAGATGACGGCGTCTTGCCATCCTAACGGCAAACACCAGCCAACTCCTCCTCGCCCCGTTCCGTGATCAATTGATCAATCTCAGCCCCCCCCTCGCGTATGTGGTACCTAAGAGGTTACGTCCAATTTCAATTCCCTTCAAAATTTTCTAGAGCTCCTTCAGGGGAGCAGAGTAAACCGGAGTGAGACTAGTGGCCAACAGGCTTGGAGCTCACATATTTAGTTTTGTACAGCCCCAACCCCTTGCAAGGACGCGTTTTGCGTACCTTTTAAATTTTTCTCCCAATTCTCCTTCGATTTTTCGATTCGGACATTTTTCGATTCGGAGCCATCAGGCCTTCTCTGCCCCTCTACCAGGGATTACAACTAGGCCTATAATATGAAGAATAAAATTATAATTAGTATTAAATTTACGATTACAATAAATTACAATAAAGATTAAAGTACGACAAGATTATCTGATTAATAATAGCTAAACAATTTATCATATAAGTTAAGAACAAAGAATATTTTTGTATTTACTGAATTCAAATGAAACCTACAATAACAAAATTCTATAGTGATGAAATTACCATATATTGAGATATTTTGTGATAGATTAAGAGAACCATTTACAAGAAACCATGTCTGAACGAGTCTCAATTACTGACCAAGTGCCTAGTAAGTTTGCGTTTGAATTTGATTTTATTTCGACAGTCCCTGATGCTAGCAGGTAACGAATTCCAGAGTCTTGGCAGGGCTATTGTGAAAGAGGATGAGTATGAGGAGGTGTGATGGGATGGTATTGTTAGTATTGTTTCATGGCGAGAGCGTGTGTTCAGATTGTGGTGGGAAGAAAGGTAAGTGAAGCGAGACGACAGGTACGAAGGAATAGAAGAGTTCAAGATTTCGAAGAGAAGGGGAAGTGAATGTAAATTTCTTTTCTTATCTGTTTAAGCCAACCTACTGTTCCCAGGGATGGAGTAATATGATCATATTTACGAACATTGCTTACAAAACGTACACACAAATTATGAGCACGTTGAAGTTTCGTTTTGTTGTCGCTGGAAAGGTCAGTCAGTAAAATGTCAGCATAGTCAAAAAAACGTACTTAGACTCTTATTCTGGGAGAGGTATTAAATTACTGAAAACGTCTTTAAGAACTATTAACCGTCTCACCGCTGTGTGAAGTTCGTCCACATCTATAATCTGACTTGCTGGCTCTACTTGGCGAAGGTTATGTTACGAACTTCACTACAGCCCTGTGTTCGCTTGTCAGTTGCAGCTCCTAAGAGATGTATTTGTTAACTTACAGCACGACGTTCGGTTTGGATTTGACCCAAAGTTTATTCACATGAGAACTAATTCTCTACGGGAGGCCAAAAAGCTGTCATATTTTGTGTCCTGAGACAGACCAGAAGGTCCGTTTCAATATCATGTAAAGAAAAAAAGCAAGGAAGGTTCGGTTTTTAACTCATGAATTCTTACACGAAGTTCTCAAACATTACCCTCAATGGAAATAGAGATATCTCCAAATAAACTTATGTCACATTTTTACTTAATTAGGCCTAAACATTTTCGGGCCCCACCTCAATTTTAATTTTGTAGCTTTTACACAACATTAGACAGCTTTCATGTGAAGTGAATTTAGCACTACATGACAAGTAGGCCTAATAAAAACTAGCAGTATAGAAGAAGTATGGGTTTCATACGAAATACCTATCAAAACTGCAGGAGGAACCCATGAGGGTAGCTGCCTTTAATTTAGGGTTGCCAGAAGACACAGCAAATTATAATGCATATTGTGAAAGTAATAATATTAATATCGGTAGTGAAGATAATGAAGCAACACTGGCCATTCACGAGCAATGGGACAAGTTTGGAGCCGGACAAACATGAACCGGGTCGGCTGAATATTTCACGTTAAGCTGTCTACTTACTTATTTTACTGGTTTTTAAAGGTTCATTGCCGCCCTATTAAGCCCGCCATTGGTCCCTATCCTGAGCAAGATTAATGTATTTTATCATCATATTCCACCTCCCTCAAATACATTTTAATATCTTCCCATCTACGTCTCGAGTGCCTAAAGGTCTTTTTCCCTCCACCTCCCAACTAACACTCTATATGTATTTCTGGATTCGCCCAACGTGCTACATGCCCTGCCCATCTCAAACGTCTGGATTTAATGTTCCTAATTATATCAGGTGAAGAATATAATGTGTGCAGTTCTGTGTTGTGTAATTTTATCTCCTGACCATCCTTTTAACTTGAAATTATTCATAAGTATTCCTTATTGACTCGGGGAGCGGAACTGACCTTTTCTCGTAAACTTAGGTCTGCGCAGACGCGAAAGTATTGATTCTATGTCGACTCCTCAAAGTGAGAGTAAACAAGTTTCACAAAATAAAGAAAAACAATGAAAAATTGTAATATAATTTACAATTAACGAGGCTTATTTGAAGGATTTTCCAGTAACAACGTTTCGCTGTTTTTTCGACGGTAATGGGTAAGCTGTCTACTGGTAACATTTTTGTATTAAATTTGATATTGATCGCATTTATGATAAAGAAAAAAACACTTTATGTTGCAGATCACTAAAAGGAAAAACTAGCACTGGAGGAAAATAAGGCAGGAACATTAACAGTTTTCTAAATTCTATTGTTTTTGTACTGGCAATATTTCAGAACTCTCCGGAATTGACAACAGCGTCACTCTGCGCGGATTAACACATCAGTCTTTTGGTTATTCAGATTTCCTGCTATCGACCAATTTGTATTTTCTGGTACATATTACTTTATTGTTATTCCTAAATATTTCGTCGAGTTGTAAAATGGTTCTACGCCAATTGCTGTTTCTAGATATAACACGGGACGCCAATTTATGACACTTTCATGAACACGAGTGCTCTTTAATGTTGCAAATATCCTTTCCCAGGCCCACGGTCGAACTGGCTCCGTCATAACACAAAGAGCCATTTCACGAACACAGAACATCACACAATACAACAGTAAGCAGGCTTTTAACCGATTTTAACAATGGAAACTTTCTAAAACAACAGTTCACTCAGTGAAAAGAGGAACGCATCACTGAAATGTAATGTCGTTAAATCAAGGCCCGTAATCTAATTCCAGCAATTCGCAAGGCGGTCTCCGACAGGCCATTGATAAACTGCATTCAACCGTTCTGTTTTAGCAAACCGATTCTAAGAACAATCAACCACTACTGCAGACAGACCATGTTTACGATTCTCCCTCGTCAATCTAGCCATCGTCTGTTCGACAACTGTATATAACAAAACTACACACGAGCTGATGTGGATGTCTGCCCCTTTGGCGAGGAGTGACGTAATTAAATCCTCAAGTGACATACCCCTATTTCCCTGACAAGCCTCCCTCAACAAAAGCTCGCCAGATGGTCCACTCCCTTGGCATGCTCCACAGGGACTGGATGCACGCAGCGTACTTGCTGCTGAAGATTTGTTATTAGCTAATGGCTAATACTAGCTGTCCAAACACGAGAATAATTCATAACGTTCTGAAAACCATGCCCCGCTCTCACTTTGCTGGCGAAGGCAGATCGTCTTTTAGAGATGTTACGGACACAGCGGGAAAAGCATGGAGAGCATTACACTTTGTGATGAGGGTACTAAGAAAAGGCTCTGATAAATCCAAAGAGATTGCATATAAATCACTAGTACGTCCAGTAATGGAATATGATGCTGCAGGTTGGGATCCATATAGACTAGAACATATTAAGACACTGGAAAAGATTCAAAAACGGACTCTCAAGTGTTGTCGGAAAAATTCACCATTAAAATGGGACACACTCAAGGACAGGAGAATGCGAATTCGATTATGCACACTGTTCAAAACATACAGAGGTGAGCCTGCCTGGAGAGAAATAAAAAAATAGGTTGCAGCCGCCAAATTACTCTTCAAGGAACGACCACTCATATAAATTGAGGGAAAGAAGACAGAGGACGGACACTGGAAAGTTTTCTTTTCTCAATCGTACTATCAGGGACTGGAATGCTTTACCTGCAGACTTACTAAAGGCTTTACCAACAACCAAAAATGTATTTAAAAATAGGCTTAAGGACTTTATTAATAGACGGTAATTATGCACAGTACCGGTATGTAAAGGATGTAAATGATATTTTGTTATTGAAGTGTTATATCAGTGAAGAATTATGTTGTGTCAGTGAAGTGTGTTGTGTCAGTGAAACGTGTTCCTGTCAGGGAAGCTTTATAGTTTATAGTGGCAATGCAAAGTATTTGAACAGTGAAATGTTTTTGAAGTGTTAGTGAAATCATGATAGAATCAGTGAAATGTGTCGTAGTTCCAGTGCAGTGAGTGAGTTGACAGCGAAATGAGTGTAATGTGGAAAGGTACTTGTGCAGATATGAACATATCATACTCGTGGGTTTTAGTTCGAACTTAGATTTAAGATACAAATTAGATTTATTTTAAATGTTATTTTAAGTGATCGTGCTTCATTTAATTTAGGATATTCCCTATTATTATTATTATTATTATTATTATTATTATTATTATTATTAATTATTTGTATTAATTATTGGTATTATTATTAACCGTATTTTTAATTAATAAGTTTATTATTGTCATTATTGAGTGTAATTTGTTACCACTGCCACCGGGTATATACCCATTGCAGTGTGTATAAATACATACAAATCAAAATTAAAGCCGCAGAGCATAGAGCCGTTGGAGTTGAGCGCAACACTAGACTTGCATTTTGCAGTCATTTCTGTAAAAGTTAATTTCTTAAAGTTTCCACTCCTCCTCCTCTATCGTCATCGGTATCACCATGGTCACTACAATAGAAATAACTGATAATTTCATCTCAGTTTTTAGGTCGTTCTTCGGATTGTGTTAATTTTGATCTCTCCATCCTCTCTACTGCCAACACTATCTCTATGCAGACGATCTTCAAATATACATAAAATTCTACACTGACGAAATAAATGATGCAATAACTAAAATTAATGACGATCTGGACTCAATTTGGACATGGACACGGAAATTCCGACTTGAACTAAATCCAGAAAAATCACAGTCAATCATTGTGGGCCATTCACGTTTGTTAAGCACTATTACCATACCAAATTTGTCCCCGATTAAAATATACGCCACCGAAATTCCGTTCAGTGAATCAGTAAAGAATCTAGGGGCCGTATTCAAGACATTTTTAGAGCGGGTTTCCGGTGGATGATCATCGTTTTCGTATTCATAAACCAGTGTTAGCGATAGGATATGATTTGAATTCTGTACTAGTAACCAGTGGATAGCTGGGGCTTTAGTATCGTAGCGCGTGCTGTGTCTCACCCTAGGTATTTAAGTATTTAATGGCGGCGTGGTGTAGATATTTATATGCGTGGTTCTCTTGAATATTGGCTCGAGAGAGAGTATCTTTCATGATTATGGAAGCAAATAACTTTCAGAATGTCTGGTAGTCTTCATTGAAAATAAATCTGAAAAATGTTTATTTGAACGTCTAATGAACTTAGTTTGCAGCATTTGCTGTACAAGCCACTAGTAAAAAATATAATTATGTTTTCTGCAAATTTACTTAAGACTTTCTGCGGTGTTGCTACATGTTTCAAGCAGCGGATTTCCGGCACTGTTGGAATAATAAAGAAAGAAGGAATGGCCGCGGGTTCTCTGGGCTGAAGTTCCGGTGTTTTGTGACCGACAAGGTCATCACGACCGCCCATCTCACAGATTGTTTTCACAGATGAGAATTCTGGCAATTGCCTGCCTCGGTCGTTATGATCTTCAGCGAGGGGGAGGAGTTGGTAGGTCACGTGGGGTTACGTCAACACCAGCTCCCAACTTGACAGTTTCGATCACGCTGAGCTGCATCTAAATTGACATCTACAAGATGGATGTTACAGTCGAGACGGAACTAAATATGGTATCAGAATTTACAAGGATACTACAGATAAAGTTCTCTAGAGGGGAGGGGGGAGGAACACTTACTCCCGTGATCTTCCCTGTGAGACAACACTACGCTGTGTGTAACATCTGTGCTGCACATTACGAACGCAGACAGCGAAATCAAATGAATACAATACAATCTTCCTATAAAAATCAATTTTGATGTCTGATATTTGCTATTGTAGGGATCAGAATATTGTTCCTGTTGCATAAAACAATAGGCCCTAATGGTGAAATTTTCGGACGCGGAGTGTTCCTGGTCATAGACTTGTATAAGCTTATTTACCCATTCAGAAACAGTGTTACTGACACACGCAGAAATTCTCTATAGTGTAATACGTGCTATACCCAAAAATAAGCTAACTGGTACGAAGCCGAGTCCACAGGCCGCAGGAAATCAGGAGCAGTCGGAGTCTAAAATCTTTTAAGCACACTCTACTTAGAAATGTTTTTAATGAACAGAACTAGACTCTTGCGGAAGTTTCTAAATAGTCTTAAATGACCAAGTTGATATTTTTCTCCTCTCTCTTCTTTTTTTTTTCTTTTCCTTTTTTATTGTCTTGATATATTACTTAATCATTTGTATCTGTATGCCATTTAGTACGACTTTGCTAATCAACATTTTATGTCTTGTAACCCACATGTATTCTCCTATTAGTATATTAATTGTATAATATATCTCAATGAATTAATCGTCGAATTTATCTCGAGCATTCTAGGTCTTATAAATTGTGTGTTTGTGTTTGTGTGTGTGTGTGTGTGTGTGTGTGTGTGTATTCCCCTTATGTTATGTAACTGATTTTGATTATGTGTAATTTTCTACTTTATTTTATATATTATATAACCGATCTTGACTATTTGTAATTTTATATTATGTAACTGATCTTGACTATTTGTAATTTTCTACTATATTTTATGTAATTTCTAAGGTATTTTCTTTTGTGTTGTTTTGTAATCTAATTTTGTATTTCATGTATATTATTGAAACCTGGTTGAGTGGAAGAGAAGGCCTCATGGCCTTAACTCTGCCAAGCAAAATAAAACTACTACTACTATTACTACTACACCTATGGAGTAACGGTTAGCGCGTCTGACTGCGAAACCAGGTGGCCCGAGTTCGAATCCCGGTGGGGCAAGTTACCTGGTTCAGGTTTTTTTCCGGGGTTTTCCCTCAACCCAATGTGAGCAAAAGCTGGGTAACTATCGGTGCTGGATCCCGGCCTCATTTAACCGGCATTACCATCTTCATTCCATTCAGACGCTAAATAACCTGAGAGGTTGATACACCGTCGTAAAATAACCCCAAAAACGAAATACGATGTCGAAACTAATGAACTAGGTAATGTTTATTCATTTTATTTATTTATTATTTAAATTTAAATATATAGAATACAGAATGTAATTACAACTATAGAAATAGAAATAAAATAATAATAATAATAATAATAATAATAATAATAATAATAATAATAATAATAATAATAATAATAATAATAATAATAATCCGTGGCGCTACAGCCCGTGAAGGGCCTAGACTGACAACCCGGCTGCTGGCCTCACGCCCACATGTCGAAGCAGAGGTGGACGATCATCCAACCAGAATGGAGGTATCGTGTGGTTAGCACGATGATCCCCCCAGCCGTTATAGCTGGCATTCGCAACCGGATTTCGCTATCTATCGTAGCTCCCTAAGTGCATCACGATGCTGGGTGGGCACCGGTCCCATACACTGGCCGAAATTTCATGAGAAAATTTCTTCTCCCATGAGGACTCGAACCAGCGCGCATTCCGTAACGCGAGTCCTAGGCGGGATGCCTTAGACCACGACGCAAAATAAAATAATACAATCATATAAAACAGGAGATACAGTGATAATAACAACATTTGAGGACTGAATGAGCAGCGCTCGTGTTCGGTCGCAGTTCAGATATATTATTAATAGGTCTATAAGAGAATATACAAAAATAAAATAAAATAGGAGTTAAAATTAAAATTACAGCTACAGTGAAATTATATAATATAATAGGCGTATATTAATATAAGAGGAATGTAGAAAATGAAATAAAATAGGAAATAAAAATTAAAATAACAACGTCAATGAATTTATATAATATAATGTTAACATAGAGAAGAATAATATCGTACGTGAATAAAGTAGGACAAAAAAATTATAGAATACAAATATAATATAGGCTGATTCATTTTAACAAATGAAAGTTGTAAATGTAACCATATTCCTGAGTAACTATTCCCCCTTATGTGAATCAAGTTGTATAACGTTGTGACCATGTTCATAAATGTATGAGAAATTCCTCCTTAAACCCAGTCTATTCATTACCTATACAGTCTGTTTCGCACGCATGTCGAGCGTATTTTGCCTAACTTTAAAAAGCGTGGAGAAATTAGTGGAGAATACTTTTTTATCTCTTGGATACTCTACGAGTACTATAGTCGCGACGCTGTTATACTCCTCCTCTTTGCTTACGTCTTAGGAAGTGAAGGCTCTATAAAGTCTAGGTAGGTAGTATCGTTCGCCATTTTTGTTCTTTCGTTGCCGAGCTACCATACGAAGAATCTATTTGCCACACCGTTAAACATTATCACGTCGTAGCTCCTATGATAATAAATCAAACGCACTGTAATTCAGTAAATAATTGAGAGGCAAATAACGTCTTTGTGTGCTTTCTGCGAACGCCAACGAAAGAGCCAAAATGGCGGGCGATTATATTAAGTATCTATCGAGCCTTAAGAAATGAATAAAGTCTTCCTCAGCGAATCACAAGACGCACAGTTTAAATGTAACGTTAATGTTAAATGCAACGCGATTGGCTGCCAGAAATTAGAGCGACGGGACATATTCTGTTCCTTTTTTATTTTCTACTTCGATCCGACTAGTCAAAAAATATTTCTGGGTCTTCCTGATATGCCAACAAGTACAGAATTCAGTGTCAGTGGTAATAGGCTAACTGAAATATGGAAATGGGAGACAACTTAGATATCAAAGCATTCCGAAAATATCAGTCTAACAGTCATTTTTTTTTTATTTTATTGGGTTATTTTACGACGCTGTATCAACATCTAGGTTATTTTGCGTCTGAATGAAATGAAGGTGATAATGCCGGTGAAATGAGTCCGGGGTCCAGCACCTAAAATTACCCAGCATTTGCTCGTATTGGGTTGAGGGAAACCCCCGGAAAAAACCTCAACCAGGTAACTTGCCCCGACCGGGATTCGAACCCGGGCCATCTGGTTTCGCGGCCAGACGCGCTGACCGTTACTCCACAGGTGTGTACCCAACAGTCAATGTGTAGCTTACACAGAATCGAATCGAAATGTCTTAGATGACAATCCGTCAGATGACAGAGATACTAAAGGGCTGTAATGGGGAGGTCGGATTTTGATTCCGAATGGTGCATGATCTTGTGAAGGCCCAACTCGTTTTCCTTAAACTATGAATATAATATTACGTATTCAAGCACACAACGCGTAGTGTCCTCCCAAATTCCATTTTACTGTCATTCCGTTAAAAAAAAAAGTCGAATTTAGATATAATCTTTTTGCTGTAAGAAAAATCCTAATGTAAACAATAGCACGTGACTGAAATGAGGCTTCATTGGCCGCTGTTTGGCGCCATAGATTCTCAGTACGTGTTCCCGCCCACTGTTGTACATTCTGTTCCATGTTAAACATTTCCCGTTACTCGTCAAGTAGGCCTAACCTCACTACTATGCATTCTTTTGCTTAGGAAACGTTTACTTTATAATTACCGTGATTAAAACTCACTTAACTTATTATATACATTTTAAGACTATTTGTTTTTCTCCGCTTTTGAGAGGGTTTCTACTCTTACGTTTAATAACCACACACACCGAGGATGTAGAAGCCATACTTCAGCACCACGTGCTTACGTGAACAACTACGAGCTCAAGTGATGCCAGCTTGTTACAAGAACATACTACCTCGGTTTTACTGTTTGTATTCATCCGCGTTAATAGCACGTAACAAAATATAAAAGTAGCTTTTCTTTTGCATATCGTTTTACATATGATTGAAGTTATATGTTTCATTTTATTTAACAAGTAGAATTTAATTTTTTATTTTCATACAGTATAATATAAGATTATTGTTTTCAAATACGGACTATATTTTCCTGCGTCGTGTGAGTGTTTCGACTGTGAGCCAATCACGGGTATGACAGGCACGTGCTTGTGTTTACGCTAGGATTTTTCTCACAGCGAAAACAGTATAAGTATGATGTTTAGGTGAGGGGTTTGGTTGCATTGCTGGTTGTGACAACCAGCAATGGAAAAGTCCAAACCCCTCACCTAAACATTAACAATCCACCATTGCTTTCCAACCCCTCATTTAGATCAGTATAAATATGAGTTGGACAGTTTTCAAGAGAAAACAGGAAGATACAAAGGTAATAGGAACAGAGCACAAGAGCAACGTGTTTAATTTCACATATATCACGATTAGATTAAGAGACTTGTTGTAAAACATGAACAGCGAACAAATATGACTCAGCGCACAAAGAAGATCAAAGTAAACAAACAAGCTGCTTCCCAGACTCTCAACATTTATCTTCTCCATGTGACACCCAATGGAAATAAAAGTGGAGTCGCGAGCGGAAACAATCCAGCGCTTCAAGTTGGACTGGATACAAGCAGGCGCGCCGTGCCGCCAAGACGTTGACCACCACCATTTGGCGGCGGTGGGGTCCCTCCTGTGTTTGGATTTGCGTTGTCGTGGGAATGGCATCATCCAGCGCCAGGGATGTCAACGCAACTTTTATTTTCCATCATTCAGTCAAGATGATTGTAAAACTTGCTGCAGTAGCTCTCGCGTACATTTTTTGTAAAGTCTTTACTTCACACCCCTTACAAAGCACAGAAGCTGCTTAAGAGAATCAAATGACAACGTTGGGACAACGCAGACGGAAACGATGTGAGCGGAGATGTGTCCCTTGCCTACAAACTGTGAGGGTTGAACCAGGATTTTGCATTTTTTTAAAATAATTTTTCGACCTTTCATTATCTATTGGTTATTTTTAGGAAATATTCTATTTTTTGTTAGATTTTTGCCCTTTTCTACTTTAGAACGGATCTTTTTTACAATGTAGTCGTAGTCTACATTCGAGAACCTACTGCACATTGCTTACGCAATTCGAATTGTCCTTATATTGCGTTAGTCTTGACTCCTGATCACGTGTGTTACGTGCTTCCCCTGATTCAACGCAACACAACAAGTACTGCAGTTGTAGTGGCAGTCAGCAATTTTTGTCACATACGTGAAGACATAGAAATGCTGAAAGTAAAGCAACCGGCGATCCTTCAAACCCGACATTCTACGAATGGCGATGACTCTCTACTGTAATGCTGAATAAGTGGTAGGTAGCCTCTATGTCTTTCAGTTCCTCCCAATATTTAAATGTACATTGTCATGATTTCGGAGACAGTTAATAATAATAATAATAATAATAATAATAATAATAATAATAATAATAATAATAATAATAATGTTTTATCTTAACTGGCAGAGTTAAGCCATTCCGACTTCTCTTCCACTGAATGTCATATTTTAAGATATTTAAGGCGATTTTATAGGTCATTTTTCTGTAACTTTTAGGGCATCACCTCCCGAGCTCTTCTTATTACCAAACAATTATTTCTTGAATCACGCGAAAACGTCTATAAAATCATACAAACCCAACTTGGGACGGAATGTCTGAAAGAAAATGAAACTAGTTCCCGTAACGATGGAGTACCTCTCGAGATCTATTGCACTAGTCTCATTCCCAAACCCACACTAGCTGACTACACTAAGGTTCGCTACGTATCCAGGCAACCCCACTCGTCCTTAGGCCAGCCCTATTCGTGCTTCGCAGCCCGTGTTAGGGGAATGCTATGGAATGGAAAGATGTAGATGCCTAAAATGGGAAGACGAGAGAACCCCGACTAAAATCCCAACTGCGGCCTTTTCCGGAACAAGACAACCCAGTATTGAAATATATCGTCGGATACAAATGATATCCATAACAACTTTGAATAATTAGACTCAAGGCACAACCTCAGTCTATATATTATGACGTACATACATTAGAAGGTGAAAAGACTTGTAGTAATGAGAAAACAAGAATGCGGGCACGAACAAATTAGTTAACATAGTTCAAAGACTGTAATGCATCTCTTCACACAATATAGTATACAGATTTCATTTCATTTTTTATTATTTTATCAGTGAAGACCTGCAAACATATTTGTACAAGTAATGTAATCACACGTGTGCTTTTAATCATTTGACAGTAGGGTGCAGTCACACAAGAAATACACATTTATGTCCTAATTATGTCGGTTTTTATTATGTTTTTATCATATTGTATGCTTATTAATATATATTGTATTTTGGTTTGTAGAGACATATATACCTGTTAGTGATGATATTGCTATATAGAATGTTTTATCTGATGATGGTATGAAACCGACGAAAACGTTCGTACAATATTAAATAATGTAATGTAAGAACTTGCACCTTACATATATTAATAGTAAAGTCACTGACTGAAAATAAATATTCGTATTATAAGTGTCAATAAGTTATAGATTTTTCAATAAAAAAAATCCAGGTCTGATTGGGACTTAAACCCGGACCACTTGTGTGACAGGCTGAAGGTCTGACCCCTTAGCAACTGCAGAACTGCAGGCTAACTCACACTTGTGTTCACCCCTGGCACGTCTGCAGCAATATTCCGTCACAAGGGCCCGTAGCTGCCGCTCCATGTGGCGGGTCTCACACCGAGGTGTCGTGATCACAAGACCCATACCGCACGCTGGAACGTAACAGCACGGACAGTGTGGTTGCAGCATCCACACACACACATTCCTCCAGTTTGCTACTTTGACATTAATTGTAAAGCGAACTTGAATAAATATCCCATGAGATTCCCACTGTGATACACTGTAATAACATAATTAACGTCTTGATGAATCCTAGAGCATGTATCTGCAGTGTTTTTTCAACCATTCTTCTCTGATGTTGTAGTTCTGGATTCAAGCGTCGTAGATCATTTACGCTTATGAATAGAGCTAGGATTTTGATGAAACTGCTTCTTTTTTCTAGTAAGCCAGAAACATAGCTGCTTTAGTATTTATATGTTATGTGATAAACTGAGTGTTTTAAGACATATTTGTTAGGGCATTTTTTTGCATTTTCTGCCTGTTCCAACTCATAACTTCATCTTTTGTTTTATTCCGTCATTTTTTAGGCATTTTCATATAATTTTGGCCATAAATCCCCATTATTAATGTAAAATAATGTTTATTTCCTTTGATAATTTCTTTACATATTTTTTCCATCAATACCCATTATTTTGTATAATATTTTAATCGTTTTTCTACACAAATATTGCCATTTTAGGGCATTTTTAAGGGCATTTTTTTAAAGATATTTGGGGCATAAATGTATTATTTTTAGGACATTTTTTCATGATTTATAGGTCATCAAAATCCTAGCCCTACTTATGAATATCAAAGAAGATATAGGGCTATTAGGAACAGCAAGAGATGATCTAAGATCACTACAGATCTCCGAGTACAAAACTCAGGAACCCATGTGCCACTCCCCCCCCCCCCACCTCTTGCGATTCATTTTAAATATTTTAGCTTCCTATAAGCCGTATGACCCCAATGATAGGACTGGTCCTTTGGCATATAATACATGTGTGTAGTATACATCTTGTTTATTGTGTGATGATTTTGTTTCCTGAGATATTTCCATCACCCGCTTCTAGAAGTAATGCATTGAGCATTTTATATTCCATCCATCTGTGACGGCCACGTGAGGTTCGATCTCACGACCGACGGAGGAGAGACTAAGTCGTCCGTGTTTTGGGCGGGTTGCGCGCGCATCTGGTGCTTGCGGAGAGAAGAAAGGGGAAAGAGCGATCGCGGCGGAGAGGAGAGGGGTCCGGATTGTTCGAGTGCTTTCTCTGGAGTGCTATCTGGACGCGCGTCGAAATATCGAGAACTCGTACTTTCCAGAAACTGTGGTGTGAGTATAAATTACGCACGCGAGTGAACTTGGGACAGTCATCCATTAAGCCAGTCTTGTGTAGCAGTGAAGCCAGCTTCGAGACCAGAGCGCGACTTGAGTTGTGTCCGTCCGTAACTGTGGAGCCTGAAGCCCGGAGTTCGAGTGCAGTGGACCGCAGTTGGGGGACCTGAGTTCGAAGTGCAGCGGATCGTCTCTGAAGGTCTGGAGTTCGAGATTCTGTGAACCCGAGTGACTGAGCTAGAAGAACTAGCCAAGACAAACGAGCTGTGAACTGAGAACTGACCGTTCTGTGTTGTAAATAGTGCTTTGTAAATATTAGTTAAGATTAACAGTTCATTGTTGTTCGTAATAGACCAAGTAAATTGTCATTCTCGTCTGTGGAGTGCACTAACGAATACTGTGTTGCTGTGCGGAGAGCAAATCCCATTGTTGACGGGAGTGTAGTTAAATTGTAGGAAGTGAAGAATTATTGTTGAGATAACAAAATTACATTGTTGTTTAGTATAAAAACGTTACACATCTATTTACTGATTAATTCATTGATTAGTTAGTTACTAATTAACTTATTGTTCCGTGGTTTTAATATTTTCCGGGACAATATAGAGTCTCCACTTATAGATGCACAGACGAGAACAGAAGTTCCGTAGGCTACATATGGAATTTACAAACTAAAATTACGGAAGTTTGTCAGAAATGGTGAAGAAGCGAACCTGCACCGCCCTCTTCAGCGGGAATTCAAAGCACGACCCGCGCGGCGTACGAAGTTGGAATCCATTAACGGAGTTTTAACATTCATCTCGTATACATTAATAGGATCTCGTGTGTGCTTTAAGAATGACTTAAAACGAAAGTGGATATTCCTGGAAGCACTGCTGTAGGCTACTATCTGTGGGCTCAGCCGGAGAAAACTTGAGCTTTTTTTCAAGGAAGGGATGGCTACCGTTCGGAAATCACGTATGATGGATTATTTGGAATTTTAAACCTGGTCAAATTTCACACGGCTCAAACAAAGTTTAAAACAAAGACGTTAAAAAATGCCTGTGTGTCATATTAATACCTTCACACAGGAAGACAAACATTTTTCTTTCTGGCAGAGGCAATTTGAGCTTATAAGAATAAGCAATTAACAACACATATTTATGTTTAAAGATGACACTAATGGCTTCAAACATGAGGAAATGAGCATTATCAAGGAGTTCCGCTTATTGTGACGGGATGTAAAGAACTTCATAATGAACCTGGCCAGCCTGAACAATATACAACCCGCAAGTCAAAAGCAATTGTGAAGTAATATAATTCTACAAATAATCTCTCCTCACTTGAAATATTATTCTCCACTGTGAGGTCAGAGGTTCTCAAACTGTGCGTCGCGGGTGTAAGGAGAAACTAACATTTATAACTAAGGAGCGGATTCCTATGTAATTAAATATTATTTTTGCGTGTGATAAAACACAATTAACAAAGTTAAAAATTCCGAACGTGAAGTTTCAAGTTTAAAACTCGAATTTTATTTCACATAAAAACACATATTTTCACAAAAAAAATTATGTAAATACATATTTTCAGGAAATCTATTATAAACACACAAATCTTGGAGTTTTTTAAATAAATAATTTGTTTACAAGAACTTTTAAACATTTTAAAACTAAATCAATTATGCCACTCAGAAGTACGTTATCTTTTTAAGAATTCTTGGTTGCTTCGAGTTTCTAAGCGTTGTGTGGTGTATCCGTGATCCATTTTTGTAATAGAATCGCCTCAAATTCTGAGAACTGCTAGGCAGCATATCAGTGTTATTATTAGAGAATAAATTAACATAGACAAGGAGGAGAGATCTTGCAACACATAGTTAGGAATGTTTATTGTTGAAGATGATTTCATTCCACGCTTTGTTTGTGAAACACAACAGATCAGAGCTCGGGCATGAACATTATTTAATTTAAACAAATCTCTCGCCTCTCGCTCATGTCCATCAAGTAAGGCAATAGCCTATATCTTGTTGTGATTCCCTGTTATGGGCTTCGTCAATCGATATCCTTCAAGACATATTGAAAGATGGTTGTTTAAAAAAACGATTTGGCTTTCCTATTAACAAATTTAAGCTTTTTGTGTGACACCATAAAAAAACTCGAAATATCCAAAAACCTGTTGTATGAAACAGGGAGGTGCGTGCCGAGGAAATTAAACTAGACTCGCTACCAGGTTCAGAAGTACAAGTACTAAGGGACAAATTCCAGAGTGAGGTTGGTGAGTACCTAGTAACATTTTTTTTTCCAAGCTAAGTAAGGTTTTTTTGTCATATTTAAAAATATATTTATTTTTTATTTTTAGCAAATATCTTCGTACTTTTTAACACATAAAAAATAAATATATTTAAAATTTTTAGCACATAAAAATCCGTTCCCTATTTATAACGGACAGTGAAACGCATCATGCAAATTTTCAGTACGTGTACATATTTGTAATTTTGCATTTTTACATTTAAAAGGACATAACCTGGTAATGCAAATGATTTTCATTATAAAAAATACCACGAAATCGAGTATGGGCAATAGTTCTTAATTTCTGGTACAAGGGCGTCGCGCTGATAATATTATAACATGTGAAGAGCGACGCAGTCTCATAAAGTTGCAGAAGTCCTAGGTTAGGTTTAAGGACTAAAGGGAAAATTAATAATTTATTAATCTTTTATGATTTAAAATATTTGAAACACTTTACGATATATTTTCTGACTTCAAGTGTTGGAGATTTTATCTAATAAAATAGAGTATTCTGCTAAAATAATCTTATTAATGCATTATCAGTTGAACAAGTGATTAGTAGGGCTAGGATTTTGATGAAATTGCATCTTTTTTCTAGTAAGCCAGAAACATAGCTGCTTTAGTATTTATATGTTAAGTGATAAACTGAGTGTTTTAAAACATATTTGGTAGAGCATTTTTTTGCATTTTTACTTGTTACAACTCATAAGAGCATTTTTTGTTTTATTCGGTCATTTTTGGGGTATTTTCATTTAATTTTGGCCATAAATCCCCATTATTAATGTAAAATATTATTTTTTTCTTTTGATATTTTCTCTGCGTATTTTTTTCATTTAATACCCATTATTTTGTATATTATTTTAATCACTTTTCTAAACAAACATTGCCATTTTAACGTAGTACACCCCAACGTAATGGATCAGTCCAATCACCCTTCAATATAGACTCCTCTATACCTGCTAGTTCCGGATAAGAGTGGCCTTGTGGTGGACTACATGGAACTACATCAAATAAAATAAATTAATTAAAGTGTACTACTTAGAAAAATTATGAAAATTAAATAAACTTGAATGTTGGTACAAGTTTAATTTAATTACTAGTCTGAATATTAATATTCCTACGAAGCCAATTATGTAAGATCAATTTTTAGGGCATTTTTGAAAGATTTTTAGTTCATAAATGCATTGTTTTTAGGACATTTTTTCATGATTTATAGGTCACCAAAATCCTAGCCCTAGTGATTAGGTTCTCCTTTTTCTTTCTGGTTGTGAGAACCTAAATGTACAAAAACACTCTTAGGTCTACCTAACTGAATGACAAATAGTAACAGAAGTACAGATACGGAAATAAATTTGGAGCTCCCTTTTTGTACAAGTTTTGCTTACAACACACTGCGCATATGCAGTAAACAAGAGCCCCTGTACATATGCTACTTCTGGACAGTCGTGTGAAGTTGTTGCCTACATACAGGTAGACTCCCATCAAAACTCGCTCCATATTTTAATCCCGTGTCTGCACATGTAAACTGTTCTTTGTGCAATAAAGCGAGGGATATTTTTAGTGATGGATGAAATAAATTAAATACCGATACATTGATATTGCAATATATTGCAAACCTAATTTCGATAAATAATATATATCGCAGAAAATATATCGATATATCGAACGATTATCGATATATCGTTATTCCGCAAGGAAATTGCATTTTCAGGCGTACATGTACTGTATTACAATAAATTACTTAAATTTTAATATTCTATTTTACCATTTAAATTAACATCATAACAGTGAAAAGCATAAACGTAAAACTGTAACAATAAACAATACATTTTTCAATACCATATGATGTAGGTCCTAACCTAAATAAAAATTATGGTGGAGGCAAGGGAGCTTAAATGATATAGTGGGAAAGAATTACGTAAACTATACATGGTTGAGTATTTGATATTGGAACACGATTCAGTTATTCTAATGTTATATAGGATTCAATCCAGGACAGATATAATGCTCTTTTCTACCTAACAACGTTATCATTTTCAAATGTAAGTAAACAGAACTTGTAATTATTTTTAAATGTAAGTAAACCGTATTTAGAATGTTACAACTTTTTAACAAACAACACAATTGATTTGATACAATCCTTCTATAGTAAGTTCCCATTGCAAGTTATTGTTACACTCCAACATTCCAAGCAACAATGGTGATGATTATAGGGATAGAATTTTTATGCACTGAAAGATATAATAAAAAAACAGAATGGCAGCACTAGGTTGTGCATAGAAATCATAGACGTAAACAAATGCCACATCAGTATTAAATCCTTGTTTCTCTTTCCATTTCAGAATATAGAAATAAAAGTTTTGATACCCGTTTTGAGGTCAGACGGTTCCCTTTCAGGGTGGGAGTTGCTCCCGTCTTGGAGAACATTAATAACAATATTAAACAGTAGTAGATAAACCTCCCGTCTGTCTTATGTTCGCACACGTTGCATTTTGAATTTGGTGCTGCATATTAAACAGTTTGAATTCGAATTCCAGTGCAGCCAATTAGAACAAGGTATTGAGTGAGGTTGAACAATTATGTAACTGTTAACCTTCAATAGCGCCATCTCTCGAAATTATCGGAGTTGTCTAGTGTGGATTTTGTTGTTGTTGATAATGATAATAATTCCACAAAAAAATCGATAAATTTATGAGAAAATCGATATATTATACGATATATTGAATCAAAATTTCGATATCGATAAATCCCTATATCGAAACGAAAATATCGGTATTTCGTAAAAACCTATATATTGTTCCCATCTCTGGATGTTGTTACTTCAAATCACTGCTTCAGGAGGCGTTCCCTTGCTTTTGGGTAGGCTGCACACTCATGAGAGATCTTACCTTGAACGGCGAGATGGTCTAACAGTGGGCTGATGCCGTCAGAAAATTCAAAACCACCAAAAAAATCCCTGCAATTGAAGAGAAAAAATATTAGATACAGTAAAATAATTACATTATTATTATTGTTATTATTATTACTATTATTATTTGAGAAACATTCAGTAGCACTCACTGAGGCTCCAGTGTAGAAAAAGTATAAAGAAAAAGAATCATCATGCTCTAAAAGACTCTACTACGTTTTTCTCGTAAGTAGCCATTCTGTGTGCAACTGTCTCATCTAGTGGCAATCATTCTATTGTGAGGAAGTTATTGACGCTTCACAATTTGCTTCATCCTTCTTCCGATTGGTTTAATTTCTCTATTCCCGCTCAAATATGACTTGTTGCATCAAATGAAAGATGGAGTCCTGAAATGCAAACCACTGGATAATTACATTACGTTCAAGCACCTCTTTATTAATACGCGAGATTTTTTATTTACTTATTTAACGATTCTATATCAGCTACTAGGTTATTTAGCGTCCGTGGAATTTAGGTGCCAGATGACTTTTTAAACAATAATTCGGGAAACAGGTATTTTAGACATTTTAAGTTTATCGCACTGTTTATTAAACTAACATAAAATTATTTAAAAAATTATTGTTTTATTAAATGGAAAATAAAATAAATTTTTATGAAACTTAACTTAAGATTATGTTTAAATTTATCTCGGTTGGATTGTTTATATTTCTCTGAAGATGTACCATCCCTCAACAGTGACACATCATTAATAAATAGTTAATTTTCTTACAAAGTCCACTTTTTAATTGGCACAAACTTGCAATTCAGATTTCATTAAAACAAATGGGGTATCTGTTCCTGCTGTTTTAGTTCATTGTAAGCATCAGTATGATTATTCTCCGTGGACACCAGCCAATTGATCCTCATCATCAGAATTTCGCTTCCCTAAATATTTAGATAGCACAATTAGAACACCGATAACTTTGGATTTCATACTTATTACCTGGATTACATACCAGAACACAAAGACACGATACAGACACATTTCCAGTCAAAGTGAATATTAGGATTTTCCGATTTCTCATGACGTCACTATTGAATATCGATTAGCGAGTGTGTGATCACGATCTAGTGAGTGCTCGTACCATAGAGCTCAATGCAAAGAACTGGCTTACAGTGTTGCAATCGATCAATCACATGATGTTACCGAACATGAAAAATTCAAACTCCTGAAATTTAACATTTACGAAATCTTTCAACTTGAAGAGGGAAAAGCGGGAAGTTGATAAACTATAATAAATCGGAAAGCGGGAAATGATAACATAAATTCTCTAAATTTCGGAAAATCTCGCAAAAATATGAAAATCTGGCAACCCTAATGGAATTGAAGAGGTGGATTCCAACGTGTCATAAGTCCTTTTTTAAGATTTTAACTTGTTTTATTCACGTTTTAATTTACCTTTTTCAGGCTCATATTTTTTTCATTTTATTTTATTTTATTTTGCTAATACTTTTAACATAAATACAGTACACTCAGATAACATTTTAGCTCACCTCTGAAAGAGTAGAACTCGTGCTCAGGGGCGAAAACTGTGTAAGGTTATTTAAGAGACTCTCCTAAGTATTGACTTAGATCCATTTGAGAAAACAAGCAGAAACTAAGGGTGTTAAATTCAATTTATCACTTTTCGTCATTGTTCTCACAACTTGTCCATTTGGACTTGGATCATTTTGGAATTCATCTCTTCAATTGGTAACAGCAAGATGGTATTTGGTGAGATGAGGCCGAGAATTCGCCATAGATTACCTGACATTCACCTTACGTTTGGGGAAAATTATAGGAAAATAGATAAGCAGGTAATCGAGTCCACTCCCCAGCACAACTCCAAACCAGCAAGCAAACGCGCTACCTCCTGAGCCACGCCGGTAGCTAATACTCGAAATTAAGTTCGTAGGATCCTTGACAAGTACGGAAGTAAATAGCCCAGTCGCCAGTTGCCATCCATTAACACTACCCACTGCGATAAGTAGAGAAAAGAGTGGATATTGAAACTGACTGTACGAGACTGGATAACGCCGGCCGTTTAAAATAATTAAGGGTTGAGCGCTGATTAGCCAGATCTTGTGTCATTAGCCCTTCTAGTGAAGGGTGCGTATATAGATGAGGAATGGCGAAGGGGAGGTGAGGAGGCCTAGATTATCCTTCGCGGAAGGGGGATGCTGTTTAGGGGTAGAGCGGAGGGAAGGCCGGAGTTATCAGACGTTTCCCTCCCATTTCCAACCCTCCCTTGTAAGGCCACTAATGACGACCAGAGACCTATAATAATTCCATAGCTCTACGCGCCCAGACAAACTTGTAGCTAATTATCTCACGTTGGACCTCCACATGATTAGGGAATAAGTCCCCTCCCACGCTTCAGTAGGCACTTTGTAGAGGCAAACATGCGCAATTTCTCTGATTATGACACGTCACTGGGTGAATAGTTACACAAGTTTGTTCAAAGTTGTCTCCCCTGCCCTGCACCCACCGTGAAACTCAAACTCGAAAGGTTCCAAGTAGGGAGAAACGTTAAAGGTCATTTAAGATATGGTCTAAGTCTAGGCTAGCGGATAATTATACCTGTCAAGAGCTAAAAGCTTATTATTAAATGCCTGGATACATGGTCGAAGTTTCCCCTCACCCGGAGCGTGGCAGCGAGCGCCTTAGACTCACAGGACGGGGATCTCCAGCACCGCGGCAAGGAAATCAGAAAAGTTATTAACATGGCACACCTCCTCCGACATCAGTTCTGAAGACCATTAGCCACTTTCAGAAATGTAATATGTTCCGGGTGCTACATTACTTTGCAGTCTTTGAAAGGCAAAACCTTCGGTGCAAGGAGTCTCCGTTGCCATAGCTATAGCTGAGCGACATTCAAAGCTTGTTCAGCATCTCCAGTTTCTATTCATGTATTAAGTAAGTTACGATTATTACGATTCAAATCCAAGTTAGAAAATTATCTTATGACGAGTTGCCAAACTAACTTACTATTATGACAAGTGTTGTATTGCATGTTTCCACGTATTCACATTTTTTTATGTTCTAGTGATATTTAACTTATTTTATATTTTTTGGTTTTCATATTTTCCGATAATGGTATATCTATAGTGTGATAAGTTGAGCTATATATAATCATAATTTTCGTTACTGTGTGTACTTAAAAATATTTTATTCATTGTATGCTTTGTACTGCACTATTTTATTACTACTATTACTATTATTATTATTATTATTATCATTATTATTATTATTATTATTATTATTATTATTATTACTTATTTATTTTATATTATTTTATTATTATTATTATCATTACTATTCTTATTTATTATTATTATTATTATTATTATCATTATCAATAATTGTCTTACTTTTTTATACTTTGAAGGTCTCATTTATTTTGACCTGCTGTTCACATTTTATTATACTTTTTTCTTTCTTTCTTTCTTTATGTTATATATTATGTCTGATTTCTTCTTACTTGTTGTTTACATTTTATTATTATTATCTTATTCAGTTTTGTGTGTACTTTGTAAATTTGTAGTGTTTCTGTAACGCAGTTTTTACTCCTGGTTGAGTGTTAGAGAAGGCCGTATGGCCTTAACTCTGCCAGGTTAAATAAATTATTATTATTATTATTATTATTATTATTATTATTATTATTATTATTATTATTACTGTAGGCTCTAATAATCTGAGCGCGCCCTGGCTGGTCGGACAGCAATTTACAATCGAGCTCCTCATTTAGCTGCGGGCTTATCTAGGGCCCGTGAAATTTGACAGCACAATTGTATAGGCAATAAGACCGGGTACGAGCCTTGCTGATGACGGATGAAGGTGGCCAGTCAGATTAACTTACTTCTTTCCTACGAAACACTTTTTTCTTCTCGAAAGAGTACCCGAAGATTAGCCTGAGACTTATTGTGCAACCTTACTATGGGAAGTTCTCAGGACCGAATTCCTGTGTGTAGTTGATCCACTTCTTCGTGCAATCTTATCGATTCAGCTAGACTGCAGCGGTCGTCAAGAGAGTGCACGCTCGTGCTAGCGTCTCTTACCCTCGAGCCCCCTAGTGCATTTATGAGAGCGGACAGGTAAGCAATATTTCAGTGGCGGCTTTTCGTTCGTACCATAAATTACGTAACTCAGTGGAATTCAATAGCACTAATAGTGTAATGAAGCATTCAATGTTCACATGTGTATTTAAGTAAGCATGTTTCACATAGTTAATAGTCAGGATTTCAGTTTTTAATGCCAAATAACTTAAAAAAAAAGTCGCCTTTGAAATTGTGGAGTCCAGTCAAAGGAGGAGACAAGCCACAAATCCTTGTATTTCACTGGAATGTGAGGAAATAATTTCTCTGCACTAAATTCTATGACATATTATTCTAATGGTAGGTTATATTTAAAATGTGTAAAATTTGGAATTTATGAGCACACACGGCAGAATATTTAAATTTATGTAAATATATTAATTGTGGTTTTTTCTCTTATCTGACTGAGCCCCTCAATTTTGAAAAAAAAAATATATCATTAGGAGAAACCTAATATATAAAGTACAGGAAGCTTTGAAAGAAATTTATATACTTATAAAACCAAGTACATACATTTTTGGGTTTGGAAGATGAATCGAACAATTTTCTTCCTTTAAACGCATAAAATAATCGATCATTATTACGATTTTATTGTCGGTTGCTATCAGGTCGCAATTGAGAATAGCAATGTATGGAAAACGAACTACGTACGTCTTGGCGAACTGTTCGAGACTGTCGACAGTTCTAGAAAGACCGAAACAGTCTTGTTCAGCATCGGACGGTCCGAGACGAAACTTGTCTCGTCCAAGGCACGATGTCCGATGCAATATTTTGCGGGCTTAGGGAAACGTTCTCTGATAAATGGACATCAGTATCGGAATTAATAATAATAATAATAATAATAATATTAATAATAATAATAATAATAATAATAATATATCCTAATAATAATAATAATAATAATAATAATATTACCTGTCTATCGTGCTATCAAAAAGGAGTGCGTTATATGGCAGTAAACATGTTTAATAGCCTCCCTATCGATATAAAAAATGAAACTCAAAACATAAAATTATTTAGGGCCAAATTAAAGAAGTACCTAATTTCTCACGCCTTCTATTCTGTAGGTGAATTCATGACATTCAATAACACTTCATGAAATTGATACTAAAACTTTATGTTGTACTAGTAGACTATATTGTAAATCTCGTCTGTATATATTTCATCTAGACTGTGACTATAAATTAAGACTTTATAATAGTATTAAGTTTTTTTGACTTGTTCCATATTCTAGCTGTAAGCATGTATGAATACCATGGAATGTTAATAAATACAATACAATACAATACAATACAATACAATACAATATTGGTGTTTTTTAACTTCTCCATCATTTCGATTCTTTTTTAATTTGTCGTATTCATTAGCATGACAGTTGTCATAGTGACGCTGCAGATTATATTTTCTTATCACACTGAATACCTTACTGCAAATTAAACATCTTGCTGCATTTTCAAACTCTGTAAAAAAAAAAACATCCTCCCATGAAGGGTTAAACAACATAGGGGTGGAAGACCTACGTAAATCACTATTTGAAATTTCTGCCATCGTGTACGTACACAAACCACTCAAAAGTGTATAGTACTTACTAGTCTCCACTGATCGTCCGCATCAGGACGAAGCATGCACGGGCTTCCCTGCTCTCTATACCCAATACCCATTTCAGCGAGTGCTGACGACCACTGAGCTAGAGCATCCAAGTCTAACGAAGTCCGCGTACACAGGAACGCCCCTCCGCCTCTTGTTATTGATGACATCTGTTCGAAATTCACGTACTACGTCCTGTTGCAACCTATTTGATCTGAACATCACAGCATCGTAGGTACCGCTATTCACCATGGCGCCATTTGACCGAAGTAGCTACTGTACATTCTCCTGTCTACCGTTGTGCCTTTGAAGGCCTCTACGCCACCCTGGGATCTGTGCAGCTCTCCCAGACTGACATCTGCAGGTGAATCACGGTATCATGTCTGCAGGGTCTCCTGGTCGACCTTAAACTATTGAAGATAATGGATGAAGTTGAAATTTAATGAAGGAGAAATGAGTCCGAGGTTCAATGGTGAAAGTTATCCAGCAATTCTGCTGCAAGTGGTTGAGGGCGAAACCTCGAAATAAGGTAAGTTGTCCCAATCAGGATTTGAACCCAGGCCCACTCATTTCACGGTTAGACATGCTGATTGTTACTCCACAGCTGTGGATCCCTCCATAAAGGCTTTATGACGGGTTTTCAACTAATCTTCCTGGTGCCGGTTGTAGAATACTGGCTGCCTATGCGATCTCTTCAGGTCCTGTGTTCACTCACAAATAAGTTGTATGTGGTAGAGAATGATTGTGACTGAGTAACAAGACGGGTTGGGATGAAATCATACCTTATCTTTTGGCATGTTTTGTAATGTTCACAATTTTATTGTAATTTAATACGATCCTACACTTATTTATTATTTTCAATTTTTAAGTTGGAAATTCGCTGATAACACATTGATGACATTAAATTTCTGCCACTAATCTTCCCATTAAAAGTATTTCATCCCAAAACTCTACACAATGCTAAATTCCAATATTCAAAGTGCTATAAATTGGTAAATTTGATTTTTAAATTGCTAATTTTTTTTTAATTTTAAGGGGACATTCAACTTAAAAATTGGAGAAAAAGTGTCATAGAAATGAAAAATTAAATTTCTACACTAATTTACGTGACAGAACTAAATCAATACGCAGAATTCTTCCCCTATTCATTGAGAAGTCACAGTCAAATGCACAAAGCCAAAAAATAAAAAATAATAATTAAAAGTGATATTTCAATTAATGATTGATTAAAAATTGAAATATTTTTATTTTGAAAAGTATTGGATCTAATGAGCTGATATTTTGCATGTTACTTTCCATGTGTATATTAAACATTTTCTCCAAATTTGAAAAAGATTGGTCAAATAGGAAAAAAGTTCCAAAATATAGTTGAGTGTCCCCTTAAGATACTCAAATCTACTAGGCATATCTCTAATAATACTACATCTGAAACTTTACGCTATCTTCCGGAAATTTTAACAGATGGAATACTAACAATACCATCCCATCGCACCTCCTCATACTCATCCTCTTTCACAATAGCCCTGCCAAGACTCTGGAATTCGTTACCTGCTAGCATCAGGGACTGTCGAAATAAAATTGAATTCAAAGGCAAACTTACTAGGCACTTGGTCAGTAATTGAGACTCGTTCAGACATGGTTTCTTGTAAATAGTTCTCTTAATCTATCACAAAATATTTCAATATCCGGTAATTTCATCACTATAGAATTTTGTTATTGTAGGTTTAATTTGTAATTCAGTAAATACAAAAATATTCCTTGTTCTTAACTTCTATGATAAATTGTCTAGCTTTCATTAATCAGGTAATCTTGTCGTACTTTAATTTTTATTGTAATTGTAAATTGAATATTAATTGTAATTTTATTGTTCATACTATAGTTGTAATCCCCTGGTAGAAGGCAGAGAAGGCTTGACGGCCTTATTTCTACCAGGTTAAATAAATAAATACTACTAATACTACTATTTTTTCTACTCTAATGTAGATAAGTATATAACATCCATTTTAGTGCTACTCAGATTGCCGGCATCTCACCAGACCGATGCGGTGGTTGTGAAATGTATCCTTCAGCCAACTTCACATGCAGTACTTTAAGCAATTCAGAAATCCCCTTCCCCGTCATCCCTCCAACCCTTAAACCGGCATAGTGGTAGCTTCAACATGCAGAACAACGTCATTACTGACATCTGTTGCAAAACAAGAAAACTACCACTGCTAGTATGCTACCACCACAACGACCACAACTGCTATACCACTGCTCCAGTCCAACAAGCAATGTTATTTGCATAATCGGGAAAAGTAAGGCTAATGGGGGTTGAAAAGTAGAGTAGTGTGGGGCAGGAGCCTCTCCGAGATTACGTATGTGCAGACCAACCACCGAGGTCCACTGTTCTTAAACAACATCCCTTGCATATTTATAAAAAGAGAATAATCGTTACGGCGAAGGTATAACAATTTAAAAAGTTAGAGATGCAAAAGAAAGCTACTCCCGCTCTTGTATAATGAGGGAAGGAAGGAGAAGTTCAAGTGATGAACAATAATTTGAAAAGCCACGAGAAAAATTCCCGCTCGTCTCCAGTAGGCCTAATCGTGTTACTATACAGAGGGAAAGTGCGAGCTGGGGTGTTATATTCTGATTGGGATTTCACGCAACACTAAGTGAATTCTTTGTTCTCGAATTGGGAAGGGACATTATTACTTCCTCTGTCCTAATAATAAGAAAAACAAAGAGGAGAAATAACAGTTGTAAACAATCGCAGAAGTCTCGAGACCATTATTTTTATAATGAATAAGGAGGGGAGAGATCCGTGAGGACGTTACCTACAGACTCCATAATTTGCATCCTATATTATCTCCTTCTGTTCGCAATTTCCAGCCTGTTTATAATCTCGGAAGGGAAGTTGATCATTTTAAAGTTTCCCCGACACATATTGAATAAATATACAGTCATGTTCAACTACTCTACTTTAAGACAATACGTCGAATAAAGCATAGACTATACCCGAGTCTAATAGATCATCTCATATTGCACTACGAATGTCACAGAAAAACGTAGCGTCAACATTTACACCTAATTCCATAGTTGAGAGATATGAGTCCGTGTCTTTATCAAAAGTGCCCCAATTTAAAAATATAGCAAGAGAATCAGTATTTTATTAAATGACTCCTTAATTTCTCAAAAGAGGGAGGAATCATTATTTTTCTCAAAAGTGACTCAATTCCAAGTAAGAGTTATTAATCTGACGCAACAATAAACAAATCAGTTTATTTACCAAAAGTGATTCAATTTCAAGCAGGAGTAAAAGTTAGTATCTGTTCCAGAAGTGATATTAATCTGACGCAACAATAAACGAGTCAGTTTGTTTACCAAAAGTGATTCAATTTCAAGCACAAGTAAAAGTCAAGTAGGTATCTGTTCCAGAAGTGATATTAATCTGACGCAACAATAAACGAGTCAGTTTCTTTACCAAAAGTGATTCAATTTCAAGCAGACGTAAAAGTCAGTATCTGTTCCAAAAGCGATATTAATCTGACGCAACAATAAACGAATCAGTTTCTTTACCAAAAGTAATACAATTTCAAGCACAAGTAAAAGTCAGTATCTGTTCCAGAAGTGATATTAATCTGACGCAACAATAAACGAGTAGTTTCTTTACCAAAAGTAATACAATTTCAAGCACAAGTAAAAGTCAGTATCTGTTCCAGAAGTGATATTAATCTGACGCAACAATAAACGAGTAGTTTCTTTACCAAAAGTAATACAATTTCAAGCACAAGTAAAAGTCAGTATCTGTTCCAGAAGTGATATTAATCTGACGCAACAATAAACGAGTCAGTTTCTTTACAAACGTGACTCAGTTTCAAGCAACAGTAAAAGTCACTGTCAGTACCATGTGTGATGTTAATGTCAAGCAATAGTAAATGAATCAGTTCCTTACCAAAAAGTGACTAAATTTTAAAAAGCAGTAAAGAAGTCAGTGAACCGATTTGAAACAGTAAAAATTCAGTAACTGCACCAAAAGTCCAATCTAACGCGACAGTAACCGAAACACTATCTTTAAAAAGTTAAATTCATTTCACGAAAACTAGGGGCCTACACGAATCGGTGTATTTACTAAGAGTAGGTCTAAGTTAAACCATTAATTTCGTATTGCACTAAGAGAGTCGGTTGTATTTGTTTGTGATGTCACAGTTCAAGAAACGTACCAATACCATTGAGAAAATGTCACACGCCCTTGACAGAGTACAGCAAGTAAGTATGCGATACGACTACTTAATACAGTGCAGGAGAATGTGCCTCGTTAATTATGTCGTAGCCTATAGGTTGCAATTCAGTGTCATTACTGACAGTCTTCTTTAACTTGACAGTCAAAGGAACGACTCAGGTCCTTAATGAAACTTCACGAGTGAACTTCATTTTATACATTTCGTATCTTGTATGAATCAATGTCGTAATTTTTACAAAACGAATACACACAAGTAATGTAATGTAATCGTTTTATTCATAAAATGCCGATCAAACGATACTCGTCTTTTGAGATTAACAAAGGTTCGTAATTTCACATCATAAATATACTTTGTCGTCGCATTTACTAGAGCCTCATCCAAGTTTACTGAAATGTGTACTAAAGTCACTTCTGGGATTAGTAATCAGACCTTGGGACATGCAAATCACAGAAACCTGCAGAAAAGTATATTCTATTATCCATGTGCTAAAAAGGATAAATGTTCATCTCCTTTCTTGCTTAAAAAGTCCCTTGTGCAGACACTTGCATTTCCCTATTTCGACTATGCGGACATTTTACTGACTGACCTCTCCAGCGACAACAAAATGAAACTTCAACGTGCTCATAATTTGTGTGTACGTTTTGTAAGCAATGTTCGTAAATATGATCATATTACCTCATCCCTGGAAGCAATAGGTTGGCTTAAACTAGATAAGAAAAGAAATTTACATTCACTTCTCTTTCTCTTCGAAATCTTGAACTCTTCTATTCCTTCGTACCTGTCGTCTCGCTTCACTTACCTTTCTTCCCACCATAATCTGAACACACGCTCTCGTCATGAAACAATACTAACAATACCATCCCATCGCACCTCCTCATACTCATCTTCTTTCACAATAGCCCTGCCAAGACTCTGGAATTCGCTACCTGCTAGCATCAGGGACTGTCGAAATAAAATTGAATTCAAACGAAAACTTACTAGGCACTTGGTCAGTAATTGATTACTTGTAAATAGTTTCTTCAATCTATGACAAAATATTTCAATATTCAGTAATTTCATCACTATACAATTTTGTTATTCTAGATTTAATTTGTAATTCAGTAAATATAAAATATTCTTTGTTTCTCTATGATAAATTATCTAGCTTTAATTATTCAGGTAATCTTTTCGTACTTTGATTTTATTGTAATTGTAAATTTAATACTAATTGTAATTTTATTGTTGATATTGTAGTTGGAATCTCCTGGTAGAGGGGCAGAGAAGGCCTGACGGCCTTATCTCTACCAGGTTAAATAAATAAATACTACTACTACTACTACCTTGTGAATACACCTCGAAGCATTTTACTTTAAATATTAGTTTAATCGGGAGAGTAGAGATATTAAATACAGAAAATTTCAACTCCTTTGTAACACGTATCGTTATTTTAGCTTATACAATATCTTACTGACTACACATAATAACTTCGTGAAATTTCATTTTTGAACCTAAATGGTCAGCATAAAAATCTTAAATTCGTCCCGTAGTGATTCTGTAGTTCACTGGAGCATGAATAAACATTAGTCAGGAGCTAATAACGCAAATAATAACAATAATAATAATAATAATAATAATAATAATAATAATAATAATAATGATGATGATGTAAATGAGTAGCATACAGCTGAGAGACTAAGCTATTAGAGTTATGTTCTAGTATAATCCATGTTAGTTGAACTACTCTGGAAATGCTATAAAACAAGAATTAGATATCGTAAAGAGATAGATTTGAAGTAAATCCAGAAAAGACAAAGTATATGATTATGTCTCGTGACGAGAATATTGTACGAAATGGAAATATAAAAATTGGAAATTTATCCTTTGAAGAGATGGAAAAATTCAAATACCTGGGAGCAACAGTAACAAATATAAATGATACTCGGGAGGAAATTAAACACAGAATAAATATGGGAAATGCCTGTTATTATTCGGTTGAGAAGCTTTTATCATCCAGTCTGCTCTCAAAAAATCTGAAAGTTAGAATTTATAAAACAGTTATATTACCGGTTGTTCTTTATGGTTGTAAAACTTGCACTCTCACTTTGAGAGAGGAACATAGGTTAAGAGTGTTTGAGAATAAGGTGCTTAGGAAAATATTTGGATCTAAAAGGGATGAAGTTACAGGAGAATGGAGAAAGAATTACACAACGCAGAACTGCACGCATTGTATTCTTCACTTGACATAATTAGGAACATTAAATCCAGACGTTTGAGATGGGCACGACATGTAGCACGTATGGGCGAATCCAAAAATGTATATAGAGTGTTAGTTGGGAGGCTGGAGGAAAAAGATCTTTGGGGAGGCCAAGACGTAGATGGGAAGATAATATTAAAATGGATTTGAGGGAGTGGGATATGATGATAGAGACTGGATTAATCTTGCTCAGGATAGGGACCAATGGCGGGCTTATGTGAGGGCGGCAATGAACCTTTGGATTCCTTAAAAGCCAGTAAGTAAGTATTACTCAACCGGGAATGAGCACATCATCCTATACACACCTTCTCTTTTTCGAGAGCAGAATTGTGTTGTTTTCGTAGATTTGAGACCGCTACATTCCATCGTTTTCAGAGTTAGGGGTAGGGGAAACTGGAGTGTTTCCAGACATCCTGTGTGCAACAAACACTCCAGCCGAGATTCTGAACCCGTCGAAGAACGCGTGCTTTGCGGGAGGCGGGGCGTGACAGCCAGGCGGGGGGATAAACAATAATTAGCGGGGTTCGCCGCTTATCCCAGAGCATCGCAATTAACACTATGACCACCGCGCGCCAAGATTAATGGCTCGTCATGCGGCCCCCTTCTTAACTCAATCGTATTAAACTAACAGAAGAGGTGAGACGTAAATGAGGTGAAGAACCTGTAGGGAAAGAGTTTCTTGCCGAAGGAACTACGGCTACACATTTTTACGAGTTCAGCTTTCCATTCATGTATTAATTCCTGTGTCTTTATTTCTATCCTTGCTTGCCATCCATTCGTTGAGGCGTCAGGTTCAAAAATACTTCTTATCCACTTTGTATGTTTTCCCATAAACCAAAAACATTTTATAAGCTATTTTTTCATAATCTATTTAAACCTATGTGTTAAAAAAATAAAACAGAAGAAAAGCAGTGTGCAAAGCTTCATTTAAGGGTGATATCTATAACACAATAATGGATATTTGGAATATGATGTTAACTGGAACCGAGCAGTGAACAATGCCGGTTCTGAAAATGTAACTCAGGGATTTGAGAGTATTTAGAACCAAAACAAATAACTGGCCATCTCTCTTCAAACGAAGCTACTTTTGTGTTTCTTTCTTCCCGAGTCTTATAAAATATAAAACTGAAAAATATGAGTTACATTCCTGAAAATGTAATGAATGTCGTTATTTCAAGTTCAAAAACAAACATAAATAATTATAAATGAGAATAAATATCTCTTAAGCTCAATGTGAAGTGCAAAATGTAAAATATGAATAGAAAATTGGAATTCGATGGTGCTGATATTTAAAATTTGAAATGTTAAACTACAAATTAACTACCAAGAAAACATTTTCGTTAGGATTTTTATTCTTTACTAATTATAATTAATAATTGGTTCCATATTTTGTCTTTTGTACTTGTTTTTGTTTTTAAGACAAAATCATTGATTTTTGTAGCCTTCGTACATATTTCCATCTATTGAACGTAGTCTGCTGTCCAAAAATCTGAAAGTTAGAATTTATAAAACAGTTATATTACCGGTTGTTCTGTATGGTTGTGAAACTTGGATATCACTCTGAGAGAGGAACATAGGTTAAGGGTGTTTGAGAATAAGGTGCTTAGGAAAATACTTGGGGCTAAGAGGGATGAAGTTAAAGGAGAATGGAGAAAGTTACACAACGCAGAACTGCACGCATTCTATTCTTTACCTGACATAATTAGGAACATTAAATCCAGACGTTTGAGATGGGCAGGGCATGTAGTAAACATAAGGGCGAATCCATAAATGCATATAGAGTGTTAGCTGGGAGACAGGAGGGAAAAGGACCTTTGGGGAGGCCGAGACGTAGATGGGAGGATAATATTAAAATGGATTTGAGGAGGTGGAATATGATGATAGAGACTGGATTAATCTTGCACAGAATAGGGACCAATGGCGGGCTTATGTGAGGGCGGCAATGAACCTTAGAGTTCCTAAAAGCCATTTGTATGTAAGTAAGTAAGTAAGTTTGAACGTACTTGCTACAGCAAAAGCGTAAAGGGCTGGATATCACAAGGCCGAGTAAAGAATGAAAGCAATTCAAAGTTACTTTGAAAGCGGATTTGCTTAAAGCAACTGAGCTATTTTTCGAATTTTAATGTAACTTACGCAATTATATAAAAGAAACTCAGTTATTTTCTTTCAAAACTTCAACTTCTTTATGAGATTCATCCCTACACTTATAACACAAGACAAAATTACAAGAAACAAGCTGTTACACAACACAAGTGGGCCATATTATGGTTTTTATGATATAAGAATGCGTAATATTTTATTAAAAAGGTCCCTGGTAATAGACCTAATTGTAAACTGAACATATGCAGCAATTATTAATTACTAAAATGGTTCTACTTTGTTTTTACCGCATTTTGTTTTTCATTTTTATTCTTTTTTAATTATAATGATTAATTATTAAATGGTTCTAACTTTGCTTTAGCAATAATTTGTTTCTTTCTTTTTGTCTTTTAATTATTTACTAATTATAATTGAACCACATTCTGCAGAAAGGAAGCAACTCTCAAAGTTGTAACAATGGAGTTAGTGCCATAGTATTATTTCTGGCCTAGTACTCTACGCTCTGTAGGAAAGAACCAACCCTGTTTCTGCATTTGAATGCCATTTGTGGACTGATGAAGGAAACACTGGCAACAGTTCCTGAAATCTATCTTCTGCAGAATGGAACCATGTGGGTTGGGTCCTTTTAGCAAAATGCTCAATGCATTGTGGCAGCACTGTTTGCTAAACTACATGGTATTGAGATTATTGTGTTTGTTGTCTATTCTTGTCCGAATAATGTTTCGGAATGACTTACTTAAGCAGAGAGCAAAGACTTGTAAAATTATGTAGGCTACTTTAGAAAATGAAAATAAGAACATATTATTGAATTCAGCTGTGAATATTTTGAACGAGAATGCTGAAATTAATATTAAGAAAAGCAAAATTGGTCGACATTCAGCAGGTCTATATGATAAAGTAATTCCTTGAATGGTAAGCCAATAGACACCATGGATATAATACCTGATGACGCAAAGGATTTCTACAGTAACTTGAGTGCTGACTCACATCCAGAGGGTAATGTTGATGGATTAAGAGAACTATACTTTTAAGTTGGGTAAATTATTAATTTTGTAATGTCAGAACTGTGTAGGCCCTATCTTTCTTTATTATATTTTCTTTCATTATTTCATTATGGTAATGATGATGATGATTGATTATTATTATTATTATTATTATTATTATTATTATTTTATTTAGTAGGTTATTTTACGACGTTGTATCAACATCTCAGGTTATTTAGCGTCTGAATGAAATGAAGGTGATAATGCCGGTGAAATGAGTTCGAGGTCCAGCACCAATAGTTACCCAGCGTTTGCTCATATTGGGTTGAGGAAAACCCCAGAAAAAACCTCAACCAGGTAACTTGCCCCGACCGGGAATCGAACCCGGGCCACCTGGTTTCGCGGCCAGACGGGCTAACCGTTACTCCACAGGTGTGGATTATTATTATTATTATTATTATTATTATTATTATTATTACTGCATTTTTCTGTGAAGTATTTTATAATTTTTGTGGCTTAAAAGAAACATAGACTATGTAAAAATTTGATATGTATAAAATTAATATTATAGCCTACTTAAATAATAACTTACGTAATGTGGTCTATATTAAGAAGTTATTAAAGAAATTACAAAATTTTAGCATAAATCTTTGTCACTAAAATATTCAAACAATTACTGCATTAATATTCGTACAAACATGAGTTGGATAATTTCTACAGAACTCCATTTGCACCATATACTATTTTACAGAAAGGACCAAACCACAAATATATAAGATTAGGCCTGTATATTTAAAATTATGAGGTTTATGAATTCAGTATTTGGGTAAAAGGTATTCCACATAATACACATTTGATAAATACGACAGCTAACTGTATATATTTATTTGTGATTTTTTTATCTTCCTTTAACTTCAAGTTGGTTCCTTTGTGCATTATGTGGTCCAATTAAGAACTACTAAACGGTTCCACATTTTGTAGAGTATTTTTATCCTTTATCAATTATAAATATTAATTACTAAATGGCTCTACATTTTACAGCCTTCGTACATGTTTCCAAGTACTGAATTTACTTCCGAACACGAGCAATGCTCTTTCGGCATTTACTATATTTTAATATGTTATATTATTTGAATAAACCACTAGAATTTGTTGTTTTATTAAAAATTTAATACTTATTATTATTATTATTATTATTATTATTATTATTATTTTAAAAATGGGCAGATGACATAAAGCGATAACACATCCATGAAAAGAAATGCCACCAATAGGAATAACACCTTCGCAATTGCCTTATTTACCACGAAGTCTCACAGCTTTCGAACTCGGCCCCTCGGCTGTCACGTCTTATTCTTGTTTCTCGTCGGGTGACGGGAAGTTTAGAAAATGGCGTCCGCCGTCACTCTTCAGTGCACAGAATAAGATCTCATTGTTCTCATTTGTTTGACTTGATAATGGGGTATTCCACTGAGGGAATTTTATATGAGCTTCTGCCCCCGGACGTTTACTTTAAGAGCAACGTGCCTGCGGACTATTACAACAGACTCGGAGTTTACAAATCCGCCAATTGTCACGGAACACGGCGCCCTGGTTCTGCACAGGTCGCACTAATTACCTCAGTGCGGTGCAAGACCCATGGGGTTGCCACCACGGAGATCCGGGTTCAGCTCTTGCAGGGCCTGGTTCCCTGCCAATCATCGTCGTGCTGATGATCCGAGCTCACTTGTCGACGTCAATATAGGCAACACGGGTTACACCAGTCGTCAGCCAGTGCAACGGAATTCAAACTTTGACCCTTGGCTTATGGTAACAACAGGTATCCTTATCTGCTCCACATTAATACGCTGAATGATTGGTCCATTTGCATGGCAACCAAACAGCTGTAGAAAAGTCTGCTTCCCTAGAAACAGGGCTTCACAAACGTCAACACAGAATTCGGAGATTTGTTTATCAGGCCTTGAAAACCTCCTTGAATGGACACCACATCCATTCTAGTATACTCGGTGGCATTCTTAGCTTTTAGTGCCTATAAATCCAATGTGTAATTAATTATAAACCATGTGACAGTGAAGACCACCGCCTCTTTACATCGGTCACGTCTAAGTTACGGGACTTGTACCGTAAGACAGCAAACTAACACAGCCCAGGCAGATACAGAGTCGGTAAGCTCCATCTTTAGCCTGATGTATATACGAGTACATTATAAAAATGAACCAATTTATGTTTGATATTTTAGAATTTAACGTTTACTGCTTACAATAAATACTCTACACTACACATCAAGCACAGGACGGCTACGACCATTGTTAACAAAATCGGCGAATGCAGACGCTCGTATCTAGAAACAGCTGGGAATTACGATGGCGTGTTGGACAGGTGTAGGCAGCCCACGCAATGCCTTTACTCCCAGCACTAGCTCCTTCATTGCCCTCCCAGCCGAATAGGCATTCCTTTTGTATAACTTTCGCATTCTTTTCCCTCACCCACTTGCCATTCATTCAACGCCATTACATTTCCCTTACGCTCTGTTGCGAACAAAAGCATAACGATCCTGGATTAATGCGTAACTCCCTCATATTTTTATAAGGGCGCGGGGAAATGAAACTATTGGTGTTGAGGGAATGCCACTCGATAACCTCTATTCATTTTTCGAGGTTAGAAGAAGAAATAATGCTCCTCTTTTGTGCTGGTGAGAACTGCCCACGTGCTACTAGCCGTTCGCGCACTTACCTATACCAATACTACCCACAATTCCTTGTCTTCCCCTCTTAATGTGATTCTCCTTCCTCTCCGTCACTTTATTTCTGCACCCATTATTATTCGGGCGGATCAATAGTGGACGGAGGGCGGCCCCCCACCTCACCCCGGACACTCTCTATTCCAATACGCATCATTTGACACGCGGGAAGGAAAGAAAAGGACTCGAGAATAAATGAAGAAAAGGGGAGAAGAAAAGAGAAGAGAAATCCAATAGACAAAAATCACATGATTTCAAGAAGCAGAGGAACCAGTGGCTTGGAAAAAACAAGACAGTTGGAGAAATGATGAGAGGAAAGCGGGATTTGATTTAGGCCAGTATAGTATAACAGAGCGGTAAAAGAAATATGACGTCCGAGATTGTGTGTTTGGCTGGAGTTTAGTGTTTCACGTTATTTCTCCTGTCTAGGGAATACGGCGCTGGACAAAGCTCTCATTTCCAGAGGTCAGCTTCGGTACCCAGGTTTACGACACGCGTGACTTCCTTCGCTACAGACTAACTGAAAATTCAACGATTTAAAATGTCACCGACGTCCAGTCATAAATAATACCCACAATCCGGCTTCCTCTGCTTTCCTACGATTCCAATAAGTTTGATACCGAATACAATTCAAAACTTCCGTACATATAACGAACTGTCTGATAGAGAAAACTTCCACCACGCCTGTTCCAAACAAAAACAAATATCAACACTTGAGAATCTCACAGCACACGTTATCTATAATGTTATTCTACACTGGTGGCCATAATTCTGGAAACGTTTTGTTTTTGTACTGAATTATTAAATCATCTGCATCGATTCACAGATTTATACAATTCAAAATGTTACTCGTGACTGATTCGTTAATTATGGGGTTATAATAAAGGTATTATATTAAATACTGAACATTTTAACAATAAATAATCATTACTATGTGGGAAATTATGTTCTTGTCGTTTAAGATCTAAATATTAATTTCAGATTTCATTATAATTTCCCATTATTTACTGCAATAAAAACTAGTCCAGTGTTGATTTTAAGATTATTGTTGATCGGTAGAAGCATTGTTGAGTAATGTTAGCATAAAATGTGGACATTATTAGTGTGTTTCTATCAGTTGTCTGACTTAAGATTTCGTTAGGTGAACACCTGATTGCTTTACAACAAACTTTATTGATCATTTTATCACAATGGATCCACGAAAGGACTGAACAGCTTCTACGGCAGTCACACTTCGAGAAGAAGGCCACACAATCAAGGAAATTGCAAGAAACTTTGTAATGGTGCTACAGTGTCTGGCGTCCAGAAGGTATGGCAGAAGTACAAATCCACAAAATCTCATAAAACAACACTTAGGACTAGTAGAAAACCTAAAGTAAGTCCAAGAGATGTGTGAGGCAGATTTGTCGATTAGTACTGAAAGATCGAAGGAAATCTTCCAAAGAGATACAATAATCTTAAACTAGACAATGGACCAGTTTTTATTACAGTAAATAATGGGAAATTATAATGAAATCTGAAATTAATATTTAGATCTTAAACGACAAGAACATAATTTCCACTTGGTAATTATTTATTATTAACATATTTAGGATTTATTATAATACCTTTATTATAACCCCATAATTAACGGGTCAGTCACGAATAACATTTTCAATTGTATAAATCTGTGAATCAATACAAATGTTATACTAATTCAGTACAAAAACAGAAAGTTTCCAGAATTATGGCCATCAGTGTAAATTCAGCAGATCTCATTTCCTTGTAAATACAGAGTCAACCCTGTATGACGCCATAGGGCGAACAGAATGTTACCTTTCACAGTACACCTGTGGTACGTTCGTGTCAAAGTAGGAGGGCGTTGCATGCACGCAGTTCACCCGAGTCTGTTGTGAGCTACAAATGGAATTACTCATTCGTGTATAATGTAGTGCAAGCTATTGTTTTCTTCTAATTTCTTTAGAACACTGAAAGGATCACTCTTTCGTGCGTAATGTAGTGCAACCTATACCGTTTTTTCCCCCCTAATTGTTTGAGGATTTTGTATAGTAAGTTACAGCACATTGCAGAGAGTTTTTATAGTTTTAAGTTATGGAAAAAGTTAAAGAATATAATCGACAAGTCATCCTGGCTGAGTGTAAGAGAAGGCTTTACGGCCTTAACTGTGCCAGGTTAAATAAAGCCATTATTAATTATTAAATTATTATTATTATTATTATCAGTATTATTATTATTATTATTATTATTATTATTATTATTATTATTATTATTATTATTATTTCGAACATTTCGAAAGAAGAGAATAGTCGAGTATTTCAGAACAATCTTTGGAGACGTAAAAAATGTACTGAAACAGAAATAGGATACATTGAACACCTTTTGTCACAGAAGTAAGATACACTTGTGTCCATTTCTAAGTTGTTTATAAATATTTTTCCTGCTATACAGGTTTAAAAAACTAAAGACACTACAATAAAAACGGCGGCCGATTTCGCCTTAACTGTGCGTGGCGCATAACAGAGCTTCCTGTGTTAGCAAGGACCCTGCACTATTGCAGAGAGGCTTATAATCACTACTGTATGGAGACTTTTAACATTAAATGCAACTAGTTTTTTTCCTGTGATGTAGATAGGGCGCGTATATTTAAATCATGTTAATTAGTCTGCTAAACATCTTGAAATCATGTTTAAAATGGCCGTCCCGGATGGCTCAAGCGGTAGGGGCACGGCATGTCTCTATCGCTTGGTCCGAAGGGCTGTGGGTTCGAGTCCCGCCTCGGGCATGGGTGTTGTGTTTGTATTAGTGTAAGTAAAATAAAGGAAACAAGTGGAAACGAAAACAGAAAACAAAGATAACTTTGGTAAACGGCCTCTGGCCGGTCTTTTATTAAGTAAAAATTAAATAATAATAATAAAAATGAGTTTAAATAACAATTAATTGCTGTCGCCTTTAGGTCGTGTATGCAATATGGCTATATTAGCTACAGAGCACTTCAACTTATTAATAGTAAATATAACTCCAACACGTTCGAAATTAACTCCCTCAGCAACATTTACAGTATTATTAATTCTAGATACAAATTAATTTTGCAGTAAATAATTACATAGTAGCAGTAGTAGCAGTAGTAGTAGGCCTAGTAATAATAATAATAATAATAATAATAATAGTAATAATAATAATAATAATAATAATAATAATAATAATAATAATAATAATGCTTGAGGTTATACATACCTAAGATAACAGAAACAGAAAACTTTGCACAAGGAACAGACTTATCGAACTTGAGTACTTGCTTAAGGATACCAAAGTGAAATTTACGTTAAATAAACTATTCAGTCAATTATGAAATTTTTACTGGAATATTCATTGATTGCAAAAAAACTGACAAAGTTTCATCCTCCTAACAAATAGTTTCTGAGTAATAAAATATTTACTATTTTTTATAACTACGCTACAAAATTATTTATTTAATTTTTATTTGAAATGTTTATTTTTTCAGGACATCCCCCATGCATATGGTTTTTAATTTATACTATCAAGTTTCTGTGTAATGTTATTAATTTGACTGGAATTTTTTTTTGATATACATTTTTCACTCATGGGTATCCTTAAGCTAGATAACAAATTAAATTATAAGTTTAGCTTAATAAACATTCACAATTGTGAATTAGGTATATATATCATATAGACGGATGTTACTGTGCGTTCTAAAATAATGTGTTTCACTTTGGACTTGAAAGCGTTTAAGGTCATAGCTGGCATGCTCCTAACACCTGTAGGTAATAATTCTAAGAAGGGACTTATTTATTTATCAATACTTATTTACTGATTTACTCAGTGGTTTATTTATTTATTTATTTAGAGTATTTATTTATTTATTTATTCAAATTATTTATTTATTTTATTTATTTATTGAAATTTATTTATTTATTTATTTAAACTTATTTATTTATTTATTTATTTTATTTATTTATTTATTTATTGAAATTATTTATTTATTTAAATTATTTATTTTAATTATTTATTTAAATTATTTAGGCATTTATTTAAATTATTTATTTATTTATTTTATTCATTTATTTATACTACAAGAGTTAAGCCATAGAGCCATAGAGCCGAATAGTGTCTATTGTAACAGACGAAGAATACGCGGACGTTCTTTAAAAGGAACTTTAAAATAAAGTGTCGTTTGTATCTTGAAACTAAGTTCGAACTAAAACCCAGATTATGAAATCGTGATGCAAGGTATTCAGAGGTTGATGTTTGCAAAACTCACTCAGAGAAGATAAAGGCAATTTCAAATTACGTCTGTCAGCCAGCTGGAGCCAAGATAATTCATTGAAAGACGGTGAGATATGAACATAAAGATGGATGTTAGACTACATTTCAACTCGAACACAGGCATTATGGACTCGATGTAATTCTTCACTGATACAACACTCATAGCTGAGATCATGTTTCTTTATTTTTCTTTAACTTCCACTGGTAGACACCTTCTATAGATATCAATACCCCATTTTAAAAAGATTTTTGGTTAGAGCATTAAGCCTTTATAAATCTGCTAAAGCAGTATGAATAAAAGAATATTACTGATAATAATGAAGAAGATATTCCAAGATAAAACATGTTAAGTACTGCGCACCATAATTTAAAATAAACATTTTTCCATCTTCCGTTTCCAACTGTGAATCCTCCGTCCAAAGCCAATGTAAAGGAGGAACTACAGCTGCGTCTGGATTGCCAAATCAGGTTGCCTCGTTTGTCATACCGGTCAGTGTGTATATACCTGGTCTGATTTTTCTTATTTGTTGTTTATTTTTATTAACCCATTATCTTATTCAAATTTGGGTAAAATTGGTGCTGGAATTTTAAATTATCAGTGTTTTTTATTCAGACTTTAAATAACCTGGTTGATACAGTGTCGTAAAATAACCCAATAAAAACTGTGAATCCTCCGTCATAAAGTCAAATAAAGGAGGATACATCTATTATTAGATTAAATATTATTATTTTCATTATTATTACATAACTATACGAAATCTTTCCTGTCAGCCATTTCCGTAAGGCCATATGAAAGAAGTCCTTCATCAATATCAATGTCAATATCTATTAAAACAACTCCAACTTGGATCTCTAATGTTTTCGCGAAAGTGTCAGGCTAGACGTCTAGCAACATCAATATTATACAAACTAGAAGTAGGCGGAAGACAGCATTGTTGTAGAGAAACGGTGTTAAACATTGATGTGGAAAGCAAACACAATGCTCAGATTCTTCAGTTGTTTGAAAGTTTCTTGGTAAGTAGGGAAACAACTGGTTCAGACATTTTGGCAGCCCTTCTATATGCACAACGCATTTTAATGTCTTTCAAACCAGCATTCTTCGGTCCCTTGCTCAAGATAATCAATTATCCCGTTAACTTGGCACTTTATAGACATCAGCGAAAACATGAGGACTTTAATTCATCTTTCATGTAATAATGTCCAGAATATTCTGGGGCTCAAAATTAACTTTAGTTTCTATACATTGAAAATGTCTTCGAACTAGTTATGCGAAACAGAAGGGAAGGAGAAGATGCAGAGAACTGTCGAGATTAACACTGAACATGACTGCAACTGGACACTGACAGCTTTGGCTTTTCGCGGTCAAGTGAAATCTGGACATATTCTCGTTTGTAATATAAAAATTCCGCATAATTTAGCAAAAAAGTGTCAATTACATCATTTCTCTTAATCTTTTCCGCTCGAATGAGTCCATTTGGAATGTCTAAATATTATACCACACCCTTTCTAGCAACATAATATATAGTAGGTACATTGTTTGATCCTTACCCTTATTGACATCCCAATGTTGCCAATTAGAATCGTTTCAGGAAACCTAAACTTATTTTTTTTTCCAAAAATATCCAATAGCCTATTCCTTTTTGCTTAGGTCACAATACAAGATAGATAGATGCAAAGAAAAAGAATTTTCACCCATAAAAAAAATTCATGTCAAAAAGGGTTACATAGGCTATACTAACTTGAGGAAAACTGCTTGGAAAGATTTACCGAGCATCAAATAGGCTTCGAAATCAGTATTTCCTAGCCAAAAAAAGGTACAAACACACATAAGCGCTACTTTTCATTCGTTATGTATTTTCTCCAGCAAAAGTCGATGGCAAATGTAAGCAATCATTCTCTCAAACTATAAATAATGCACAAGTGTAGTATGATTTCTATATGATTATGTCTCGTGACGAGAATATTGTACGAAATGGAAATATAAAAATTGGAAATGTATCTTTTGAAGAGGTGGAGAAGTTCAAATATCTTGGAGCAACAGTAACAAATATAAATGATACTCGGGAGGAAATTAAACACAGAATAAATATGGGAAATGTCTGTTATTATTCGGTTGAGAGGCTTTTATCATCCAGTCTGGTGTCAAAAAATCTGAAAGTTAGAATTTATAAAACAGTTATATTACCGGCTGTTCTTTATGGTTGTGAAACTTGGACTTTCACTTTGAGAGAGGAACATAGGTCAAGGGTGTTTGAGAATTAAGGTTCTTAGGAAAATATTTGGGGCTAAGAGGGATGAAGTTACAGGAGAATGGAGAAAGTTACACAACACAGAACTGCACGCATTGTATTCTTCACCTGACATAATTAGGAACATTAAATCCAGACGTTTGAGATGGGCAGGGCATGTAGCACGTATGGACGAATCCAGAAATGCATATAGTGTGTTAGTTGGGAGGCCGGAGGGAAAAAGACCTTTGGGGAGGCCGAGACGTAGATGGGAAGATAATATTAAAATGGATTTGAGGTAGGTGGGATATGATGATAGAGAATGGATTAATCTTGCTCAGGATAGGGACCAATGGCGGGCTTGAGGGCGGCAATGAACCTTCGGGTTCCTTAAAAGCCAGTAAGTAAGTGTAGTATGGTTTCAGAATTAACCCACGCAGTCTGATTACTCCAACCATCCAACGTTGTTTGTGGATGGCTACATGTGTTGATCCTACTGTTAACTCAGAAATGCATGTGCATTACTCACAACAAAACCACACGTGAATAAAATATTGATATTTTAAAAATACATAAATTTTATAATTAGCGTTTCAATTGAAACAGCTTAATGGCTGCGGCAAATCAATAACAAAAATAACTATGTTTGTATAAAATATCAGCCCCCCCCCTACTGTGACGCGAGCGCCGCCAGTCCGTGACAACCTGGGGGTTCCGAGCTCTCCTCCGACGTCAAAAAATCCCCAGCAGGTCTACCAACTCTCAGACTCTCTTTTCCCTCGCTCCAGTAGGAATTTGACCCGTAGTTTCACCACTGCCCCACGCCGCTTTCCACATAAATTTATATCCCCACATATTTCAATCTCAGAACAATAGCAAATATGCAAACTGCTCTTCAGTGGCGGATCACTGCTCAACAAGTCATTCAAACGTGCTGAAATATTTTTATACGCTAAAACCAGGCGGTACACGAGTGCAACAAATAGTTTGGATGCTGTAGAGCAGCTGTTATTCTCTATACGCACTTGAATATTGAAACTGTATTATTCTAGTGAAGCATCGGTTGTTATGAAAGGGTTGGTCGGGGGTGTTTCAACTACTGCTGGGGGCCGTTACTGCTGCATATGACATATTTTGTGTATATGAGTGTGTGTGCGTGTGGATGGCGGGCGGGGGGCGCCTCTTGTAATTCGTCATTCATATGCAAATCCAAACGCGTACACACACAGTAATATTATACAAGCAGGGAGGGCACATAATTTGTAGCGGAGAGCTACAGCTGTGGGTGTGATTTTACCGTCACACCTTTTATAATCGTCACACACGCATCCAGAGGGTGGTTTAGGTACAGACATATGCCAATAACTTTCGCCACCCCTCGGAGCCCTTGAACAGTTTAACAAACTCTATGTTACGGAATACTAACTATATCTGTAGACATATCACACAATGGAAATGTTTGGCGTTGTTTAAAAATTCGCTGTAATCAAAATGTGTAGGCGTATACGTGGCGTGTTTTCAATTTCCATCTGTAAACTTGTTCAACAATTATTGCCTACCCCGTGTGGGTTCATTTATTTAGCTGCCAGATTTTCATGTCTCTGCGGCAGATCCTCGCCGTTCGATTCAGCGTTTGCAACAAGGCTGATTATTACACGTTCGAATTCGAATTATTTTTCATCTTGATCCACCTGCTCTGTCCCGTGTCCTCCAGTGAGTCTACATTTTACGTCTACAGTACAGAGGTGAGCCTGCCTGGAGAGAAATAAAAAATAGGTTGCAGCCGCCAAATTACTCTTCAAGGAACGACCACTCATATAAATTGAGGGAAAGATGGCAGAGGACGGACACTGGAAAGTTTTCCTTTCTCAATCGTACTGTCAGGGACTGGAATGCTTTACCTGCAGACTTACTAAAGGCTTTACCAACAACCGAAAAGTATTTAAAAATAGGCTTAAGAACTTTACTAATAGACGGTAATTATACACAGTATTTAAAGGGTGTAAATGATTGAAGAAAGTGGCAGTGCAAAGAATTTGAACAGAGATCATTTCATTTAATTTAGGATATTCCCTGTTGTTGTAGAATCAGTGAAATATGTCGTAGTTCCATTATTATTATTCATTATTATTATTTTCATTTAATTTAGGACATTATTAGTATTATTATTAATTGTATTTTAATTAATAAGTTTATTATTGTCATTATTGAGTGTAATTAGTTACCACTGCCACCGGGTATATACCCATTGCAGTGTGAATAAATACATACATACATACATACATACATACATACATACATACATACATACATACATACATACATACATACATACATACATACATACATACTTCGATATGAGAACATTAAAACAATGAATGGAATGTCTAAACATCGACGCTTGTCGTAGTTCTTACCGTTTCTGTGGGAATATTCGAGAACTATATTTTAGAACAGGTTAGATAAACTTCCATATCTCATGTCTAATAGTACATTATGCAACGAGCCTATAATGGTAGTAATTAAGACACGAGTATGTTTATGAAACAAGCGAAAGCGAGTTTCATAATTTTCATACGAGCGTCTTAATTACCATTATAGGCAAGTTTCATACGACTTTTTATGCTTGATCATATTTCTAACTTGAAATTATTCATAAGTATTCATCTTATTGTTATCTGAGTGAGGAGCGGAACTGACCTTGCGCAATAGCCTACCTCGCGGAACTGACCTTCTGAGATGTGCGCAGACGCGAAAGTATTGATTTTTTCCGAGAAACAGATGTCGACGACCTTGACATAGGCTAATCTAGAGAGTAAAAGAAACATTAATCTTGATATAACCTTGAAATTGAATTATACATTGAAAAACGAGATGACAAATTGAATTTATTTGAATATTATTTACAAGTAACGCTAATTATTATAGTAACAGAACTGACTTTATTTCAAATGTAGGTTATTTATTGTGCAATTGGTGAAATCGATACTTGCGCTTTCATATGGTGCTTTCTGATTGGCGGAACACCTGAACTTTAATGAATAGGTCTACTTTAATGAGGTGCATTAAAGGGCTGCTACCAGCTGTATAATTACTACATTTCGGCATGGTCGAGCATAAAATTGTTTTTAGTCTCGCCACCTTACATATCATCCTTCAATAATTTATACACAGTACTTAGAAAGGTCAATATGTTATGACTGTCAGCATTATGCCATTTTAATCATCATCATCATCATCATCGCCATCATCATCAAACTCATTTTCATCACCATCATAATTCCGAACATACCGTTGTACTACAAATCAACTTGTGTTAATATTGAATACGAACGCTGTGGAAGATCTAGGCTATATTTTTACTATGAAACAAATCTTAAAAAAAATGAGTCGAGTACAACTTGGAAACCTACAGGGTGGGGCATGGGAACCAACTGTTTTTTAAATGGCTTGTACTCGGTCATTATGAAAGGGAGAGACGTGCGGCATGTGACAGTCCATTCCGTGGCTCATAGCATTTCACCTGCAGTCGGCATCGTGGAGCAGTGGACGCATGTTTGCGTATGATTGTTTTGTTAGAAATGGCGAGTCGGTGACCGCGATACGGCGTGAGTTTTGCTACAGATTCAATATTAATCGCAATGATTCTGTTCCCGGGCGTGACACAATCTTATGTTGGGTTAAAAAATCTTAAAAAAAAAAGGCGCAATACTGAAGAATAAATCCCCCGGCCCCCAACACAGAGTGCGTACTCTAGAAATTTTTCAGTCAGATAAGCGATACTGCGCAGCCCAGGCCGCTCTGCTCGAAGACATTCAGCTGCTCTTGGAATCAGCAATCGTACGGTAAGACGAATTTTGCAAGGCGATTTACATTTACACCCAAACAAGATGGGCGGTTTCAGCAAGATGGGGCCACGGCGCATATCTCCAGAGCGTCAATGACAGTTCTTTGCCTCCTGTTTTCCAACCGTCTCATTTCGAGATTTGGTGATATTCCATGGCTCCTTCGGTCCCCTGACCTGTCCACGTGATTTTTTTCTATGCGAGTACCTAAAGGCACGTGTTTACGAGGATAAGCCCGAATATTAGATGAATTAAAGGACACAGTACGTCAACACATCACCCAAATCAACAGAGATCCCCTGGAAAGAATAGAGGTAAATTTTCGTCAGCGCCTTAAGCAATGCGTCAACGCAGACGGACATCACATGCCAGATGTAATTTTCCGCTCATAATTGAAATGGTATGTTCTCACAAACGTTGTTCTACCAATAAAATGTGTTGAAAACAAAAACTGTTTTATGATTATTTTAAGAACACTTGGTTCCTATGCCTCACCTGTACATAAAATTTGTCGGCCTGGAGAAGATATTTCATATAGTCAGTGGATATAAATTTATTATAACTATTTCGTTTATATGACGCCATTCCATTTCCGACCAATGAAGTGTAATGAAACTTAGAATTCGATTTAACACATGGTCGTGCTTTTGTTTAGTCAGTGTCGCCAACTGTTTCCCCGTAAATCGATGAGTATAAATCGAATAATGTAACGATGAAGTACTAAATAAGTACGAAATCCTACTTCCACATCTACATTTTCATATTCTAATTCCATGTCCATTGTATCTAAAGAAAATAACACTCCTTCATTCAGATTTGATAACTGCGTTTTCAACAATCGTTTATTTAATTAATGTATTAATCAGGTTATTTGTAATAATTATACTACAAAATGTTTAAATTGAATTATGACTTCAGCAGATAATGAAAACGTATTTCTGTTATAATAACAAGAGAAAAGCGCAGAACATGTAATTAACATTGTTAAACCTGCATTTCGTTTTTCTCAATTGGCATTACTGAATAATATCCAATTTTTTTTATTGCAGTAATCCATATTCATCTGTTCTTCACAATGTCTGAATAGGTAAGCATTCATAAATATGCCTATACAATTATTACACATTCTGTGAGTGAATTTTACGGATATATTGTTTACATTTTTATTTTATTCACACAATAGTCCTAATAAATGTCACTCGAGGTCTGAGATTTAGCCCACCTGACCTCGGAAACATTTATACAGGGTATGAATTATACAACCATAATTAATGTCATTAATTTCAGGGAGTTATTCTTTGAGATCTTTCAAACAAAATAGTTCAATACAATTTTGCTCGATTTTGCTTCCTTTTAGAGATAAAAACTGCTTTACATGAAACATTTCAGAGCGTGTTTTGGGAAAGCTATTGATTTAATTCCCAATATGCTCAGTCAATTTAAGTGATCAGTGTATTATGATAAGAAAGATAAAAAAAAACTAATTTTATCCTTTAAATGTGCAGAAATTTGATCCAAAAACAAATGTAATATTTCGTTCTGCAAAGGAATTTTAAAAAGTTAAATTTGTTCCGATTAATTTTATTTATTTATTTATTTATTTATTTATTTATTTATTTATTTATTTATTTATTTATTTATTTATTTATTTATTTAATACTTAGATTATAATTACAATTAATATTAGATTTACAAATACAATAAAAATCAAAGTACTAAAAGATTAACTGATTAATAAAAGCTAGACAGTTTATTGTTAAAGTTAAGAAGAGAGAAGCATTTCTTTTATTGATTAAGTAAAAATTAAACCTACTCTACGCAGTAGGATAATGCTTAATAAGTTTGCTTTTGAACGCTACTAAATTCCGACAGTCTCTGATGTCACTGGGTAGGGTATTCCGCGAGAGCGAGATTGTGTATGATGATGAATACAATGATGTCTTATGTGTTGGTATGGCTAGTATGCGGCTATTTTGCGTGCGTGTGAAGATTATGATATGATGACAGGTAGGCTAACTGAAACGGGAGGCAGGTAGGTTGGTGTAGAGGTGTGAAGGACTTGGAAAAGGAGAACAAGGGAATGAAAATTTCTACGTTCGTTAAGCCGTAGCCAGTTTAGAGTTTGGAAGGATGGGGTAATGTGGTAATTTTCTGCACAGGACAAAACTATTTTTTTTTCGAATCACTTATGATCATAATACACTACTTTATATAATTTCTGCAATACTTTCTTTTTCTTTTCTTTTTTCTTTATGAATATGAGAAGCAATGCTTCCCTTGCCTTCCATGTACAGCAAATCCATTATTCAGGAGAGAAAAAAACGAAAGTGATCAGAACCTGCTTATTTAATGATTTTCACCATCAGAACCTTTAGACCTATGCAAGATAGAAAGAATATTTCACGCGAGACCATATAAAATGATGTGAAATATCATATTTTACAAATGCTGTGCCGCTGACACCAAAATTTCAAGGAAGCTGTACTCCTAAGAGGGCCACCATTAATAACACAATTGCCCAATGCGTATTTTTATGCGTGTCCTGAAATCGGTCGGTGACGCGTGCTGCCAGTTGCCATAATGGCGACACGAAATGTCATAAAATGGCGAGCACACTCAACTGCGCCCCATCACGGTGTGACATTAGTACAACGTGTGCCACTAGTTGGCGCACCTGCCACTACTACGTGAGTCTACAGCAGGTCATAGTTTGCATCGACGTGACATTCAGGAAGGATTCCATTCCACACATTAATTGTCAAAAATGTGGGCGTGGCATTTCTGAACGATCACACCAGATCGACTTTATAGCTTCTTTCTGAATGGATAATGTCGGATTAGCAGGTGATAACCGGGCAAGCGAATAAAGAGGGATCATAGTTCCAACTGCCATAAAACATACGTGGTCAGAAAGCTGTCTGAAGGACGAGCCATTAAGGAAAAGAATCTCAAATTCGCAGCCCCGAGACTTCACCAATCACGGACGGTCCTGTCCAGAGTGCTGCATTGGAGTTAAATCGCTCGCTTGAACTCGGTCGAGTGTCGCACGCTCGAGTGAGATACGATCGGTCGTGATACGCTCGTAATAAATAGAAGCACCGTACAAGGTCATCTCACCGACATGTCTTATCTTGTATGGAAGGCGACAGATAAGATACACATAAAATAAGGTTTTATTTTCTGCGTTTATGACAAACGTTTAATGGAACAGTCAATGGAACGTACCAAAACAGGAACATGAAGTTATAAATAAAATAGTATGAAAAACTTCGATGTACAGTTATTATTGCTAATTAATATATTATTCAATATTTGATTTACCACATATATAATATGATAGGTCCATACATAGTGTTCCGCCTATATACTGCGACAATGTAAAAACGTTTTACAAAATATTATTGATATATTAGTAGATTGATAACAATATTAGTACAGAGATAACGTCAAGAAAATATAATAAAACGAATAATAATGCTGCACAACTGTTACAGACGCAAAGATTGATACACGAATTATTAGAGATGATGATGATGATTATTATTATTATTATTATTATTATTATTACTACTACTACTACTACTCCTACTACAAGAAAACTTGATACGGTTCTTGCATTATCGTGATTGTGTTCTCCGTTTATAATAATTACATTTACATCCAATAACATCTATCGGATGTGGCAAAAACAAAAATCACTCCTGTGTGTAGGGGGGGGGGAACATTTAGCCTACCTACAACATTTATATTACATTTTAAAGGAAGTTTTGTAGTTGTACTGTGGAGAGGTTAGTTAAACACTACAAAGTTTTAAAATGATAAACATCTATGATGTTACTACACAGTTCATCACTGTAACAAGAACGAATGTCTAACGCTCCGCTTATACCGTTCGAGGATTTATCGCTCGCGACAATTTTACCCATCATGCATGTGCGCTACCTATCGGATTATGCTATGAACTACTTGGCGCTCGAGCGAAAACGTCCGAGGTCCTGTCTATGCGTTCTCGAAAATAAAATTCTTGCATAATTCCTCAACTGAGTCCTAGATAAAGTGCTCAGTGCACCTCACATCAAATTTACATCAATGATAAGGAGGGAATCTGGAATCTGGAGCAATGTATGTTTCGAAGATATAATTTGTGGACTGTTTAATTTGTTCATAATCAGGTGGTTGGATCGACGTGAAGACGTCTTCGATGAAACAGTTGTTGATATGACGAGGTAAAAATGGTATACCCGTAAATAATTTCAGATATTTACCACAGACTATTGTTTAGTCAACTATCCAAAGACAGGTTTTAACCTCGTAGACCTGTGACATCAATAAATAATTGTCATGAGGCAACTAAGCCAGGAGATAATGGGTTAAGGTGGCCAGTTTATTTTCCCTCCATTGGATATACCGCTTATTAGTAACCTATTACACTAATCAGACTTCAGAAGTATACAAACAATTTTTTCTTACTCTGACACATATTGTCAATTGAGAGCCACTGACTATATTTTGGTCTATTATGTATCATAATAGGTTTACTTTCAAATGTTTGTTTATTACATCACAAAACTATATACAAGTATAGCAATAACAAAAACATTCCAAACAGACACAATACTTAATAAAAGAATGGTTCCAAAACAATGTTGAATAATCTCAGTGAGAATCTCCTAGTTCAACATAAGTAAATATTTCTGTACATATGATAGAATTATTATACTCCTACTTATTACAATCCGTACATTGTGACATTGTACGAGTATTTGCATTACTGTGACATGTAGTTCAAAATCTATGCGTTCTCGAAAAACTTGTATGCTTCCTCCCAAACTAAGCGAATATGATATTAATAATAATAATAATAATAATAATAATAATAATAATAATAATAATAATAATAATAATACAGCCTTCTCTAACACTCATTTGTATTTGTAGCCACATATGGAATTAGTTCAATAATAACATACCAGGTACCAATTTACCCAGTTCCGGGACATCAGGATTAGCAACTGACCGAAACTCAATTTAAGTTGCATAGACCCAGCCGTAGTATTTCCCACTCAGCTCACACCTACCCTACTCTGAGTGGTCACACATTCGGCCTGCAACGCAAGTGGTCCTGGTTCGAGTCCCGCTCAAGATCTTGATTTTTCATTTCAGTTTTTCTCTGGGTTCTTCCGTTTCTAAATATTAGGCATCTACATCAATCCGTCAACATTTCTTCATTTCGTCATGATTCATAGCATTCCCCGAACGCCGGCTGGCGACGTACGGAGGGGGCTGGTCTAGGGACGAGTGGGGTTGCCTGCTCGAAACTTGGTTACCAGGTATTCAGCCAGTGTGGGTTTGGAAATGTACCTAGCTTCAGGATTAGCGCAATGGTTATTGATAGGTCTCAGTGCTGGGTCATAGTGCCCCCCTCCTGAAATTACATACTGTACCATTTAACCCCCAGCCATGGACAATGGATCTGTCTAAACAGTCAGTAACTGAAATTACTGTATTTTCGCCCGCCCTCTTCACACCCAAGTAGGCCTACTATACATTTTTTTTAATTTTTAGTAGGTTATTTTACGACGCTTTATCAACATCTTAGGTTATTTAGCGTCTGAATGAGATGTAGGTGATAATGCCGGTGAAATGAGTTCGGAGTCCAGCATTTGCTCATATTGGGTTGAGGGAAAACCCCGGAAAAAAAACCTCAACCAAGTAAGTTGTCCCAACCGGGAATCGAACCCGTGCCACCTGGTTTCGCGGCTAGACGTGCCAACCGTTACTCCACAGGCGTGGACCCTACTGTACAATCGAACTAAATTCTTTTTATTTATTTATTTTAGTAGGTTATTTTACGACGCTTTATCAACAGCTTAGGTTATTTAGCGTCTGAATGAGATGGAGGTGATAATGCCGGTGAAATGAATTCGGAGTCCAGAACCGAAAGTTACCCAGCATTTGCTCATGTTGGGTTGAGGGAAAACCCCGGAAAAAACCTCAACCAGGTAACTTGCCGCGACCGGAATCGAAACCGGGCCACCTGGTTTCGTGGCCAGGCGCGCTAACCGTTACTCCACAGGCGTGGACCCTACTGCACAATCGAACTAAATTCTTTTTATTTATTTATTTTAGTAGGTTATTTTACGGCGCTTTATCAACATCTTAGGTTATTTAGCGTCTGAATGAGATGGAGGTGATGATGCCGGTGAAATGACTCCGGAGTCCAAGACCTAAAGTTACCCAGCATTTGCTCATGTTGGGTTGAGGGAAAACCCCGAAAAAAACCTCAACCAAGTAACTTGCCCCAACCGGGAATCGAACCCGGGCCACCTGATTTCGCGGCTAGACGTCCTAACCGTTACTCCACTGTACAATCGAACTAAATTCTTTTTATTTATTTATTTTAGTAGGTTATTTTACGACGCTTTATCAACATCTTAGGTTATTTAGCGTCTGAATGAGATGGAGGTGATAATGTCGGTGAAATGACTCCGGAGTCCAACACCTAAAGTTACCCAGCTTTTGCTTATATTGGGTTGAGGGAAAACTCCGAAAAAAACCTCAACCAAGTAACTTGCCCCTACCGGGTATCGAACCCGGGCCACCTGGTTTCGCGGCCAGACGCGCTAACCGTTACTCCACAGGCGTGGACCCTACTGTACAATCGAACTAAATTCTATTTATTTATTTATTTATTTTAGTAAGTTATTTTACGACGCTTTATCAACATCTTAGGTTATTTAGCGTCTGAATGAGATGAAGGTGATAATGACGCTGAAATGAGTCCGGGGTCCAGAACCGAAAGTTACCCAGCATTTGCTCATATTGGGTTGAGGGAAAACCCCGGAAAAAACGTCAACCGGGTAACTTGCCCCGATCGGGAATCGAACCCGGGACACCTGGTTTCGCTAGCCGTTACTCCACAGGCGTGGACACTAAATTCTTCATTGGTTCTCGCCTGGTGACAGACATCAAAGTCTTGTAGTTCCTGCTGTGGACGATATTTCCAGAAATCGTTTGCCGATATATTTCGCTACAGATTCCACCGCCACCTTCTCTTCTTCTTTTCTCTCATGATTTTTATTATAAGGTATTCACGTAATCAGCAGGCGGATATTCAGAACGGAAGTCGCAACGAGAAAATCTAATCTCCGTTCTCTGTCTCCTGCCCCTTCCCCTCCGCCATCTTTTTTCCCCTCGAAATCAAAACAAGACTTTAATTACCGCAGGGACTGAGAGGAGATCTTGGACCTCGCAGTTCAGTCCAATTCCAAGTTTCACCATCTCGAGGAAATGTGCAGGGGAGAGAAGAAAATGGGATTTGATATTCGACCCACCCCCTTCTTCTTCAGAAACAGTGCTATGCAAGAAATGTAGGGAAGCTTGGAATTCGGACATCAGTCGAAAAATGTTATGTAGTAAGGTAAATATTCATGGAACGGCTGAACGAAATTGAAAGCTTTAATGTTCGTTGGAAACCGTGGTGGTAGGTACGAATCCCGAATAAGGCATATTTTTTTCAGTTATCAAATTCTTCACCTGACATACTGTAATTAGGAACATTAAATCCAAACGTTTAAGATGGGTAGGGCATGTAGCACGTATGAGCGAATCCAGAATTGCATATAGAGTGTTAGTTGGATGGCCGGAGGGAAAAAGACCTTTGGGGAGACCGAGACGTAGATGGGAGGATAATATTAAAATTTATTTGGGATGTGATTATAGACACTGGAATAATCTTGCTCAGGATAGGGACAGATTTATGTGAAGGCGTCAATTGAACCTAAATCAAGTAGGCCTATGTATATCAAAGTATTTTTAGCCCTTTTGTTTCAACGTTCTAAATTTTAGTCCCATTCAATTGTAACAGTTCTAAAAACTGCCATTAATTTTTTTCAGATTGAGTAACTGTTCAATAATTGTCATTCTGTTAAGATTTTAAATTATCATGTATTTTTAGTTTTGTAGTAAATTTATATTAAAATGGTGTGGAAGAGAACTTAGACTATCAATTTTAGGTTTAACTCACCAAATGATGAATAATAAGTGAAATAAATAAATAAATGAATAAATAAATAAATAAATAAATAAATAAATAAATAAATAAATAAATAAATAAATAAATAAACTAAATAAGATTTCAAATCAAACAAATCCTCAAATGTAAATAAATCAAGTAAATAAATAAAAAATAAAAAGATAAAGGGAAATGAAACGGGCAAAAATATGGATAGATTTGTACATAAAATAAAAAATTTAAATTAACATAAATAAGTGTAAATAAATTTGAAGAAAATAAATTTCCATTAAATAAGTTCTGAAAAATAAATAAATAATTAATTAAATAAATAAATAAGACAAATTAAACAAATAAATAAATTTTGTTGTAAACAACCCTGCTCAAATAGTAAGTTATTTAGCCGATGAATTGGTCCCATTGTAAAGGCGAAATGTTGAAAATAAATAAATAAATAAATAAATAAATAAATAAATAAATAAATAAATAAAAGCGCCTAAATAAATAATAATACTCTTCTCACGGAATCAAATGTATGAAATTCTAAAGGCGAACATCCCACGTGCTTATATGGATGGGTTAGTAACAGATCAGCAGATACTTGTAAGCAGCAATTGCAGACGAAGTCAACAAAAGATTCGTTAAAAATTGAGTAGGCAGACAGGGCTCACTCAGCTGGGGAAGTGCTATGAATGGATGTGGTCGCTCAGGTCATAAGGCAACTCAACTTCTCCGTCCAACTGCGAGCATGACGTGATCAGCAGTCAAAGTCAGTGAACTATCATGTCAGCTGATCAGAACTGTGGTTCACTGCTGGAAATATTTTTTTACTTGATTATTTAACGACGCTCTATCAACTATGAGGTTATTTAGCGTCGATGAGATTGATGATAGCGAGATAGTATCATTTTATTTTTACTAACATTTCTAATAACCAACATGTAACCTTTGGATTAAAGGTTCAAAACCGAAACACCGTTTTCTACCCTCTTCCACCGGAAATTGATGATACTGGCGTAATATACAAACAAACCACTTTACTAGGTATAGGAGGCAAGAAAAGTTTCATCCATTTATAAATAACGCAATTTTGAGTTTGATAATTTTCATTAGGATTTTCTTTAATAAAATTAAGTACTGCATTAACAATAAGTGTTTTTACTCCATGAACGTATTCAAATTATGCAGTGTAGCCTAATTATACAGCTACAGCACATTAGCGTACAATATAAAGAATGAAGTTAAATTGAAAAATAATTGTATTTGGATATTTAAACACTTTTTTGAAAATGGTGGCCGTTCATTTCGATACAGGCTGGACAATTCTTTTTGCAAATGATTGCACTATAGACTACTGTACCTAATTCCAAATACCAGTTTCGTCCTTCGTACTAGTAACTCACGTTAAAATAATTCATTACCATTTCTATAAAAGAGAGACTTTACGTACTGTAAATTCAATCTTCACTTCTGCCCGATCCGAAAAGATAAAATTACTCAGACATGCTATCTACTGTCCGTCCAAGTGGTTTTGTCGCAGGGTCGTTCAAAAGGATGGAAATCAGCATGAAAACTAATTAACGAGGCCCTTTTATTTATTTTAAACAGTTGTATAATATTACGTAGACGTCCAATTCCTAACATAAATTAATTTTTTCAGAGAAGAGCTAAGATAGCCCAACTACCACCCTTTACAGAGAGACGCGCAGAAGCCGTTGAGAAAAACCAGGATGTGATCATACAGCAAAAGACACAATACCGGTACAGAATATGATTGAATATATTGAAAGCAACATATTTCTGGAACATACTATACTCACTAATCAGTATGTTTGTGTTTACTATGACCGTAAGGCGACTTTGAATGTATACGCTTGGTTCTGTGTAAGAACGGTTCCAAGTTTACTAGTAGAGAGGGTGGGAGTGACGTACTTTCTAAAACTTAGGTACAATAAAAATTGAAGTAAAAATAAAATGTATAATATCCCTGTATTTGGCGAGATGGGGCCTAGGATTCGACAATGACATTACCTGACATTTCTTTCACGGAAAAAAAAAGTAATGACCCAACCAGGTAATCAGTCCAAGCGATAATCGAACACGTACTCGAGCGCAACTCCGGATCGGCAACCGGAAATCTAATAGGAAACGCTCTATCGTAGGTACTTCAGTTCCATGCCACGTTTTCCTCGCACTCTTGTCTCGAATGGAACTAACGAATGAAAACTCTTTCCCGTCTTTCTAGAACAGGCCTGCACAAGATTTGCGCTCTCGAGCCGGCTCACAGCTCAGCTGAGCGGAATGAAGATATTAGCAAGCGCTCTGTGTATCGGTGGACTGGAAGAAGGGTGATTCGATACAAAATAAACACAAAAGAAAGTTTTACTTGAGTGCTTATGAAATTAATTTCTGTTCAGTGTTTGCAAAACTATCTCGGAAACTTATTAATTAATAAAGAAATATTTATTTTACAGAAATAATATAAATTCTATAGCTACTTACATGTACAATATCATTTTGTTATATTTTTATTTATCAGTACATCAAAACGGGGTTTTATGCTGTTGGCAGCTGAAAGGAACAGTAGCCTACTGATCGTAATGAAACATCAGTTACAGATGTTCGATGTCTGCCTTTATTAAAGTTGATTATAGAAAACATTTACAAATATAAATGCTGAAGGCAAACATAGCAATCATTTTCACAGCCAGCCTGTTTATCTTGTAAAAATTAACCAGGCTAGTAGCATTATTCAAACGATCTTTAGCCCTTAGGTCACATTGAAGATCAATAAGTTCGAGCTGTAAATCGTTAAATGTTAAATGTTATGTTCCGTCTTTTAGATTCCTCCATACTTCTGTAGCAGTAGGTAAGCAACGTGAAACAGTTACATGAGAATAGGCCTACACACTGCACTCCACTAGACAGCTGAGTGGTCGTTTCCTCTCCTCTACCTATAGCAAGTCTTTTCATGTCATTCTGACGTATCTTTCTCTCCGTTTCGGCGAGCGAAACACCGTCTCCCGCTCCGAAGGAGCCTCATCTTTGAGCGCTGTTTGTCACTGAACTGTTCTAGAGAGTCTTTAAGCAGCTTCAACATTAAGTCTGACGCAGAACTATGAGCCTTACAACGAACAGAATATTGGAACGAAATTCCATCTATTGCAGATAATTCTGGCAGCTGGCTGTCCTGGAGGAACTCGAAGCCAGAAATCCCACACGCGGGAAACAAAATATTTCTGTCTTGCTCTTTCCTACGATCAGGAAGAGAATAACGCGATCTTGATATTTCCGGACTGGCTGGACAATGTCGTGTAGGACCCCCACTGACTCCTGCCCAGTGCCCGCTGTCTTGATATCCGACCCCGGGATGCTTTCTTGCCTGCCCTCCGGAGAGAGAGGAACAGCGGGATATCGCATCGCTACAGCGACTGTCTTCATGAGAGCTAACGTTTAAAACATAATCATTCAGCATTTCGGAGTAATTTTCGATGCACGAGGAACACTACGCTGCAAGTAAATTTCAAGATTGGCAAGGACCTCTTACGAGAGAAACGCGGTCGTTTTTAGTACGTCATAGCTAACTCCATAAATCCTAAACTATTTGATGAATTTTATCCATATTTTGTGTTCAACCGGGAATGCAGCAAACGAAAACTAATATATGAGCCGTTCAGAGCAAAAGTGGTGTAAGTCAAATTTGGGTAATAATAATAATAATAATAATAATAATAATAATAATAATAATAATAATAATAATAATAATAATAATAATAATAATAGTTTTATTTTCCCTGGCAAGTTAAGGCCATCAGGCCTTCTCTTTCACTCAACCAGGATCAAATCACATACAGAAAAATACATACCGATACACAAATATTAACTTAAAAATAATAAACATAATTAAGAAAAAAAGAGATTGAATACATATACACAATCAGTATTAACTTTAAAATAACAATAAATATATTTTATTATATTTGTAATATATATATATATATATTTATTCAGAACAAGGTTCACTCAGCCTTCTATGAAATTGAGTACCGGGTCTTTCCCGGGGTAAAATCAAGGTGGTTCCGACCATACCACCTCATTCTAGTGCCGAGGTCATGGACATGGGGCTCTACCTCCATGCCCCCTAGTGTCTTCATGGCATGTTAATACCTTTACCTTTTATAATAAAAAGAGACTGAATACATAATCACAAACAGGAAAATGCATTCTAGTATACAAGTATTAACTTAAAAAAAAAATTAATACATATGAATATAATCTCACAACTAAAAGTATAGTAGAATTAGTGTGATCAGCAAGCACGTGTTACATTGAGACAATGACAATTACCTAGATATTAGTGTTAATGGAAAAATAAAGTAATGACTGTGTAAAATAGTAATGACGTTTAAAGTAAAAATTCTGTAAAATACAGCGCAAAGTAGCAATTAATATGTCCTTCTTGCTATTCACTGACTACTAATCTAATAGTTTAAATAAATTGAATATTAATTGCTACATTGCGCTAAATTTTACCCTCATTACTCATTTTTGACTTACACCACTTTTGCTCTGAATAAACAAATAAATAAATAATAAATAAATAAATAAGTAAATAAATATAAGTATATATATATATCAAACTCCTCAGTCTTGTTTTAAGAAACACAACAAGATGATCGTTATTATCAGAGGAGGAGATGACACTAAGGGATTTGCTACTACAGGTAAATGACAGCTGTGAACAGTATGGAATGAAGATAAATGCAAACAAGATGAAGATCATGCTTATCGGTGAAAAAAAAAAATAATGTAAAGTGTAAATTCGATATGAGACAGTAGAGCATATGGACAGCTTCATATACTTGGAATGTACTATAAGCAGTGACACGAATTGCTGCCAGGAAGTCAAAAGGAGGATAGCAATGATAAAAGAAACTTTTAATAAGGAAAAGAGTATCTTCTGCGGACCTCTGGAAAAAGAACTAAGGAAGAAACTAGTAAAGTGCTTTTTTTAAGTAGGTTATTTTACGACGCTTTATCAAAAGTTTAGGTTATTTAGCGTCTGAATGAGGTGAAGGTGATAATGCCAGTGAAATGAGTCCGGGGTCCAGCACCGAAAGTTATCAATCATCATAACAAATCGCTATCGTGCTTGTGGAATATCCTACCCAGTGACATCAGAGACTGTCGGAATTTAAAAATTCAAAGATAAACTCACTAAGCATTTTCTTACTGCGTAAATAAATATCTCAGTTTTTTTTTTTACTTAAGTAAAAAATTAATCTTTCTTTGTTCTTAATTTCTACAATAAACTGTCTAGCCTTTATTAATCAGTTAATCTTTTAGTACTTCGATTTTTATTGTATTTGTAAATATAATATTAATTCTAATTATAATTGAGACCGGAGGAAAAAGAAATTTAGGGAGGCCGAGACGTAGATGGGAGGATAATATTAAAATGGATTTGAGGAAGGTGGGATATGATGATAGAGACTGGATTAATCTTGCACAGGATAAATAACTGATGGCGGGCTTATCTGAGGGCGGCAAATGAACCTTCGGTTCCTAAAAGCCATTTGTAAGTAAGTAAATTATAATTATAATTGTATTCTTAATATTGTAGTTGTAATCCCCTGGTAGAAGGAAGAGAAGACCTGTTGGCCTTATCTCTATGAATAAGTTAAATAAATAAATAAATAAATAAATAAATAAATAAATAAATAAATAAATAAATAAATAAATAAATAAGTAAATAAGTAAATAAATAAATAAGTAAATAAATAAATAAGTAAATAAATAAGTAAGTAAATAAGTAAATAAATAAGTAAATAAATAAACAAATAAATAAGTAAATAAATAAATAAATAAATAAATAAATAAATAAATAGCACTTGTTGAAGGCTAGCTCATTTTAAATCGTAGTAAACCTGTGGCAGAAATAGAAGAATAAGCAGTCTTAACGTATTCAATTTGAAGTCATTATCTAAAGTGTTCAGACCATAAATAGAAGAGGAGCGTCATAAACTAGAATGACTTTGCAGGTCCACATCCCTTTGAATTATAAGCCTGCAGCGCTGATCTTATATTATTGACTGTTTGTTTAAAATGTAGTCACTGTGTTACACCATGAAGTACGACAGAATGTAGCAAATATATTTAATTCAAGGTCGGATACAAACGGAAGCCAAGAGCATGAAGCATACTGTATGCAATAAAATCATGTACCAACTGAACCAATTATCTCCGAATACTTTTTCATACAAGAAGTACAAAAATAATTACTTTCTAGTTATAAAAATTATGACGGAATTGAGAATTTCTGTGGTCAGCGCGGCATATAACTTACCCATTAGCAGAGAAGAAACACCCGCCATGCATTGATCATGTTCTATGCCTTGACTCAAAATACTCCGGACACGGGGGGCTTTGTTTGGGACCTGTCGTCAAGGCGACCGTAGTTATCAGCCAATACGATACCATCGCGTTAGGCGCTGTTGCCAAATTTTTTCCTACTTTGTAATTTGCTTGCATTCCGCGAGTTCTATGCACGTATGTTATTTTACGATGTAATATTCGTACTTTTTGCGTTGCGTTACATTCCTGTGTGAGTCCACCACATTACCACATTTATCACCGTAGCTAATAAATTTTAAGGATTAAAGCAGAAGAACGACGTTAATAATAATAATAATAATAATAATAATAATAATAATAATAATAATAATAATAATAATAATAATAATAACCGGTTCCACCTACCAGAGCAGGAGAGTTGTAAAATTTACACCATATTTAAGTTGAATTAAAACTCCAAATCAAGTTCCTTCCTGCCAACTGCAATATGAAAAAGTTGACAGTGCTATTAGTTATTTTTGGTAGTGGCTTCTACGTTGAATTTGCATAAGTTAATATTAATGTAAGTTGTAACTATGTTCTATTGAGTATAAAGTAGTATTAGTAATAGTTTTATTTTCCCTGGCAGAGTTAAGGCCATCAGGCCTTCTCTTCCACTCAACCAGGATCAAATCACATACAGAAAAATACATACCGGTATACAAATACTGGGTGTTCAGTTCAAAGTGTGTCATGACTCGCTGTATGCCGTCAAGTGGCTAGTCGATGAGCCTAGAGAATTCAATCTTCCTACACTTCCGCAGAGGCGTATTACCTATGTGCCAGAGACGTTGCCTAGCAAGTACGGCGTTCATTCTGAAGAGTACATACCGATAAGTACGGTAACGCCGGTAGTGGCAGGAATGTGAACTGTTTCGAAACATGTACTGTGGTGACTTTTTTCTTACTGTCGAGATATGTATTTGTTGACATTAATTTCGACCGTCAAGATATACACGGATTATTTGATTTGTGTTGTGGAATGTTGCCGTACGCAACCGATGATAACAAATACACTGCCTACGACTTGGCCGCGCAAGACACGGTTCGAAAGAGGTTGTGGTAGCACACAGACCGTACAGACCGCCATCTGTTGCTACGACGTTCAAGTTATACCGTACACGTTCTCAAGTTCAGATTAAACGCCTTGGTTAATAGGCAACTTCTCTGACACAAAGCTGAAACTCGCTTCAAATCGCTGACTCATCAACAGTGACGTCATGGCACACTTTGAAATGAACACCCAATATTAACTTAAAAATAATAATAAACATAATTAAGTAAAAAGAGAGATTGAATACATATAGTCTACACAATCAGTATTAACTTTAAAATAGCAATAATAAAAAATATATATAATAAAAAAAGAGACTGAATACATAATCACAAACAGGAAAATACATTCTAGTATACAAGTATTAACTTAAAAAAAAAAGAATACATATGAATATAATTTCACAACTAAAGGAATAGTACAATTAGTATGATCAGCACAGCACGTGTTACATTGAGACAATGACAATTACCTAGATATTATGTGTTAATGGAAAAATAAAGTAATGACTGTGTAAAATAATAATAATAATAATAAATAATAATAATAATAATAAATAAAAATTATACCTAAAAAACTAATTCTGTGCATTTAAAATATTTCTCAATAACCTAATTTTAAACAACTGAGGACTAAAACTACCCCTGATTTCCAGCGGCAGCGGATTCCATGACTATTGAGAAAGAACTTGAGTACAGAGATGTCTGATGACGTGGTATTGATAGCAACAGATTGTGCTGTGAACGTGTATTTCGATTATGATGTGAAGCTAGGAGAGTAAACCGAGAGGCAAGGTAGTAGGGTGTGGAATCATGTATAATTCGATATAGCAGGCAAAGAGAATGTACTAAACGTCGATCTTGCAAGTGGAGCCAGGAGAGTCGTAGAAAATATTCCGATATATGATAATGTCGGCGGATATTGAAAATAAATCGGACGCAGACATTATGTGCACGTTGAAGTTTTTGAGAAAGATCAGCACTTAGGTCGCTATATAAAACATCACAATAGTCAAAGTCATAGTCAAAGTATTAAACAAACTAAAGATGAATAGTGGGATTACAATAATCCTCTTGGAGATGGGATCACGTTCTCAAATACGTGAACAAACGTGGTGAAGAATCTACAATAGAAAGAAATTGTACTCAGTTTTTTTTTTTTTTACGTAAATACGTTCAGCTCAATAGTAGGATATCATCCCAGCAATTTCCACCGGTATATTTTCAGCTCAGTTTTCCCACGTCTATAATTCCTGAACTACATAACATATTATTAAAATCAACTAAACGGCGCTCGACAAATGAAGGATTAATGTCTGGCCGCGAAACCAGGAGGCCCGGGTTCGATTCCCGGCCGGGGCAAAGTTACCTGGTTGAGGTTTTTTCCAGGGTTTTACCCAATATGAGCAAATGCTGGGTAACTTTCGGTGCTGGACCCGAACTCATTTCACCGGCATTACCACCTTCACCTCATTCAGACGTTAAATAATCTAAGATGTTGATGAAGCATCGCAAAATATCCTACTAAAATAAAGAAGAATAAATTGGCGGGTCGCGAGTCGCAGTCGAAACAGTGTACCTCGAGACTCCGAAGTCGCAGAACGTTCGTAGAGGTGTCAAACGATTTGTAACGGACCAGGCTACAAATCTCAATTGAGCAACAATAATCAGCAGTCGACAAGATAAATTGGAAAAATTCACGAGTGAATTTGAGTGAAAAGAGAAAATTCACAACGTCGAGGCATACGCAGGGCAAATGCCTACTCCGATTTTTTAAAAATCAAAAGTGAAACTTCGATTTATTGTCTTAATATTTCAATCGTTCAAGATAATTCAAACTTTGCTGTATTGAATGTAAAATAATGAAATGGTACCTAACCAACAATAAGTACAGTAATATGAAATTATGCAACAGACTGAGGACAATATCAGAACTACTGCGTGTTCAGTTCAAAGTGTGTCATGGCTCGCTGTGTGCCGTCATGTGGCTAGCCGATGAGCCTAGAGAATTCAATTTTCCTACACTTCCGTAGAGGCGTATTACCTATTTGCCAGAGAAGTTGCCTGGCAAGTACGGCGTTCATTCAGAACAATACTTACCGATAAGTACCGTAATGCCGGTAGTGGCAGGAATGTGAACTGTTTGGAAACACGTACTGAGGTGAGTTTTTTCTTACTGTCGGGATATGGGGAGAGGGTTAAGACGATTACTAACGTACAGTATTTGTTGACATTAACTTCGACAGTCAACTTGGACACGGAGCATTTGATAACAAACACCCTGCTTACGACTTGCCAGCTCAAAACACAGTTCGAAAGAGGTTATGGTAGCACACAGACCGCCATCTGTTGCTACGACGTTCAAGTTATACCGTACACGTTCTCAAGATCAGATTGAACGCCTTGATTAATAGGCAACTTCTCTGACATAAAAGCTGAAACTCGCTGACTCACAACAGTGACGTCATGACACACTTTGAAATGAACTTCCAGTAGAACATGAATCTTACCTCAGCTACTGTACCTAAAACCTTAATATCTGCTAACGTAAGTGACATTTCAAATGAACTTGCCATTATAATATTCTGTCTTTTCTTTCATCATCCACAGAGTTATTTTACGTGTGGTGAATCCACAGCTATTCTTTCTTCCGAAGCAAGCCGTACTGAAGGTTACATCGCTCTTTTAGAAACCATCGTCCTCGGCCGGGTTTGAACTGCGAACCGCAATCTAACGGCTTGCATGGCAACTTCAACAACATCGAGGACGACTCACAATATTACTGTAATGTGACAGAAGACTTAACAGAACGGAGTGGAACGGCAGTCCAAAAATACTACGTTGCCAGCTTCGTTTGGTACGATGTCCTACTTTCCCACGCGTTTGGCGCCTATTTACAATAACATTGTTGAAAGGATGGCAATTCATAAGATGATGGTGACAAATTCGTCGCGCAGCGAACTTGAGGAACAAGGGATTTTTTTCCACACGCAACATGCAGGAAGATTTATGACAGCACTAATGCTGTTCTATTCAATTCTGGGCATTCCACAACTGCCCTGACTCGAAGGGGAGTTGCTAACAACAGAGTTCCTCAACATTGTGAAGAACCCGTCGACGACGATTCAGTGAGACCTTCCTGCTCTCAGGCCCGATCACCGCCGGCTAGAGGACGAGGCACAATTATGGTTTTCCTTCTACTTTCGAACCTTTGGTCAATAGCAAAAGGTCTGTCCATTGTAAGGAAGTTTAGCGGAGCTGAAGTTGGGTCAAGCTGCAATAACAGAGAGGACAATGAAATTTATGGCACAGCACTCATGAAGCCATAATTACTAGGGACCTTATTCTATAATAGTCCAGGACGAAGATAAGGTTAGTGTTGTTCATAGACTATATTGACGTAACGTCATTAATTGGCGTGTAGCACAGGGAACACTTGCGTCTTGTTTGTGCTGCAGTTGACGCTCCATTTGTGATTCAAAAATAGACCTCGGAGACTGTTGAAAATGCATTACAGTGATAATGATTGATATTATGATGACCTTTCCTACTATTTAAATTATTTGTTCATTTACTTATTTTATTTATTTTTACTGGCAGAGTTAAGGCCATAAATCCTTCTCTTCCACTCAAAAAATATAAAAATACGTAGCAAATAAAAATAACAGCAAAACAAAAAACAATGAAATAATAATAATAATAATAATAATAATAATAATAATAATAATAATAATAATAATAATAATTCTGTAATTCACAGACCTGTTTTTATTCGGTTGAGAAGCTTTTATCATCCAGTCTGCTGTCAAAAAATCTGAAAGTTACAATTTATAAAACAGTTATATTACCGGTTGTTCTTTATGGTTGTGAAACTTGGACTCTCACTTTGAGAGAGGAACAGAGATTAAGGGTGTTTGAGAATAAGGTGCTTAGGAAAATATTTGGGGCTAAGAGGGATGAAGTTACAGGAGAATGGAGAAAGTTACACAACACAGAACTGCACGCATTGTATTCTTCACCTGACATAATTAGGAACATTAAATCCAGACGTTAGAGATGGGCAGGGCATGTAGCACGTATGGGCGAATCCAGAAATGCATATAGAGTGTTAGTTGGGAGGCCGGAGGGAAAAAGACCTTTGGGGAGGCCGAGACGTAGATGGGAGGATAATATTAAAATGGATTTGAGGGAGGTGGGATATGATGATAGAGAATGGATTAATCTTGCTCAGGATAGGGACCAATGACGGGCTTATGTGAGGGCGTCCAGTAAGTAAGTAAATAAGTAAGTAATTCACAGAACCTCCAACATCTGAAGAAAAGTCTCTCTCGCAAAAACGTCAATCACCGTTTCTGTTTGCGGTGTATTTCCCTTCCGTAACCCCCGAACTCTGGACAATCTCTATATCAGCGAGTACTGTGAAGGTATAACTACAAAGCTATGAACAATAAGACACAAAAACAGAGTCTTAAATCAACTCAATGTCTGCATTTGTGTCGTCTGTTGGAGCTCATGGCTTGAATCGAATCTCGGTGAATCAATCAACTACATTCGTCTTTTTTTTTTTTTTTATCATTTTGGATTACTATTGGTAGAAATCACAATATTCATCAACGCGTTGTTAAGGCTTTCACGGTTAACGTGATCAAAAATAGACTTGAGCATTCCATTGTCCTGCAACTTAACATTGCCAGCGTTTCGAAACTGCACACAGGCTCCGTCATCAGGATAGTTTCTTCCCGCCGTTCTTTTTGATTCCCATTGACCCCATTTCTTTATTTAAATCTACAAATTCTCTTCAGAATATGTGACTGGTTGTCAGTCAATAAATTGGTATTAAATTGTAACAAAACTAACGTAATTCAATTGCAATCCTGTGCAAATTCAACCTCGCAAATTTCTAGCGCAATAATTAACAATAGATCCCTATTAGAAACAACAACAACCAACCAAATTTCTTGGCTTAAAAATCGATAATGTGTTAAAGTGGAAAAATCATATTAAAGAAATTACCCCAAACTAAATTCAGCTTGTTTTGCTATTAGATCTATGCAAAAGATAGTAAATATCAATACCTTAAAAACAATATAAGTTACTTTGCATACTTCCTCTCGATAATGAGTTTTGGAATAATATTCTGGGGAAATTCCACAGATAGTAACAGTATATTTCTATTAAAAAAAAAAGAGTAGGCCTAATTAGAATAATGGTAGGTGCGAAATCTAGGGAATCGTGTAGCACTATTTTCAAAACACTACAAATAATGCCCATGGCTTGTCAGTATATCTTTTCATTAATAATCTTCCTCGTATGTAATCGTGAAAACTTTGTAACTAAATCAACAGTTCATAGCATAAATAGACGTCAAAAAATGACTTTCATACTCCATCGGCAAGTCTATCGTGCCATCAAAAAGGAGTGCGTTATATGGCTGTAAACATTTTTAATAGCCTCCCTATCGTTATAAAAATGAAACTCAAAACATAAGATTATTTAGGGCCAAATTAAAGAAGTACCTAATTTCTCACGCCTTCTATTCTGTAGGTGAATTCATGACATTCAATAACACTTCACGAAATTGATACCAAAACTTTGTGTTGTAGTAGTAGACTATATTGTAAATCTCGTCTGTATATATTTCATCTAGACTGTGACTATAAATTAAGACTTTGTAATAATATTAAGTTTTTGACTTGTTCCATATTCTAGCTGTGAAGCAATGTATTGTGACAGCGACGTGAGAATCGAACTCACGACCAGCGTCCCGCAAGAAAGCAGATCGCACAGGCTCCACGGAACATTGAGTGACGTCGCGCGGTGGAGAGAAGAGAGAGGTGTATTACGTCAACGCAACGAGTCTGCGCGCGCAGCTGCTACTTAACGCAGTGAATGTGGAACGACCTTCTCGACTATTCCAGAAGTCTGTTGATGTAGAGATATCGAGATAATTCTCTACACACCTGTAGAAGGTTCTCGCAACTATGATTTTGCTATAAAAGAGCAGGCGCCAGCGAACTAGAGTTTCAGAGTTTTCAGTTATTCAGTCAGTGAGAAAGCCAGAGCAAGCAAGCCAGCCGGAGTTCGACTCGAGTGTGCGTCCGCATCTGCGTCAGCATCCGAAGGCCTGAGTTCGAGTGCAGTGGACCGCAGTTGGAGGGACCTGAGTTCGAGTGCAGTGGACCGCAGTTGGAGGGACCCGAGTTCGAGTACAGTGAACTGTCTCTGAAGGTCTGTGGTTCGAGATACTGTGAACTCGAGTGACTGAGATAGAAGAACTGTGAACTGAGAACTGGTAGTTCTGATTTGTAAATAGTGCTTTGTAAATATTAGTTAAGATTAACAGTTCATTGTTGTGCGTAATAGTCCAAGTCAATTGTCATTGTCGTCGGTGGAGTGCTATAACGAATACTGTGTGAGTGAAGATCCAATTGTTGACGAGAGCGTTTAAGGTGAATTGTAGAAAGGAATTATTGTTGTAACGAATAAAGTTCACAGTATGAATACAACGAAATGTTAATAAATACAATACAATACACCGATCTTTCTAGCCGCTTTCGTTTCTTTCGCTCTTCCATTTTCAATTACTTTCCCATCGACCAGAAACAGTAGCAGCACAGTTACGTGCGGAGAGGACACAGCTTATGGCCTGCCCAGTGTGGTGATTCTGGGGCTTTCCCATGTTTTACATGGGTTACAAACTCTTTACAGCCCTTATTTTATCCCTTCGTCTCGTAAAGCGTGGCAACGCCGGTCACCTTATTGATCATTCCACCCATCTTGGAAATGTACTTAATCGTTATGTTCAGGGCGAGCTACACGTAACACTGGTCGACCGAAATTTACGATCACAAATAACTGCTTTTATAGCAGGTAACAGTAGCTGGCATGCACAGCATGTGAAACGCCCGGCCGGACACGTAAGAATTTCAGTCATTGCTTCCCAAATCTAGTAATGCTAAAGGAGAAAGTCAGAATTTAACTTACTACTATTTCAACATGTCACGCTGCCTAAACGAAGGGGCAAGCTTCACATTAAACAAGGTTCTAAGTGCGTGTAAAACAGTACTGAAAATGAAGAACCTGAAATGCACAAAATTAGAATTACAGTAAATTATTACTGATTATAGCGCGTACGTTGAATATGAAAGTGAAAACTGGACGCTAAATGCAACAGAAAAAATATATAATTGACCAAACCAATTTACAGACAAAACCAAATCGATTCAATAGAAAAGGTCCAACGCAAGGCAGCAAAATATGTCAAAATGGGAAAGGGACATGGTGAAGAGATAGTAAAAGACTTAGGGTGGGAACTTCTCAAATCAAGGCGACGAAAAACCAGACTCACCGCATTGTTTAAGGCACGAATGGGACACAAAGCATGGACCGATATCAATGCTACATTAGCAACACCATCATACTTAGGAAGGACTGATCATATTAGGAAGTTTAAATGTAGAAAACAAAGAACGGACGTGGCAAAATTTTCCTTTGTTAACCGCACAATAGTAGACTGGAACAGCTTACCTGCGGCAATCTTTCAGGGTGGTCCTCTTAAAATCAATACATTTAAGGAAAGTTTGAGAAGATTAGACTGAAAATGTAATTGGAGGTGCAGTGTAATTATTTAAGTTGTGTCATGTAATTAATTGAGTTGATATATAATTAATTAAGTTGATATGTAATTAAGATGATATGTAATTTAGTTGATATGTAAATAAATTAAGGTGATATGTAATTACTTAAATTGGTAATAGTTGGGTGAAATAGAAGTACTTATAAGTTAGATTTACTTTTGCTTATCGTAGGCGTTATTATAGAATAGTTTTTATTTATAGTCCTAGGTTTATTGCATCTACTATTTACAGATTCACGTTTATTTTATTGTATTTAATTTACGTTTATTTTATTTTATTTCATGTAATTGTAATTATTGTATATTATATATCACTGCCACCGGGTGTATACCCAATTGTAGTGTTAATAAATACATACATTAGAGGGTATTATGTTAGATGGCGAAGATCACAATAACTTTAGACAAAAGCACAACGTCAGTCACAAAAAGAGAACTAACTATACAACGTTGTACAGCTTAAAACGCCAATAAAATAAATGGCTGTAACTGAAAATGCAGGCCTATACAACAAACGTGAATAAATCAGCCGAGGTTCTGTAGTGCACCTCTTTAATTTTATGTAACGATGATATGGTTGCCATGGAGTCATAACTACTCGCAGATTGAAAAATAAACGAACTGTTAACATATAAAACTGGAGGCAGTGAACGTTTCAGAAGAAAATCTTGTCTTCTTTGGTTAGCAGAAACAAAGCTGCCTCCTGAAGAAGCACACGTGACCTAAGTAAGCGTGGTCTTCGTCAAGTTGTAATGCTTTTCAATACTATGACGTCAACCAGTGGCGTACGCAGAATTTTGTCACGGGGGGGGGGGGTCATTATTATTATTTTTTTTTTTACAATTTACATTATCAGTAGTCTACTTCACATTTTGTGTATTATTATTATCATTATTATTATTATTATTATTATTATTATTATTATGTTACGGAATATTTATTAATATTATAGGCCTACTATGTTCTAATAGAACATTATGCATGAATATCGTTATCTTTGGAACGCAATTTTTTCAAAATCATCCAATTTTTAACAAAATTTTAACTTCTCTTTAATCCTGTATAATAAAAAATCTTTGTGTCATTATTACACTTACACAAGAAGCTTATATTAAAAATATGAACTGTAAAATGCACGAAACGTGAAAACGTTTCACAATAAAGTCAGAACTGAAAGTAATAAACGGGTTAATATCGCTCTTAAAATGAGTTTAAAATCGACAATGCACAATATTTAACATCTGCACTGCAGAATTGTCAAAGCAACCTTTTCAGTATTTTTGACAACAAGTTCAATTTCATATTGTGTTGACTTCTTTTTATTACAGGTTCGTACTAGGCGGTGGGTCTCTGTATAATGAAGATAGCATTGTTATAATTCGAACGTGTCACAACATCAAGCACAGGGATTATATTGAAAGGTAAGAAGAAGACTATGTTTTATGTCGATGTAGATTTTGTTACTCCGACAGTAAAATATTAGAGAATGAAAAGCTATTATGAATTTAAAACATACTCAAATATAAATATGTCATTCTTTTATGTTCAAGGGGGGGGGGTTAAAATCCGGTAACCTCCTTGCGTACGCCCCTGCCCACGGCCAAGAGGCCACCGGCGTAGCTCGGTCGGTTAAGCAGTTTGTCTGCCGATCCGGAATTGCGCTCGGGCGTGGATTTGATTCCCGCTTGGGTTGATTACCTGGGTTTTTTCCGAGGTTTTATCCAACCGCAAGGAAATTGTCGGTTAATCTATGGCTAATCCTCGGCCTCAACTCGTCAAATATCTCGCTATCACCAATCCCATCGACGCTAAATAACCTCGTAGTTGATATAGCGTCGTTAAATAACCGAATTAGATTAGAAGACTAAGATAAGACACTTGAAATTTAACAGTCAGTGACCAGCAGATATATCTGTACGAACGCAATATATTCAGTGTTATACAGTCAGAGCAAAAGACTTCAGATTAAAAAGATATCAGAGTGCAATTGACAAAGTCAAACCTTATTAGAATGAGAACTATTACCCCATAAAAGTAGTCCATAAGAAAGTATACTATGAAAATACGAAAAATAGACAACTCTAATATAATTCTTCGGAACATACATTTTCAAATTTCGCAGAAGAAATATTACTCTTGACAATTTTTTACAAACAGAATCAACATGGTCTGCCCAAGTAAGTGTGCTGTCCACCGTAATACCAAGAAGTTTAAAATTATTATTTTCCATGACTGTACTACTAAACAACAAAGATGCTGTTTTACTTTCATTTAAAAGAAATTTATTAGAACTGAACCATTTCTTGGCTTTATTAAAAACGGAATTATTAAGAGTACAGCTCTATACCTATGAATAATTGGATTGGACACGTTTTCTCGGGATGCTCCAATATCCCGGCGTCATTCCACCCAGGGACATTGCATCTGACCAGAGACATGTTCTGCTACGTCACACGACACAGTCCACAGGGTGCTTTGTGAATGAAATTACACAACTTTAAAAACTGACGAAGCAGTTGCGCGAAATGCCTGTGTGAACGGAGTCGGGTCGTCACGGTACATTACAGCCACCGTGGCCAGATGGGAACAATGCAGTTTTTCATAGCAATCATGTCCCGAAAGACGCCAGAGTTACAATGAAGTGGCGTTTATACACAGCGTAACGACATCCACAGTTAAGTAGAATAATTCTGACCTCCGGTACTCTTTTAACATACACTATGTATGGCACGGACACAACTTATACCCGTTGTAGAACAGCGAACAGAGTTTTTTGTGCTACTAAAACATTTGCATTGAAATGAAGATTCCAACCTGAAGGAACAAATGCCTGTAACTCAATTGACATTTTTCCAGGAAACAAACTTCCGAATATAAACCCATGTGGGAAGATCTCTAAAGAATCTACATCTCAGCATCGTTCAACTCCCATTGATCAGTTAATCACCTTATTCTTCCTCAAATTCAATGACAGCAAACTCCCTTCAAGGCTTTCTTTTAATCTCCGGTTTTAAACAACTAAGAAATAAAGTTTGTCGTCCATAACAGAGTTACAATTCATCCCGTTCAGTCATCTCCCTCCATATTCAGTTCCTTGTCGAATTTTACAGCAGTACCAGAGTTCTAATGGCAGTAATTACAAATCATTAGAAATCCGCTTTCAGCAAACCACGATTCTTTAGAGTCCTTCATTAAGCATCAGGAATCTATAGCCTACTGCAACACATGTGTCATAGTAAACGTAATTATATACAGAACTACTATTGCTGTATAGGAGGATACTCTTTCTTGTACAGTATTGTGGAATAAATGCCAATGTTATTGGAAATATAAAATCAATTTACGATTTTTTGCCAGAAAGTTATTTTCCTTTCAGCTTCACGTGAGAGAATGACTTAAATTGTTACACAAACACCCAAAATGTTCCCTTCACTTCATTTACCTGGAACAATCATCTATAGGCGACGCGAGCATATACAACACGTAAAATGTACAAGTTGCGTGCTATCTGCTCACTGGAGTAATTCTGATCAAACACGTTGGTTCGTCTCTTGCTACCACTCCACCATAACCTCCATCTCGGCAGTGTCGATGATGCCCTGTCCCAAGCTTACACACATGAAGATGTGCCCGGAAATAGAATTTACAGGCAGAGAGAGAGAGAGAGAGAAGAGAGGGAAAGAGATTAGAGCAGAGTGAGGCTGGGGGTGGAAGCTAGAAAGAGGGGAATAATAGAGCTCGCTGTTGGTTCTTCCCACAGAATCAAAGGGAAGAAAATTCCAATCACCTCGTCTTCTGAACACCAGCCAGCTCTGCTGGTGTCAAATTAAAGATGAGGATTATTCGTTCCAGGTGAAACTGCTATGGTTCCGGAACCAAATCAAATTCCACTAATTCAATTGCTATTCCGTGCCTTAAACACAGGTCTACTTCTTGTTTACAAAGTAAATTTAAATGCAACCACATTATGACTCTCAGAGTTTCTCCTCCTCATCCTCATCATCGTCATCATTATCATCATCTTCAATGGCTAGAAGAAAACTTCAACGTATGCTTGCAAATCGCGCAGAAGGTCCCTATTATGAAGTGTTACACTTACAATTACATTTAGCTCTTATAGAAAATCTAAAAAAATGTAAACGGTACGGTAAAATCAAGAAGTCATACCATCATTCACGATGGGAACATAAACATAAGAGCAAACTTACTTGGTAACCATGGAAACATAACGACACCATTTCCTCATATTCTGTCGTATACTTCAGCGCTCCACGATTGTTCTGCTTGCGAATCACGTAAGCATAAGCATGAAAGTTTGGAGTTTGCAAACTTCCATGTTAACGTCTTACGGTAATGTTTATGTCAGTGTTTATGTGAATCATTGTGAATGATCCCATTTGGTAGCCTGGCCGCAAACTTCTGTGTTTATGTTACGGTTATGTTTAATTTTCATTGTGAATGGGCCTTTAATCTTTAAGGGATACTGTACTGAAATATTACTTTCATATGTTTGTAGCTAGATTCACCAAATTTTTATCACTAGTAGACCTTAATATCCGGTTAATAATTGCAAAATTTCAACCCCCATATGACAAGTGCTTTGCATTTTATTAATATTCTTATCGCTTTATATAAAAAGTCCCTTGCGCCACAGTTTGCATTATTTTTAACTGATATCCACTTAGATGGTTCCTTAAATACAGGGCTCCTACAAAAGACCTTTGGTCCACACCTGTGGAGTAACGGTCAGCGCGTCTGGCCGCGAAACCAGGTGGCCCGGGTTAGAATCCCGGTCGGAGCAAGTTACCTAGTTGAGGTTTTTTCCGCGGTTTTCCCTCAACCCAATACGAGCAAATGCTGGGTAACTTTCGGTGCTGGACCCCGGACTCATTTCACCGGCATGATTACCTTCATTTCATTCAGACGTTAAATAACCTAGATGTTGACACAGCGTCGTAAAATAACCCAATAAAATAAAAAAAAACACCTTTGCGCTTTCGAACACATGTAATTTACGTTCTATGAATCTGAGGTGCATGAAAATAGTACCAATGGAGAGAAACTCAAAACAATTCGTTGTTTTCCTAGTTGGTAACACTTGTAAAAAGAAAGAGATATTTGGAAACCGTAACAGGCCAGTATGCCTACTATTTGAAAGGATGATGAGGATTATTATTATTATTATTATTATTATTATTATTATTATTATTATTATTATTATTATTATTTGACGGAAAAAAGGAACAAATTTCCAGGATTTTTTCTAGAATTCCCCTACATTTCCCGGTTTTCCAGTAGTTTACAAAATTTCCAGATATTTTCCGATATTTCCGGTTTTCCAAATGCCCGAAATGTAAGCGTAATCGTGGTCCTGACCACTGCAGGGATCTCAGCTAGCACTTCTTCGGATATCAGGATTAAATCTCTAATGGTAGGGTGCCCATTAAACTCTTTCCTATACATTCTTTGAGTCTACAAGTTCAATTACATTTAAACGTCTTCCATTCTGTTCGTAGCTTAGAAAACAGTTATATCTGCCCCTGCATGCAGGCTTAAATTCAGACACCTCAGCGTGGCTAGTAGCAAATAGTGTTCGCGGAATATTATTTGGGAACCAGTACTCATATAATTCTTCATTCCATTGTCCATTACTATTAAACGATAACATTGTGCATTGATTGGAATGCTGTAAAAACTCCGTGTTAGGATAGGCCTAAATGGAGTATTCAAACAGGAGTCGAACCGAAAACATGTATAATGAGATACGTGCTATCGAGCACACCCAACACGCTGTGATAACGTCACTTACGGTGATAAGCCCTTGACGTTACCAGACAACAAAGGGCCTTTATAAATGAAACCAGACAGCCCCTTCAATTGCCCTGTGCCTGCCTGTGCATCCTCGAGTGTTAGCCAGGGTTAAATCAAGTTTGTGGAGATACAACGTAATTACTCCCAATTATGAGCAACTTCGCATTAACTAGATCATGATAATGTAATCTTATTAAGGGTAATTAAGGATTGTTTGACTTTGTGTTCTGTACTTGGTGGCGGAACAAATTCATTCCGTGCCAGCAAGACTCGTATCTCTTCTACTGCCTCTAGACAATAACAATCAAGTTATCACATTTGGACAATTGTGTGTGTACTTGTCTTCGGAACATATACCTTGTTAACAAAGGATGACATAATCTGAGGAAGGATCACATTTACAATATCATTATACAGGCTGTTTATGAAAAGAGCGACAATAGGCCTATATGTTTATGTATTCCACGAATGAGAACAAAGAAAAAGGTTCTTAGATTCTTTATTAATATCATATTCGTATGTATTCCGATTGATACAAATTCAAAATAGCAAATACCAACCATACAAAACTGTGAAAACTGTGGAAAATGTGTCTAAGAAGCTGGCAGCCTATTAATTGAGGCGCTGACATGGGACAGGTAGTAACTACCAAAAACAAAATTTTTCAGGGGGGTAGGCAAAACAAATTTATGAACACTTTCCCACTTACATTATTACAGAAACTGCTTTAAATGAAAGGCATACACTCATGTTCGTGTTACATATGAAATTTGAAAAGTGTGGCACAGATTTACCTGTGAAATCCTATTTTATGAAAATACAACATTGAAATCACTCTAGCCAAACTGAGAATTAACGTTATTTATACATTATGCAAAATTTTTCGGTCAAATGCATGATACTTTTCATCGAGGAAGTCTAACATAGATAACAAGTCTCTTTTTTGGCATCAGGGACGACTGGTCTTCTTTCAAGGCGTTGCAAGCACTGCAAGTTAGTGATTGACGTTAATGACTGTCCTTTCTTAAAAATCTTGTACTCCGTCCACATTTCAAGGTCATTAAACGACTGTCTTGTTTTTATTAGAGGAAAATCAGCTCTTGAGAGTCTAATCCAGTTGAGGGTGCTGATTTTGATAGGAGTTGTATTCAAAAACTTGTCACATTTTGCAGAAAAGTCGAAGAAATCCTCATCCTTCATCATTATTACATTATTAGGCCTTACCTCTTCTGGAACCATGGTCTTGCATCTTTTTTTTTTTCTTTTCTCTATGATGCCAAATTCCCTATCACATGGCATGTAGGAATGTTCTGAAACCAGGAATTTCAAGTCCACTGAATCAAAATGTTTCTTGGCAATGATGTAAATCAGGACCATTAGAATCATCCGATTCTTATTCTGCCCTCACAGTTAATAGCCCATATTTTTCTAGACACACTCTGATGTTGTAAAAGGAGTTACCACCTTCTCCGCGCCAGCAGCTGACATACAACTTACAACATCTAGTGACTACGTTTCCAACTTCGTTTCATTACATACGGACATACACCTTCTCTGGGCCATTGGCATGGCCATTTACTACCTTCTCAATGAAAAACCTAAAAATTTGAATTTTTGGCAATTACGACCTTTCCCATGTCAATGCCTCAATTGTTAAAATTATTTCACATGCTGTTGAACAGGACACAGTATGGTAGGCGTAGAATATTCAGTCTGTTGAGAACCATGGAAGTATGCAATGTACCGAGAAAAAATAGTTTCCAGAACTAAGAAATCAACCCATGTATTTTACAAGACGGTGGGCCATCCTGAAAGTAGCGACTGTTGACATTCTATTATGTTTAGTGTGATTTTGTTTGTGTTTTCGTACAGAATGTTACAATTTATATTTTTATTTATCTACTGCACGTGATATTATATTGCTGGAATGAAAGAAGAAACATAAATATTATAGGAAAAAACCCTACAACGCCTGTTTTCTTTACAACAAATTCCACCGCGGCCGGGAATCGAACCCGGGCCACTGAGACAGATACGGTCATTGTGCCTGTTAATCTCTTTACTTGTTCCATTATTTCACGTCTTGTACAGCCTATGTGTTGCTCTCAACCTTTCAAATTAATTGCTCCTTAGTTTTTACAATCGACATTTCGTATATACTCCGAGCCTTAATACCGAGGCAGAAGGCTTTGTGTCGGATATAAGCTTTTTGCACACATCAATAGTTTTAATATCAAACGGTGTTGTCTCACTTTTGTTGGAAAAATTATTCCTTGGTACAATTATTTTTATACCAACATAAATACATTGATTTCTACCACCAATAGCCGCAATGAATAAATTATTAATGTATAAGATTACTATTAATTAAAATTAAAATTAAAACTAATAAACATTTTTGTCGTCATCAATCAACTGCATATACGATAAAATTGCCTTTTACTGCACGTGGAGTAGAAATGAGAACAATTACAATTTGATAACTCATCATTGGTAGACATATGTTACCGCTTCTTGTGGCTGGAACGGCATCTGAGAAGACATAATCATTAAATAAACTCTTATATTATCTCTTCAAAAGAAAGCGTCCTCTTTGACACCGCCTGGGTGTTAAATGAACGCTCGGACTATACCAAAATATTCATTATTCTATCAACTCTAAAACTTCTTTTCATAATTCTTTAAGTCACAAATGTATAGCGATGTAATAATAATAATAATAATAATAATAATAAATATAGTTTATTTAATGACGCTTGCACCTGCAGAGGTTATATCAGCGTCACCGGTGTGCCGGAATTTTGTCCCGAGGAGTTCTTTTACATGCCAGTAAAACTTATGAAATGAGCCTGTCGCATTTAAATACATTTAAATGCCATCGACCTGGGCCGGGTTCGAACCCGAAACCTCGAGCATAGAAGGCAGCTAAAGTACGCTACCGAGGCCGACTATGTAACGATATAGAAAACCAACAAATGTTTAGTTATATGAATAACAAACTTCACTACAAAATTACAGGAAAGTTTAAAACTGCATGGAATACATAACGATAATTATGATAGAAATGCTAGAATTGGTTTTGCATGGATTCGGTTGGAACTGTGGAAATTGAGAAGTTTTAGGGTTATTACTGGTAAGAAATGACAGCTGTATAGGCATTATGTGGCGAAATAGAAACTATAAAGCATAGCTTATTGTTAACATGTATCGCGATAGATTGGAGTGAACGCTGGTTTATAAAAAGTGGCTAAATATTAGTAATGAAAGTGTTTTAGCGAAAATATCAACAATAATTACAACTGAACAGATAATAAAATCTTTAGGAATATAAGATACATTAAAAGTGATATCTTATCAAATCTATGAACACTGTATAATTGACCTAACAGTGTGTTTTATCTTTAAATACCTTAGGAATATACTTTTGAAAAGCAAGAGAAAAACAAAATAAATAAGTTAAAATACATGTAAAATAAACTTTAAAATGTATGTGGGTATATAATGTAAGAAGGTCTACCTATATCTGTGTGTATGTGTTGTGTGTTGTGTGTGTGTGTGTGTATGTGTATGTTAAGTGAGTGATAGCTATATGACCGGAGATCAATGCTGTCATTCAACATTGTAACGCATTGCAGCCAAATAAATAATAGTACATTATGCAACGAGCTTATAATGGTAGTAATTAAGACGCGAGTATGTTTATGAAACGAGCGCAAGCGAGTTTCATGATTTTTATACGATCGTCTTAATTACCATTATAGGCAAGTTTCATACGACTTTTTATGCTCGACCATATTTCTAACTTGAAATTATTCATAAGTATTCATGTTATTGTTATCTAAGTGAGGAGCGGAAGTGACCTTGTGCAATAGCCTACCTCGTAAATTGTGAGATGAGCGCAGACGCGAAAGCATTGATTTTTTCCGAGAAACAGATGTCGACGATCTTGATATAATCTAGAGAGTAAAAGAAACATTAATCTTGATATAAACTTGAAGTTTAATTATACATTGAAAACCGAGATGACAAATTGAATTTATTTGAATATTATTTACAATTAACGCTAATTATTATAGTAACAGAACTGACTTTATTTCAAATGTAGGTCATTTATTGTGCAATTGGTGAAATCGATACTTGCGCTTTCATATGGTGCTTTCTGATTGGCGGAACACCTGAACTTTAATGAATAGGTGTACTTTAATGAGATCCATTAAAGGGCTGCTACCAGGTGTATAATTACTACATTTCGGCATGGTCGAGCATAAATATATAAAAATATTCTTTAAGCAGAACCCTTCTTGTGCGTTGTGGGTGTTTATATTTTGATCCTTAAGACTCGTCTAACGCTGTACAGTTCCTAATTTAGTGAAATAAAATATGACATCTGCATTTTTGAAGCAGGTAGAATACTCTAACTTGGGTGTCAAATATTTTGTCCCAGTCTAAGTAATTTACAACAGCGAAGGCTTATTTTTAATTCAAGTAAACAAAGCAGAGAAGGATAAGGAAAAGGCTGAAATCTACGGAAGCTCATTCTTTTTGTGTCTTCGAGATTCTCTTCCGGATCCAGATTACTTTTGCTTTTCTTCCTCCAGGTTCTTCGTCTTCCCTTTATCACTTTACACACACACAGGCAAACTCTCTGTTTTCGACACGCCGGCTAGGCTGCTAATCTGCTTGTTATTCTACCCACGTGCCCTCGGGGATTTCGCGGCCTCCTTTTGGGATTCAACGGGAAGAATACGGAGGGATCAACATATCATATCTGCGCTGCTGTATGTACGATCAAGCCTGGGTTCCCCCGCCCGTTAATTGAAACATAGACAGTTAATAACTCTGAGGCACGAAGAAGAGGCGCTCCGGGCGAAGCGTAGGATGTGTCAAGGTAGCCAGATTGAAATCGGCCTGGCCTGGTACTGAAGGCAGCCGTACGGTAGATTCCTGCTCCCAGAACTAATAACAGTAACATAATACACCCCCACCCCCACCATTACAACCACCAATCTGTGTTCCCGTCTTTAACTACTTATTCTTCGTTTGGTTTTCCTTTCTAATCTGTATCAGTTAGGCCTGTCTATACTAATAATAAATCTGAAATTTTTCTGGTAATTTTCATTTTCCAAAAATAATTGGTCCTAACATATTTATTAACCGCCCTGAAACCGAAAATCGATTTTTTTAAATTTTTGTTTGTATGTCTGTCTGTCTGTCTTTCTGGATGTCTGTCTGGATGTTTGTTACCTTTTCACGCGATAATGGCTGAACCAATTTATATGAAAATTGGAAAATAAATTAAGTTCGTTGTAACTTAGAATTTAGGCTATATGACATTCAAAATATTTTATTTAAAAGGGGGTTATAAGGGGGATTGAATTAAATAAATCTAAATATCTCCCTTATTATTAATTTTCATGAAACATATTACATAACAAAAGTTTCTTTTAAAACTAATTTCTGATCAATTTTATTCTATGCAAAATTTTGATAGGACTGATATTTAATTAGATAAATGAGTTTCAAAATTACAATAACAACGCCATCTAAGGCGGTGTAATGAAATAAAAACAAATGACTTCGTCTATAAGGGGCCTTGGACAGCAACAATCGAAAGCTATGAAACATAGCCTACAGAGAATGTTTCTGTGTTTGTATGAAGTAATATCGGAAACTAAATTAACCGATTTTTATAATTAATTATTAATTCCCCATTGGAAAGCGTAGTTTCTCTAGATGGACATACAGTAATGCTATAATGTTATCACAGTAACTTCTAAGTGAATCGAGGACAGGTAAGATTAAAATAGATTCTTATGCACAGAAAACTTGAGAGGCTATTCTGTGCATTAGTTTCCTGTATTTCCTAAAATAATTTTTATGACCAAATGAGTGGTCTCTGGATCAAAATGATCGCATTTTAATTTTTTAATTCAATTTAAATTAAGTAACATAATAAACGATTTATCCTTCTATCAAACACGAATGTTCCCTGGATCAAATGTCCTATTTTAATTATGTAATTACTTTATATTTATTTCTAACGGGTGCATCAGAGCGCACGGGTACGGCTTAATAAATATTTAGGCAATTCTTCGCCTACAGTGACGATCCTCTCTTATAATTTGTTCATTTACAAACGCCTTCGTATGAAACCTAATGCTGTAAGAAAGTTAATTTGTCTAGAATTTAGTTTAATTTTCTCTCTATACAGGATGTTTCCGAGGTGGTGTTACAAACTTTCAGAGATGATGGGGAAGAGCACATGTATCAATTTGAGACAAGGAATCCTGGTCCGGAAATGACCGAGTCGAAAGTTACAAGCAAAAATACGTCACGTGTGTGTGATCGACCACACACGTGACGTAAAGTTTACTGAAGAGAAGTGAAAGTTTTCATAGGAGGAAATGACAAAATGTGTGAATCATTTATGTAAATTTGAAGGATATAGGCCTGTGGAAAAATCTACCAGCCATTGTTTCTTCCTCTACTTGAAGAACAGTTCATATTGAATAAATGATATTGCTCTCTTTGGAGACGTACAAATATGAATAAAGAAACTACAAAGTGAATGTTAAAAATGAACTCGTTGTGGCCTTTTAAAAGAATAAAAAAGTCTGCAGTAATTCTCTTTAATCTATCATCGTCGGAGGAATTTCTTAAACTATTCTCGATGAACCACATAGTTCTCCATTCTTTTCTGTAGCAGTTTTTTTCAATTCAGTCATTTCGGTATTTCAGAAATCCGTCGTATATTCTTTACTGTAGCTTTATATCATGGTAGCTGCATTGTCAATGCTAGAGGCCAAAAAAGTTTAATGAAAGAAGGGAAAAACTGAATGTTGGGAAATATAAAGAAGAAAAACGACTGTGAACACGATCAAGTTCCATTCAGACTTCTCAACATGAGTCATTAACAAATTCAAATATTAATGACGGTGATTATTTAATTGCTGTAATAACACGAGCACGTCCACACCTACGGAGTAACGGTTAGCTCGTCTGGCAGCGAAACCAGGTGGCCCGGGTTCGATTCCCGGTCGGGGCAAGTTACCTGGTTGAGGTTTTTTCCGGGGTTTTCCCTCAGCCCAATATGGGCAAATGCTGGGTAACTTTCGGTGCTGGACCCCGGACTCATTTCACCGGCATTATCACGTTCATCTCATTCAGACGCTAAATAACCAGAGATGTTGATAAAGCGTCGTAAAATAACCTACTAAAATAAAAAATAAAAACACGAGCACATCGGCCCTATAAAATAGGTCAAATAAATTACCAACATGTTTACCTTTAAAAAGACAAGTGCTGCAGTCGTCAATGGAGATCTGGATCTGTACGTAAAACTTCCACTTCTGACTTCGATCTGGTCTGTAAGTAGCCTACTGGTAACGGTAAACGTATCGCATGTACATCGACATAGCTTTAGACGATATTGTCACATTCCAGATTTGAGGACGGAGAATATTAGGTTATTCAGCAGCAAATTCTTGTAGGCCTACTCTTATCTCTAAATTGCATCTTGATATCAAAAACTGCAAGACGAGCGGAATAAGCGTGTGGACTGCGATGACTCCGGAACACAGAAAAAATATATATTGGTTATCAAATTAATGCTACAGAGAGCCTTTGCACATTTCATCACATATTTCAAATCAGGCTATTTTCGAATTATAACCTAACGCCTAGATATTAATGTAATAACTATGTAACCAATGTTATTTAATTAGAATTAAGTCAGTTGAATTATCAGGCTCTACTTTAGCTCTGAATTAAATAAATAAATTTTATTATATAATTATTATCACACCAATCTTATTTGCCAAGATATTTCAACGCCAGTTGAATTATCACAAAAAATATTTTTATTATATAATTCATCACCCCTAGTCTATTTGAATCACCTTTATACAAATGCTACAGAATGCCCTTAGATATTTCATCACCCTTACTTTAAACATCAGGCTACTTTTCGGAATTATAACCTATTGTACTAATGCTACAGAATGTCCTTAGATATTTCATCACCTCTCTTTTTACATCAGGCTACTTTTCGGAATTATAACCTGTTTTAGTAATGCTACAGAATGTCCTTAGATATTCCATCACCTCTACTTTAAACATCAGGCTACTTTTCGGAATTATAACCACTTGTACTAATGCTACAGAATGTCCTTAGATATTTCATCATCCCTACTTTAAACATCAGGCTACTTTTCGGAATTATAACCTATTGTACTAATGCTATAGAATGTCCTTAGATATTTCATCACCTCTACTTTAAACATAAGGCTAATTTTCGGAATTATAACCTGTTGTAATAACGCTACAGAATGTTCTTAGATATTCCATGACCTCTACTTTAAACATCAGGCTACTTTTCGGAATTATAACCTCTTGTACTAATGCTACAGAATGTCCTTAGATATTTCATCACCCCTACTTTAAACATCAGGCTACTTTTCGGAATTATAACCTATTGTACTAATGCTACAGAATATCCTTAGATATTTCATCACCCCTACTTTAAACATCAGGCTACTTTTCGGAATTATAACCTCTTGTACTAATGCTACAGAATGTCCTTAGATATTTCATCACCCCTACTTTAAACATCAGGCTACTTTTCAGAATTATAACCTATTGTACTAATGCTACAGAATGTCCTTAGATATTTCATCACCCCTACTTTAAACATCAGGCTACTTTTCGGAATTATAACCTCTTGTACTAATGCTACAGAATATCCTTAGATATTTCATCACCCCTACTTTAAACATCAGGCTACTTTTCGGAATTATAACCTCTTGTACTAATGCCACAGAATATCCTTAGATATTTCATCACCTCTATTTTAAACATCAGGCTACTTTTCGGAGTTATAACCTATTGTACTAATGCTACAGAATATCCTTAGATATTTCATCACAGAATGTCCTCTCATTTTAAACATCAGGCTACTTTTCGGAATTATAACCTATTGTACTAATGCTACAGAATGTCCTTAGATATTTCATCACCTCTATTTTAAACATCAGGCTACTTTTTAAAATCAGGAATTATAACCTCTTGTACTAATGCTACAGAATGTCCTTAGATATTTCATCACCCCTACTTTAAACATCAGGCTACTTTTCGGAATTATAACCTCTTGTACTAATGCTACAGAATGTCCTTAGATATTTCATCACCCCTACTTTAAACATCAGGCTACTTTTCGGAATTATAACCTCTTGTACTAATGCCACAGAATGTCCTTAGATATTTCATGATCCCTACTTTAAACATCAGGCTACTTTTCGGAATTATAACCTATTGTACTAATGCTACAGAATGTCCTTAGATATACCATGACTTCCACATGAATGATTAGATTATTTCTTGGAATTATTTTATTCTTCAAATAAGAAGAATATAGTGTGAGATGGCTGTGACAGACGCACTAGGAACGTCTTTTAAAATATTTTTTTCTCAAAAGATAAGATCCGCAGTTCTTTCGATTCTTATCAAGCTAATAGCTGCAGGAGACCTGGCTACTGCCCTTCTAACTTGTGTATACACCAACATACCGTAACATTTGATCAACTTCACTTGGTACAGAGTACATTTCTGCTGCGCCAGGTGAAGAAAATTACAAGCAGACATTTTTATACGCTAACACTTCTGGTATGTTATACATGTGCCAAATGTTTAAACTAACATAAAGAATTACTCTTGTGCAAGACAGACACATCGATTACATGCTGGTTATTCGGAAAGGAAAGCTACCATAACAAACCAAATCGAATGTCCGAGAGCTTTATATATTCACCCAGTCGGCATCGGGAGTGTGCAACGTGAAAGATGTTGGCTGAAATAATATTTACCTACAGAACGCCGTACGGTGTGCCGATGTACATCAGTTATCTACTTCTGTTTCGATGGGTTTAAGTACTTTAATGAAGTCCTCGTCTGCTTTTAATTGCCAATTAGGGAATGATACCGTCGACAAACGAGCGCCATGAGCAATAATCCCATCTGATTGCTATCCGCAATACCACAGGTTTCATTCCAAGTACCTGTCTACTGTTTATTATACAGGCTCCTCATGCGTTGAAATTCAATTTTCAACAATTCTGTAATGCTTTATTTTTTTTCCATATAGGCTATATTTCTTAATGCAGCCAATTAAAAAAAGTGTGATCCAAACATAGGATTACTTTGAACGTTTGACAAAATCTCCTTGATAATTATATTAAGACAGTGCTAAACAATTTTATTCTTATATTACCACTACCGCAATCACCACCACACTTCTTTCCTCTTTTCTCCACTCCTCGTTCTTATTACCATCTTGTCCTTTTTCTTCTCCTAATCCTTATTATCTTTTCCTCCTTTCTTTTCTCCTAGTTCTTAACATCATCCTGTTCTTCTTCCTCTTCTCCTAGTCTTTTCACCATCTTTTCCTCCTTTCTTTTTTATTAGTAATTAATACCATCTTGCCCTTTCTCTTCTCCTAGTCTTTTTACCATGTTTTCCTCCTTTCTTTTTTATTAGTAATTAATACCATCTTGCCCTTTCTCTTCTCCTAGTCTTTTTACCATGTTTTCTTCCTTTCTCTTTTATTAGTAATTATAACCATCCTGCCCTTTCTCTTCTCCTAGTCTTTTTACCATGTTTTCCTCCTTTCTTTTTTATTAGTAATTATAACCATCCTGCCCTTTCTCTTCTCCTAGTCTTTTCACCATATTTTCCTCTTTTCTTTTTATTAGTAATTATAACCATCCTGCCCTTTCTCTTCTCCTTGTCTTTTTACCATATTTTCCTCCTTTCTCTTTTATTAGTCCTTATAACCATCCTGTCCCTTCTCTTCTAATCATTTTTCCATATTTTCCTCTTCTTCTTCTCCTGCTCCTTACAACCATCTTCTCCTTTTTCCTCCTAGTTTTTATCACCTTTTTTCGTTCTTTTGTCCTTCTCACCATCCTGCACTCCTTCTTCTCCTAGACTTTATATCATCGTCTTCTCCTCTTTTCACTTCTCCTAATTGTACAGTTCACTGTTGACATTTATCTGATTTTCTTTCAACAAATATTGCCAGAGTTACAGCAAGATGTACCGTAGATTGTTCTCCAAAACATGTGAATGCAACATCATCTGAACTATGCTCAACAAAAACGATGGATAGATCTTCTCCTAGCCCTTTTCACCATCTTGCTGTCCTTTCTCTTTTTCTACTTTCCAGCATCTTGTTCTCCATTCTCTTCTCATAGTTCTCATCACCATCTTTTCCTCCTCCTAGTCCTTTTCACTATTTTGTCCTCTTCCTCGCACTTGGTTGCACGGATTGTAGCACGACGTAGGAGATTTTGTTACAGTCTTTCGAAAAGATCGGGAATGCTTTCGATTTCGTGAGCTGTAGCCAGAATTCGAGCAACCAATGTTCGTTAAGAGTCCACAAGACTCTTGAGATGATCCTAGAAAAACAATGGGGTTAATCTGGCGACCTCAGAAGCCATGAAATGGGCTGACCAAAATATATCAATCGTTCTTGATATGCACAGTTAAGGTGATGCTGCATTCATGCGTTTTGGCGAACAATCAACGGCATATTATGATAACAATTCTGGCAGTATTTCATACATGAAAAATGTCAACAGTAAGCTGTACCAGTAGAAGGGAGTGCTCAATCAAATGTCCGTAAATATATTTTTAGTTGATTATTTAACGACGCTGAATCAACTACGAGGTTATTTAGCGTCGATGAGATTGGTCATAGCGAGATGGTATTTGGCGAGATGAGGCCGAGGATTCACCAAAGATTACCTGGCATTCACTTTACGGTTGGGGAAAACCTAGGAAAAAACCCAACCTGGTAATCAGCCCAAGCGGGGATCGAACCTGCGCCCGAGCGCAACTTCAGACCGGCAGGCAAGCGCCTTAACCGACTGAGCCACGCCGGTGGCTTTCCGTCAATAGTACCTGGCCACAAGTTGGCACTGAACCTTTGTTGGTATGCACGGAGAATGTGCTGAGGATTTTCCCCAACCCAGACATGGCAGTTGAGAGAGTTAAAAACTTCCTCCCTGCTTCATGTAGCGTATTCGGTAAAAACAAAGCGGCGTATAATCCGAGTATTGTCGGTACTATGTTGAAGATTCCACCTGCAGTATTCAGCCCTCAGCGGAAAATCGCCAGGATACAACGTCTGTAGCGCTCTGAAAGGTAAGCCTGGAGATGTTCACGAAGAATATTCAAGAATATCACGTAGATCAGTGATGTCAAAGCAAGCGCATTTTTCTGACCTTGACGTCGTGCGCGGGCATCAAGCGCTAGGTATGCTAGGGGGAATAAGCAGCCTGTTGGATTAAGAAAACAGTGGTGCACAAACTTCAAACGGAACGTGAAATTTTATGTCGTTATTTTTATATGGCTTCTTTCTGTTTGTTATTTTCTATGTTGTCTGTAAAACAAAAGTACTAACACCTATTTCTTAGCCTAATATTGCAGTTGTGTTTTAAACGTTAATAACATAATAAAGAGTAAAGAAGGAATATTCACACAAATTCCACATTAACTACAACTATAGTGTACTAAGTGAATTAAACATATCATTCATAAAGAAAGTGATATCCCAAAGAAAGACACTGAATATGACATGATAAATTGAAATTGATATTGATGGTATCTTTAGCCTTATAAAAGTAATCAAAACAATATTATAGTACAAAGCAAAGTTGTCTAGGTATATGTTTTAACTGTAACTAATATTACATAATAAAACTCTTATCGCATTATGCTTTTAGGTGATATTGGTGCGTAACTTTCTGTTATCAGAATATTAAATTATTTCGAAATCTGCTGAAGCTATAGTCCTGACGTTTTATCAACACATAGGCACATATTTTTTGTTTGTGATGTAACAGTGTTTGCTTTGTTAGGCTAATTCATTTCCTTACAACCATTTTCCATGCGAATATTTTCAAACATTCTAATACACTATCTTCAGTAATACGTATTTACAATATACTAGATTTACGAAAACATTGTTTTAGTACCTGTAAGGCTACTAAACAAACATATCTGAAAATTTCACTTTTCTGTAAAAAAAATTGAGAATAAAAAAGCAAACTTGTGAAAAATGAACATTAAAATTAAAACTTACATTCTTATAATGCACTCTTTCGTCTGTCTGGATACTTTCCTTTCCGCTGTAAAGCGCCAGGCTCTCCTGGGCTCTAAAAGCGCTCAGGCTCTCCTGCTTGCTCCTATGGGCATCAGTTGACATCACTGACGTAGATGGTACCTAAGGCATGGGCATTGTCCTGCTACTCTCTTCCACTTGTAGGGTTCCGTAATTCTCAGTGTCTCAAATCTACCCTGTTGATGCTGAAGGATCTTCCAATGTCAATAGTTTTACTCTCTCTGCCAACCACGCTGCTTTTTTGAAATCATATTTTAACAATATGAAACTATGAATTGTAAAAAATCAATATTGTGGCTGTATTTAAATTTTTACACCCCTGAATACATCCCCCACGCTCTCAGCACTGTCGTACCATATCTTTTTAATACCGAATGATCAATAAAAGTTTGAGCCCTAGTTGCACCCTCCCTCACAACTCTTTTCAATGTACGGATAATAGAGGGGTGCCAAGCTGCAGGCCGTCATAATGAAGGAACCACCGTGCCATTCTTCCGCTATTCAAACCAAATCTGGTGAGGTTTAATACTAACCTTCCCCTTCACTAGGCGAGGGTTAGGCTACGAAGAGGCGTTACGTGCCAAGCGAAGGAAGCTGAATGGAAGAACACTACAGATCACCTTGTGTGGCGGATCTAAATTAATTAGTTAAAAACATAAAATTAGTCATACGTTAAAAAGTGTTAAAATTAAAAAAAAGTATAGGTATATACCTTCGACAGACGGCCCGTTTCGACGTTATGTGACGTTTTATTCAGTGTTTCCTGAACTACTGGTGATCTTGAAATCTGCGATATACAGTTGTCGATGGTAGGGGTGGGGGTGTGTTGCTCTTACGATAGGGGCTGGTTGTTTGTGTGTTATGATGTATCATGACGTCGAATAATGTGTGGGTATTGAACTGTAATTGTGTGTTAAGTACTGAGTGTTCATTTCAAAGTGTGTCATGACGTCACTGTTGTTGGGTCACCGATTTGAAGCGAGTTTCAGTTTATATGTTAGAGAAGTTGCCTATTATTTAAGGCGTTCTTCAATCTGAACTTGAGAACGTGTATGGTATAACTTGAACGTCGTAGCAACAGATGGCGGTCTGTACGGTCTGTGTGCTACCATAACCTCTTTCGAACTGTGTTTTGCGCCGGCAAGTCGTACGCAGGGTATTTGTTATCATCGGTTGCGTACGGTAACAATCCACAACACAAATCAAATGCTCCGTGTCCATGTTGACCGTCGAAGTTAATATCAACAAATACGTAAGTAATCGTCTTAACCCTCTCCCCATATCCCGACAGTACGTATTTCCAAACAGTTCACATTCCTGCCACTACCGGCGTTACCGTACGTATCGGCACGTACTCTTCAGAATGAACGCCGTACTTGCTAGCCAACTTCTCTGCCTCTTAGATTATACACCTGAGCTGCGGAAGTGTAGGAAGATTGAATTCTCTAGGCTCATCAGCTAGCCACATGACGGCATACAGCGAGCCAAGACACATTTTGAACTGAACACCCAGTATATGTTGTGGGTATGTTATTGTATGCTTATTTATTTCGTATTGTTCTAGGATGTTTAACTGTGAACTTTTTGGTGTGATGTTAAAATTTCCATATTTGTTTCTATATTATTGCAGTCGTGATTATTGCTGATAATGTGTTCTGCATAATTTGATGTGATGTAGGGTTTGGTTATAGCTTTAATATGTTCATTATATCTTGTTTGAAAGGATCTTCCTGTCTGTCCTATGTAAAAATGTGGGCAACTATTGCATTTTAGTTTGTAAACTCCAGTTGAATTATATTTATTTGAATGTTTAATGTGATCATTTAGATATTTCCGTGTTATGTTATTTGTTTTGTATGCTATTTTGTATTTTAGTTTTCTGAATGAAGTTGCAATTTTGTGAGTATTGGTATTGTGATATGTTAATGTTATGTATTTATTCTCACGAGGTGTTTGTGTTGGTTTGTTCTGTTTTTGTTTTGCCTTTTTATTAGTGTGTCTGTTATGTTAGGTTATATCCATTGTCTTGTGCTATATATTTTATTGTGTTTAATTTTTCAGTGTCGTTGTCATTGTTCATTGGTATATTAATTAATTTGTGTGTCACTGTACGGAAAGCTGCATGTTTATGTTGTATGGGATGATTTGATGAATTGTGTATGTGTGTGTGTTTTAAAATTTTAACACTTTTTAACGTATGACTAAGTAATTTTATGTTTTTAACAAAGAAAGTGTTAACGTGAACTTTAATCAATGAATTAATTAGTGTTAAAAACAGATGCTTTTAAGATAATTCTGCCGCGCATTTCAGAACAGACTGCCTTTTATATCGAGTTGCAAACATTATGACATGTTGAGAGTTAAGATTCAAACATACATCAGGGACGGACAAATTTTGATTCGGCAATAGGTTTTCTTTACGCATCGTAAATATACGACACGGGACTCACGACTTTACTTCCTTCACGGAGGAAGCCATTCCTAGTAATGCCGCACTTCGATTATTGTGACGTTTTGTTAAGTGACCAAAGTTCTGAACTATCAGTTAAGTTACAGCGAGTTCAGAATATGTGCGTCAGATATGTATGCAACATCCGACGATATGATCACATATCACCGTTCTTCGCAAGTCTCTCGTGGCTCCGACTTAAAGAACGCAGAACTTTACACTCTTTGTCTTTACTCTTTCGAATTCTGAACACTTCAACACCAAATTACCTTTCGTCTCGTTTCTCTTATCTATACTCTAACCACGACGTAAATACCAGATCACTTATCTGTGGCGCGTTAAGTATACCTCTTCATAGAACATCTCGTTATTCATCATCTTTTACAGTATCCACCTCGCGACAATGGAATTCCCTGTCACAAAGTATTAGGGGTTGCAAGACAATAAACACTTTTAAAAACAGCTTAAAAGATAACCTTCTTAGCATTTCACTCCAATCATACTGACTTAAACTATCACTGTCTACATTGTTACTCCTTTCTTTAGACATCATCCTGACAGTGCTGTATTTTCAAAATTGTCTCATAATAATCTCCCTATATTATCTAGCATTATTTGAAATATATTAACATTCTATGTATTTTAAATTAATTGTGCTACATAGTTTGTATTTCAGTGTTTAATTAATAGTTCACAGTATTTTGTTGTTTAATTCGTAAATAACTCTTGTATACATGTAACTATTATATAAATCAAATTGTTGAATTCTTTGTAAGTTCATACATATGTATGCATACTTTTTGCTGGTTGAGTGGAAGAGAAGGCCTTACGGCCTTAACTCTGTCAGCTAAAATAAATATTATTATTATTATTATTATTATTATTATTATTATTATTATTATTATTATTATTATTATTATTCCAAGGATTTGATCGCCCTTTAAAATCCATCACCCTCGGCAGAGTATGAACCTGTGAACCTCGGAATTCACGAAAAGCAAGACGACGTTACACGTGTTAGGATGAACATTTGGACGCATGGGAACCGAAACTCGAAGTACACGCATACTATCGCTTGACACAGGGTAGGAAATAGAATAATAAATGCGGAAAAGGTCGTACTTCAACCCATCTCGTCGCATATCCATGAATCGTAGGATTTCCCGTCAATTTTCCCACATATTTGGAGCGTTACATTCATTCGTTTGAGAGCGACAACTTCGGCACTAAATTACCTCGCTACAAGGCTACAAACATTTTATGATGTAAGAATCATGTTGACGTTTCCTTCAGTCTACAAGTTTTCACTTCTTTTGAAGAGGCAAAGGTTAAAGTATTTCCGTAAAATAAGTAACACAAGCATGTCTTAACTCTCACGTTACTGGAACCTTGCCACTGAAAGCTGGCAATAAATTTCGAGGAACTGTAACAACTAAAAAATACATGCCACAAGTTCGGAATGCTGGCGGTGGTTTTTTCTTGTCGCGGCAATTACTTTTCCCCTTGTTAACATGGAAGGTTTTTTTTTGTTTGTTTCTTTATTGACTATCATTGTTTTCCAGTGCGTAGGCATGCATTATTGACACATGCTTGCGTACCTCGGGTCAAGCTCAATTCCATGACTATGATTTTATTTTCTCACTTCAGGGGCTTGCAGTCCTACACATTTACTTGTAAATGTATGACTTTGATGATCATGTCCGTGGCTGGTCATGCATGGCAGATGTGAATTCCCGGCGTTGGATCCGTCAGATTCCCAGCTTCTCGCAGGAATGGAGAGTGGATATGCAATTAACATTCCTTCTGCTTTTCAGCACTTACAGCAAGGCGGTGCAACCAGACGCCTCGGCTTGCATGGACTGCGGCTATGATTCATATGTATACAGGGTGATTCTGTAAAACGTGTAAAAATTAAATAGGATATAGATGCTCTACAGAAAACTGTGAGATAGGGAACTTGGGGTCTGCGAAATCTGTTTAAGAAATTATATATGCGTTTAAACATTTTTGTCGCTATTGCTTACTGTTTTCCATATTATCTAAATTTATTATTTACATTTATTAACTATTATTGTTTATATTTATTTAGGTATATTTTAAAATTACACTGCACCGCCGATTTCAAATCTGAGTATTTCTGAAAAAGTAAGTATTATGAACTGGAATACGCAAATCAGATATATCTGTAGAAAAGTTTTCTTTATCATGCATCCTTTGAAATGCCTGAAAAATTTCCTTCCTACTAAACTCAAACAAATTCTAGTACAGACCCTTGTAATGCCTCACTTTGACTATTGTGATGTTTTATATAGCGAACTAAGTGCTGATCTTTCTCAAAAACTTCAACGTGTACATAATGTCTGCGTCCGATTTATTTTCAATATCCGCCGACATGATCATATATCGGAATATTTTCTTCGACTATCCTGGCTCCGCTTGCAAGATCGACGATTAGTACATTCTCTTTGCCTGCTATAGCGAATTATACATGATTCCGCACCCAACTACCTTGCCTCTCGGTTTACTCTCCTAGCTTCACATCATAATCGTAATACACGTTCACAGCACAATCTGTTGCTATCAATACCACGTCATCAGACATCTCTGTACTCAAGTTCTTTCTCAATATCCATGGCCCGCTCCTGGAATTTGCTGGAAATCAGGGGTAGTCTTAGTCCTCAGTTGTTTAAAATTAGGTTGTTTAGAAATTTTTTTAAATGCACAGAATTAGTTTTTTTAGGTATAATTTTTATATATTATTATTATCACTACCATTATTATTATTATCATTATTATTATTATTATTCATTTTACACAGTCATTACTTTATTTTTCCATTAACACTAATATCTAGGTAATTGTCATTGTCTCAATGTAACACGTGCTGTGCTGATCATACTAATTGTACTATTCCTTTAGTTGTGAGATTATCTTCATATGTATTAATTCTTTTTTTTTAAGTTACTACTTGTATACTAGAATGTATTTTCCTGTTTGTGATTATGTATTCAGTCCTTTTTTATTATATATATATATATATATATATATATTTTATTATTGTTATTTTAAAGTTAATACTGATTGTGTATATGTATTCAATCTCTCTTTTCTACTTAATTATGTTTATTATTATTTTTAAGTTAATATTTGTATACCGGTATGTATTTTTCTGTATGTGATTTGATCCTGGTTGAGTGGAAGAGAAGGCCTGATGTCCTCAACTCTGCCAGGGAAAATAAAACTATTATTATTATTATTATTATTATTATTATTATTATTATTATTCATTTATTATTATTATTCCTTGAAAACGGTGGAAATATTAAGGGTATTACTGGAGAGTTTAAGATAATATTTATTTCTTTGTTTGTTCATTTGTCTATTCGTTTATTTATTTATTTGTTTATTCGTTTATTTAATTGTTTATACATTTACTTAATGATTAATTAATTAATTTATTCATTATTGTATTTTATAGATAAATATATTCTAGGATATAAATTTAATTTATATTAACTCTTAATTAACCATTCCTGTATCATCGACTTTTTTACTGTCCATAATAGGCCTATTGCTTGATTGCTTGATATTCTTGCTCTACCTAAACATGATGCTTGCCGATTACAGTGGAGTTGCTCCGCGTGGTATTTCTAAGTAGGTAAATATTGGCTTTTTCTTATATCGACGGAGCAGTGTATTTTCATACCATTCACAAATCTAAATTAACAACGTACAAGTGCCTAAAATTATGGCCTCAAACATTTATTTTTGTATTTACATTTAATATTCACATTTATTATCTACATGTAGGAAATCAGTCGTAAATAATGCATTACCGGTACTATTATAATTGAAAGAGAGTTACGAATGATGTCTGAAAGGCTCGAGTTACACTTCGTGACAAAAATTCTCTTTTGTTTATTTCTGCGACGAAGGAATTCTGCATTGAAGCAGTTGGCTCAGATCCCGTCGCTAGGTAACAGCGGTAAGGTGCTTACAGCGGCCGTCCAGTCACTATCCCCTCAAGATATAACCGTAGAAGTAGATGATTGCCTTTGTCCAATATGCATGAGTTTAAAAGAATTACCTCTCGCTCACCAAGTACCGGAATGGGCAATATGGACGTAACTACTTATTTTTCTTGGCCTGTGTCATCCCCAGCAGCTTCCAGAAATCACTATATAATATTTTATGTCACAGGGGTGTACAGAAGTTAGGAAGCAGTAGTGGAAGCTTTATTCCCTTCACAAATTTTACATGTCTGTTTTAACAATTTCTTTCACGTTTAGGGTACAGAGGTGGAAACTTAATTTTTTTTCTAAACCATTCAAACTAGAAAGGTGAAAATGTGTACAGTAGTTATGCTGCATATTATAAAGAAATGTACCAATTGTTAATATTCTTGTAATGTTAAATGGTATTTTAAGAACTCTCTACTCTTCCGACAAATTTCCAACGTTTTGTCTGAAATTTTGTTTACACACCTGTCAGACATTGAGAAACAAAACTTTCTGCCAAGGGTTTCCATCCCATTTATTTAAAACATAGGGGAAAAATATTTAATCAAGTTGCCAAAAATGCAAATACTTGAATTTGAATTTAGCCTATAACATCCCTTGAGGGCTAAGGCCTCCCACCGGTGGGTGGGGTAGCTTTACGAGCACTCACTAAAGCGGGTGCCCGCACTCACTAGGCTAGCTATTCCTAGAGAGTGCAAATACTATATTACATATAAATAAAATGACAACCCAAGGACGTTTTGAGAGTATATAACAAAAAAGAAATTCACATCTACTACAATTGAAAATTGGTAGGGGCTATTTTAGACTTAAAGCAATAATTTTTAATGATAAAAATGGAAAATCATAAATGTTTAACAAAAAATACAAAATTTCACCTCGGTATACCCTTATGGCGATACTTCTTCAGAATAATGACGTTATTTATAGCAAAGTAGTCTACTGTATTTTAAAATACGCGTCAAAGTAAAATAAAAAAAGAATTGGACATAACGAACTGATAGGTTAAAAATATGTGAATTTTTGCAAAAATTTTAAAGTGTGCATGCTTAGAAATTATTCAAATTAACAGTGTTCCATTTAGTAAATCATTAAAATGCTTATCAGTTGAAATAGTATGGCTACGGGATGTGAATAGAATATGAAAGATATATTTTCCCTGTCAATATAAACATAGAGAAGTAGGTCAATTAATATTAATAATAGACAGTTTTAAACATTTTTCTTTGAGGCGTAAGAGTCTACAAAGAGCAAGCCTTACATACGACGACGATTACTATAACTGTGATCCTATGCACCACTAAAGGATACCATACTTTCCAAAATGTCACATCTCAAGGTTTCATTTCTCCTTTATGTGACAAGCAGATTTCGATGGCTACACGAGGATGGTACACAAAATACTACATGTATGTTATGTGTCATGAATGAGAAATAGGGACGGACTGAGAGTGAATAGAAATGCTATTACGTCTGGAATTGATTTTAATATTTAAATTCTAATGGAAGTGAATTGTGCAGCATTCAGCGTTAGGATCGAGAATAAAATACAACGAACGACACTACACAATAAACCGTGTTTCTATCACCAGCCAGCAGCTCGCACTCCACTACAACGCTTCAGAGATCGAGACGAAAGACAGCCAAATCCGATTTTCAAACGACGAGATCAGTTTGCTAGGTCGGGCAACCAGACAGACAACGTCAGTGGCAAAAAGACGGCGTGTTGCCATGGAGACGCTGTTTGTAGAGACCACCGTAGGCTACGCAGCGCCCCGGAGGACCGCCCTCGTCATATTTCGTCCGAAACCGAGAGAAAAGAAGAAAGGAGAGGGAATATTTGAACTTTGGGCGAAAACTAGAGTAGGTGTATGAGAGAGAGGAGTGGCAATACATAAAACATGTGGAAGAAAGAAAAGAAGTATACCGTTTGGTGGAGGTTCATCCTCTCTGCTCCAGACTTCTTCAAGCTATCGCATCTTCCTTTCAACTAGCTCTGCGCGTTTTCTCAAAAGGCAAGTGAGCTAAGTGGGACAACGCCACGCATACGAACCGTAAACCAAGTGATCACATCACATAACGACACCAAAAACATCTGGAGTGACCTCACTGAGCCATACATGTCGACAAGGTTGCAAGAAAATATTTTCATAATATTTTATGTACCACTACCACTACTATTATTCAGGAAATTAATCTTAGTTCTACGTCAATGAGTCGCACAGTGAATCTAGAAAAGTTTCAGGCATTAAAAATGTCAGAGAAGACAAAACATTCCAACTTTAGGAGGTTTCATGGTTTACAAAAGTAATCATCCGTGTGAAGGAGAAATAACATGCTCCCTCATTCACTGTAATGCAAGGAAATTGTATGTATTTATTTACACTGCAAGTGGGCAAGCACCCGGTGGCAGTGGTATACACAATATAAACAATACACAAAAAAATAAGCAATACACAATAAATTTACAATACACAATACAATTATACAATACAAAATACAATTTTATACACAATACAATAAGAATACACAATATAATTTAACACAATAATAATAAAACATAAATAAAATACCTAATTTTAAATTACAACCTACATAATTATGTATAGGCCCTACATAAGTTTCAATAGTCTTTCACTTTACTCTCATCTCACTCACTGTAGTGGCACTATGACGCATTTCACTGACACTTTAGGACACATTTCACTGACACTCTGTAACACATTTCACTGACACTATAGAACACATTTCATTGATGCTATAAATTATCACTGATCGGAACTGTTCACTGCACTGTAAAACCATAACTCCACTGACTCACCTCGCTTCACTGATACAACAGTTCAAATAAGTCAAATAATTACATCCTTATGCATACTTATAAACAGAACTACATTTAAACTAAACATTTCTAGTCTAAGGCCCTCTTACACGCTATTTTTAAATACTTTACAATTCAAACCAAGGAAGTAACTCGTCAGGCTAAATAAATACATGTCACCTTAAAAAATTAAATGTTAAATGTCACCTTAATTTTAATATGCACTTGATACACAACTTTTTAAATTATTCTTGAAACTCCTTAAGGAAGGACAGCCCTCAAAGACCGCTGCAGGTAGGTCATTCCAATCATTTATAGTTCTAAAATTGTGGCAGTATTAGTTGTGGCGAATCACCAGCAGCAGCAGCAGCAGCAGCAGCTTTAGCAGCTGTAGTCATTTTCAGCTTTTCACAAATCATCGGTAGCCAAAGTATACCGTAGTACCATCGGCACTAAAGTCAGTACCACCGACACCAATATACTTCTTGCAATATACTCGTAGCAACAGCATAAGTAGTTGTAGGATTAAAACAATTGTAACAATAGTAGTGTCATAGTAGCATCAGTAGTAGTAGTGTCATAGTAGCAGTAGTAGTAGTAGTAGTAGTAGTAGTAGTAGTAGTAGTAGTAGTAGTAGCAACAAATTTCACAGTAACATCATACGTAGTAGCAATCGTACCAGTAGTTGTAGCACGTCATACGTAGTAGCAATAGTACCAATAGTTGTAGCATTAAAATAATTGTAACAATGGTAGTGCCATTGTAGTATCAGTAGTAGTAGTGTCAGTAGCAGAAGTTATAGTGGCAGTACCATCCTAAGTACAGTAGAGTCCCGGAAACTCGACATTCCGTAAAACTCGACATCTCCTGAAGCTTCTCTATTTTTTTATGATGTGAGTTCTTTTTATTCTATTTCTCTGTGGACCAGAGGATTTTAGAAACAATGTAGAGGCGATACAGAAGCAAACTTCTGTCTTCTCTAATCATAACCATGGAGGAGGGCCATGAGACGATCGAGAGACTAAAGAAAATTGACCTACTGGATATAGTGGGATGGATTTCGGAATCTTGGGAAGAGTTTAAGTCTGTAAGTGTTGTTCGCTTGCTTGACCATGGTGGGAATGAGTTCCAAGGTGAAAGAAAAGAGATAGAAAATGTTGATTTACTGAAAAAAGATTCCGGGCTGCGAAGAAGTTACTGATGATGATGATGATGATGATGATGATGATGATGATTTTAGGGAATGGATGGAACGGAATAAAAATGGCGAATTACTAGGCGACAGTGAAATAGTTGTATCGGCGAGAGAGAGAGGGAAGAGGAAGCTGAAGAGAAATCAAAGAAATAGGCCTACATATAGTTTGGAGGTCGGAGGGAAAAATACCTTTGGGGAGGCTGAGACGTAGATGGGAGAATATAAAAATGGATTTGAGGGAGGTGAGATATGATGGTAGTGACTGGATTAATCTTGCTCAGGATAGGGACCGATGGCGGGCTTATGTGAGGGCAGCAATGAATCTTCGGGTTCTCTAAAAGCCATTTGTAAAGACTAAAATTTCACGTAGGTATATGTAAGTTTTAAAATGATTAAAAAAATTGCTTTAGATTAGATTTTATGTTTTCTTTTGGCATCTATACGTTCAAAACTTTCAGTTTTTTTTATATATATTGTATCCTGAAATTATGTGTTTTACATAACTCTTCTACAAGTCCACAAAACTCGACAATTTCGTAACTCAACAACCTCTCAGTCCACATTAGGTCGAGTTTGTGAGACTCTACTGTAATAGTATCAGTAGTAGTAGCAGCAACGACTTTCAAACTAACATCACCCGTAGTAGCAATAGTACAGTACCAGTAGTTGTAACGTTAAAGTAATTGTAAAAATAGTAGTGTAATAGTAATAACAGTAGTAGTAGCAACAACTTCACAGTAATATCACACGTAGTAGTAATAGTACCAGTAGTTGTAGCACTTCACACGTAGTAGGGATAGTACCAGTAGACCAGTAGTTGTAGCACTTCACACGTACTAGGGATAGTACCAGTAGTTGTAGCACTTCACACGTAGTAGTAATAGTACCAGTAGTTGTAGCACTTCACACGTACTAGGGATAGTACCAGTAGTTGTAGCACTTCACACGTAGTAGTAACAGTACCAGTAGTTGTAGCACTTCACACGTAGTAGTAATAGTACCAGTAGTTGTAGCACTTCACACGTACTAGGGATAGTACCAGTAGTTGTAGCACTTCACACGTAGTAGTAACAGTACCAGTAGTTGTAGCACTTCACACGTAGTAGTAATAGTACCAGTAGTTGTAGCACTTCACACGTACTAGGGATAGTACCAGTAGTTGTAGCACTTCACACGTAGTAGTAACAGTACCAGTAGTTGTAGCACTTCACACGTAGTAGCAATAGTACCAGTAGTTGTAGCGCTTCACACGTAGTAGTAACAGTACCAGTAGTTGTAGCACTTCACACGTAGTAGCAATAGTTCCAGTAGTTGTAGCATTAAAATAATTGTAACAATAGTAGTGTCATAGTAGTAGTCTATCAGTAGTAGTAGCATCATTTTTCAGAGTAATATAGCATGCAGTCAAACAGTACCAGCAGTTGAGTAGAACTGATTGTAGTAATATCTCTTACAGCATAACCATCAGCAGATGTAATGCGCTAGACGATAATTAACCTTTTAGTTAATATCCAGCATTATTTTACACAACGCTGTTTCTTACATCTTAAAGTAACAGTAATTCTGAACAATCTCAGTGTGCTAATGAGCATCACAAAGTTTGCCTTTCTACGGAATTCCGATGTTTACTGAAGGTAGTATGTTTTCTAACATCAGTATATTCATACCCTTATAGCACTGCTTGTTTGCCGCGAGAGAAGTTAACAGGAATGAATACTTTCCTTGTGTTCGTGCCTCATTTTAAAGATTCAGAAGTCCACTGAATGAAAAATATACTTATCGATGCGTTTCATATGGGGGAAAGGTCTAAGAATCTCTAAAAATTGTCAAAGGAATGCACAATAAGGAATGTGATAATATGAACATGGGTGAACGTATGGTTCTCTTAAGGTCGCCATGAAATACGATGGTCTGTTTAACGAGGTTATTAGACGGTGGCGCTCACAAATGATAGGATGATCATAAATCACGAAATTATAAATACAAGGAAAAGAGCGACTGTGATTTATTACCGAGCGCTTTTCTCGACAACGTCGACCTCGAAGATAACGTCATTAAAGCCACTTTTACACTGTAATCGTTAAGGGCAGAATTGCGTTGCATAATACTGTACCACGTTTTACCGAAAAAATGCTCAGTGAGAGGTCAGATTTTCAACACCAAAGTTTGACTGTAAGACTCTTGAAAAGACAAGATCCTGAGTAACTCTGAAACGAGTATAAGATACGACTCTTTAGGAAGGGACATCTAAACACTTTTGAAAATTCGAGAAATCAAACCTCAAAGTGTTGTTGAAACATAGGCTAATCATTGTTAAAACTTCGTATTTCATAAAGGGAATTAAATATTATACATAAGAATGTGTTTGAGCCAATAGAAGACAAAAAAAGAAGAAAAACATGTTTATATAAAGAATCTGAAGGAAAAAAACTTTGAAGTGCACCTTCAGAGCACAACGACAACAGAGCTAAAGGAGAAGACTTATTTTGATTGCATTCTGTTTTTTCATACATAGGGAAGCTAGTAGGCTACATAGGGCCGTTGAGAAGTAAGTTCACAAAACAAATTCAACCAAAGTAATAATTATATGGAACTACACTAACAATAATTTTATCAACAGTAATCTCACTAGAGGTTTTGATTTATCTAGAGAAAATCAAAACTCGAGTGGGATTTAATTGATTATTACACGATTAGAAGAAAGTAGACCTATATAAAGATTAGAAGTAACGAAGTACTCCAATACAATAAAATATTGATTGACTTACGAAAATACAACTGTCTTCAAATGTATTATTGTACCACCTCAACATTACAAATATTACTCTAGATGCATTCTAGATGGCAGTAATGTGTTATGATTAGCAGTTATCTTGCTATCAGTTGTGCCAACTATGGAATCTTCATTGAACTCTGTAGACGCTTACTAGCAATGCCTTCTCGATCTAGATTACGATGGCAGTGTTACTAGTCAAGAAGGCTTTGTTGATTCAGTTTAATTTTTATTAAAAAAGTTGCATTCCACTTCAATTATCCGAATCCCAGTAATCAGCGTCACTTGACAGATGATTTTCAATAAATCTTAATATTAAACAATCTCTGATACGTGACTATCCATAATATCATATAGCAGAAGCTATGACATAACCTAAATAATATATACATGTGTTAGAAAAGTTTTAATTAACGACGATGACATAAAAAACATGAATAATTTTAAAAGAATAGTTATTGAATGTACAATTTTCAAATTTGAATGTTTTAGTGGTTGGTGGTTCAGTTGATGTTATATTGGACGTGTGCGTGAAAGAAGTGGAACTCGTTGATGTAGGCCTAATGGTGTATTCAACTTATTCAGGTTTCCGAATGTATTTATTTGTATTTTCAGGAAGATGCATAGATATAACCAGTGATCTTTATTAATTCTTGTTCTTGAATGTCAATGCGAGTCATATTTGAAACTCCTGTGCATCGACTGGGGTGGTTTGTAATTTTCTGTTTTTTTTTTTTTTTTTTTTTTTTTTTTTTTTCCAGACCAGCGCAGTTTGAAATTTTGGTAAACAAAGAAACAAATGCTAGGGACACGATAAAATTAAACAAATGCTAGGGACGCGATAAAATTACACAAATGCTAGGGACTCGATAAATATTGTGCGATAATGGAAATATGATTATTGAAATACGTCCTTTCGTACCGTTTTATTGGTCAAAAACAAATATATGACGTAGTAAAATTAAACAGTCAGAAAAATTATGGGCTTGTTAATTCCCTCAATTTTCATCGTTCTTAAAAATTAATTTTGAAACAATGCCGCCATGTTCCATTAAATATTTCTCATTGTCCTCGTTTCTGCTGTACTGGAGTCCAAAAACTTAGTACTTTCCACAATGAGGAAAGTGAAATTTTAGCTTGTCATGTTTCGTATTTTGCGAGCTTCCGGCAAAATATTGTCTGAACTATGATATAAAGAATGGATAATATAAACACAGAACAATCAATCTTAAAACTGGCTGATTAAGTGTGTCCAATTTTTTTAAGAGGAGAGTCGTGAATACGTTTTTGGAAGGGTTTTTAAGCGTTTCTCCCGATTCATTTTCTCTGGAAACAACTATATAAAATGGATTTAGACACAACTGTTGTTTTAGAGACTCTTCCAAATCATGATTAACGATAAATTGTGGCGGGCTTTAATTCGGCAATGAACATTGTTCATATTTGCCATTTGTATTTGTATATATATAAACACGATACACGACTTCCTTGGTGTCAAAGTACGTAATGTCTCTACCATCTACTGCAAAGAAAGCAATTACTAAACACACCAACACCAACACACCAAACAACATCCATCATCTTGAATGTAAAGAAAGAATTGTGAGTGACGAGATTAAAAAGTGAACTTAAGTAGGTTATAAGCAGGCCTAGACTGCTAGACAAAGAACGTTAATGTGTTAGAGGAACAAGTGCACTGTAGTAAGTAGCACACCACCAGGCCCTCTTGTTGCTGATTAGCAAAGTTGGCCCCAACGTTTAAACTCAAGTTCCTTTCTGTATAAAGAACACAGTACAGGCCTGTGAACACTTCATTTCCAGTAAATTCGACAGGAATCGAAGTCTGCTCCTATGTAAATCGTAATTAAACATGGTTTGATAGCAATCTGCTTCACTTAAATGTTAATAAGACCGGATATATTCACTTTCACAATTCTCAAAAGAAAAATTTGGAGGACATTAATATTTCTATTCAAGATCAATACTTATGTAAATGGGAAACTTATTCTTGTTAAATGACTGTTTGAAACTACTAAATTCTTTGGGGTACATGGGAATTACAGTTTTTAGAAAGTTTTGATTGTTTACTTTCTTATGTGTCTTGGAATGTCACCCCATTAGTACTTCCTTTCCACTATAAGTTTAATTTCTAAACTCAATAGCATTTGTTATCAAATTAGAATTTTGAGGACGACAATAAATCACGATGTATTAATGTCTTATTATTTCGCACACGTCGAGTCAAGGCTTTCATATGGTATTTGTTTTGGAGATCTGGAACCATGCTGAATGATATATTTATTGCTCAAGAGCGTATTGTCAGGTGCATAGAGGGAGTTGACAGTAGGACCTCTTGTAGGGAACATTTTTTACAATATAATATTCTTACTGTTTATGGTTTATATATTTTTAATGTTTTACAACTAATTTATAAAAATCTGTCTGATTTTCACCAAAATTTTGACTTCCATACCTATGATACTCGTAACAAAAATAGTTTAACTATTCCAGCACACCATCTTACAAACACTAGTAGAACCTATATGGTCTTTGGTATCAAAATCTACAATAGTTTGCCTGATGACGTCGAATATACAAAAAATTCTCTCGAATTTAGGAATTATATAAAAACGAAATCAATAAAATTGAGTCCCTACAATCTTGAGGATGCACGCTTGGGTCCTTGAAATGAATAATGTTTTTTATATTTGACTTATTATAAATTAAATTGTAATTGTATATATTTGACCATGTCTGTGCATATATAATGCCTTCGACAATAAAGTTCTATCTATCTATCTACTGCACACATGCCACTGCTGCCCCAACGCACGGAAGGTGTTTTATTTACAATTGTTCAAGTATGTCTTCTGGCAAGACGGGATATTTCCTGGTGCCTTTTCTTTTTGTGGAAGCATTTTTATTCTTTTTATATGGCTCTTAAGTTGTACCAGCGTGCATCTCGACCTGGAGCAGGGCCAACTACAGCAAGACACCCTCAACGTACGGCAGAAACTTCTATGACGTCAGTAAGTATTTGCTCTCACCGAAGGAACTTTCTTTTACATTGTTGGTGATAATACTATAAATCTACCTATTCAGTCCAGTTGAATTAAGCTACTTTGTTGGTAAATCCGTGCGTACCAGACTTCCATTTTCGAGAGTATGAGGTGATTGCAGGCAAGGTTAAGGGGACACACAACTATATTTTGGAACTTTTTTCCTATTTGACCAATCTGTTTCAAATTTGGAGAAAAAGTTTAATATACACATGGAAAGTAACATGCAAAATCTCAGCTCATTAGATCCAATACTTTTCAAAATAAAAAAAATATTTCAATTTTTTATCAATCATTAATTGAAATATCACTTTTAATTATCATTTTTTATTTTTTGGCTTTGTGCATTTGACTGTGACTTCTCAATGAATAGGGGAAGAATTCTACGTATTGATTTAGTTCTGTCACGTAAATTAGTGTAGAAATTTAATTTTTCATTTCTATGACACTTTTTCTGCAATTTTTAAGTTGAGTGTCCCCTTAACAGAAAATTTCAACATAAAATTTGAATGTTTTAATAATGTCTGGTCACCACTCTGAGCAATAATTTGCACGTGAATACATCTATAAATTCGATCCAGTCCTAGGGTGACATCCCAAAAAGTCGACTGGCACATTTTCAGATCAGTTTTATCGCGCCTATAATTTCTAAACTATTTACAATATATTCCAATGAAGTGACACACAAAGGATCAATGTATCCAACGTTACCTCGAGTTGTAGCGAGTGACATCATCTAGCGATAAGCGGGAGAGAGAAGTTGAAGCACGAATTTTCGTGTCGCACGGTAGTCGAGGAAATCTAACTCGAGAATGTGAAGTGATAGAACGTTAGCAGTGGTGTCAAACGATTTGTAAAGAGCATTTTCCTACATCTCACTTGATATTGTGTCAGAGGATGAACAATTGTTTGTATGTATCTGAAGTCTTACTAGTGTAATACTGTATGTAGAGCTAGCTAGCGATGTATACAATGGAGGAGGAAAGGAACTTTCCAATCTACCCCATTATCTCCTGGCTTAGTTACCTCATGAGCGATGTCTTATTGGTGCCACTTATGAGGTTCAGACCTGTTTTCGGACAGTTGACTAAACTACAACAAAACTTTCCCATTGTTTACGAATTTGTCTTTGTCCTCATCGCCTTTCTTTCAAGTAACATGTAGAACTATTGCACTGTTACCATAGTTGTGAAAATTTGCGTAGGACGATTATCACTGAACAATAAAAATACAAGAACTTTTTCTGGCGATCATAATGAGCCAATTATTTAGCTGCGAAAAAAAAAATTATCCTACTTTCAGGTTCGATTCACTGTATTCTAACAAGACAAGCTGGGAAGCGTGGACTCCGTCATAAAAACGCTTCCTCATAAATCGACGTCGCTTCGTCAGGTTTATAGCTGCGTGCAGCTTTGAACTTAATTAAAATCCAGATTTCTTTACATCTACTAACTGATTACTCTTGCTCACCGTATCTGAGTTTTCTGTGTCTTTAAGAAATGAAATTATCTGAAGCAAGATAGAGTATTAACTTCATAAGACTACCATTTTTTAAGAGATTTAAATAGCAATTTAAGAGATATCACACAACTTTAAAAGGGACAATAACATTTTCGCAAAATTGGAATTAGGTTATAGGCAGACCCCTTCAGCATACACAAATCAGATTAAATCCCCACCGTATTCCGGAAACTTTACAAAATATTACATGCAACTTGTAACGAACTTCAGTTTTGCAAATATTTTTATGTTTCGTGTAGAAACTCCGGTAATTCTACTAATTAAACTAGAATGTCTTAATGTCTGTCCACCTAAGAAGGTTAATTACACATTTTCATTATACGTTACATGCAATTCACATAAATTAAGCTGTTTCATTACAATATTCCTCTTTACAATTTATTAACAACTGGCTGCAACTTAATAACCGTAGAACACTTCATTCGCTGTCTCTTCTGTTTCGAGTTCTCCACACTTCTACTCCAAATTATCTTCGTTCCCGGTTTAACTACTTATCCTCCAATCACAATCTATACACCAGGTCACAGGAGAGCCACATCCTAGCACGTCCTGCCCATAGAACATCCCACTATTCATCCTCTTTTACTGTCTCAGTCCCCCGTGAATGGAATTCTCTACCTCAGAAGATTAGGGGCTGCCAGACAATAACCACTTTCAAGAAAAGACTAAACGATTTCTTACGGGCGCAGTCAAATTGAAGTTATAATTCTGATCGAGTTTGATAATTTAATTTAATTTAGGTATGAATATTTTTATTATTATTATTATTATTATTATTATTATTAAATTATTTTATTGTTGTTATGAAGATAAAAGAATTGGCATTCTATTATATTAATTCTGTGGTGTCTGGGTAAAGGGAGATAAGTCATAAAAATGAGTTCGGAGATAAATGAAAATTAAACTTGGAACTCTTATTACAAATAATTTTCTACACAAATAAAACACATCAACTGCTAGTATTCTTTGATTTTTGCACACCCTCTTGTATAATTTAACTTGTGTGTTCATCTGGGGAACAGAATTCCACCTGGACAAAAAAATGACTTATACCCCTTTACCCAAACACCACAGAATTATGTATTATATTGTATTGTATTGCTTTGTATTGCATTGTCTTGATTATGTTATATTCATAGCAATGTAGTAATTTTCTATCGTACTGGTTGAGTGGAAGAGAAGGCCGAATGACCGTAACTCTGCCAGTTAAAATAAATCATTATTAGTTTTTTTTTGTATTTAATTATTTAATTCATAATTTTTGCTATAGTATTCAAATACATAACAATAAGAGAATCATTATTATTATTATTATTATTATTATTATTATTATTATTATTATTATTATTATTACTTATTTACAAATGGCTTTTAAGGAACCCGAAGGTTCATTGCCGCCCTCACATAAGCCCGCCATCGGTTCCTATCCTGTGCAAGATTAATCCAGTCTCTATCATCATACCCCACCTCCCTCAAATCCATTTTAATATTATCCTCCCATCTACGTCTCGGCCTCCCTAAAGGTCTTTTTCCCTCCGGTCTCCCAACTAACACTCTATATGCATTTCTGGATTCGCCCATACGTGCTACATGCCCTGCCCATCTCAAACGTCTGGATTTAATGTTCCTAATTATGTCAGGTGAAGAATACAATGCGTGCAGTTCTGTGTTGTGTAACTTTCTCCATTCTCCTGTAACTTCATCCCGCTTAGCCCCAAATATTTTCTAAGCACCTTATTCTCAAACACCCTTAACCTATGTTCTTCTCTCAGAGTGAGAGTCCAAGTTTCACAACCATACAGAAGAACCGGTAATAGAACTGTTTTATAAATTCTAACTTTCAGATTTTTGGACAGCAGACTGGATGATAAGAGCTTCTCAACCGAAAAATAACACGCATTTCCCATATTTATTCTGTGTTTAATGTCCTCCCGAGTGTCATTTATATTTGTTACTGTTGCTCCAAGATATTTGAATTTTTCCACCTCTTCGAAGGATAAATCTCCAATTTTTATATTTCCATTTCGTACAATATTCTGGTCACGAGACATAATCATATACTTTGTCTTTTCGGGATTTAGTTCCAAACCGATCGCTTTACTTGCTTCAATTAAAATTTCCGTGTTTTCACTAATCGTTTGTGTATTTTCTCCTAACATATTCACGTCATCCGCATAGACAAGAAGCTGATGTAACCCGTTCAATTCCAAACCCTGTCTGTTATCCTGAACTTTCCTAATGGCATATTCTAGAGCGAAGTTAAAAAGTAAAGGTGATAGTGCATCTCCCTGCTTTAGCCCGCAGTGAATTGGAAAAGCATCAGATAGAAACTGATCTATACGAACTCTGCTGTATGTTTCACTGAGACACATTTTAATTAATCGAACTAGTTTCCTGGGAATACCAATTTCAATAAGAATATCATATAATACTTCCCTCTTAACCCAGTCATATGCCTTTTTGAAATCTATGAATAACTGATGTATTATACCCTTATACTCCCATTTTTCTCCATTATCTGTCGAATACAAAAAATCTGATCAATAGTCGATCTATTACGCCGAAAACCGCGCTGATTATTATTATTATTATTATTATTATTATTATTATTATTAAGAAGAAGATGAGCATTAGTTTTCTTTTATTCCACACAAAAGACATTACTGTAATCTCAAAAGCATGATGCAGGACTGTTAATAAATACATAGTATGGCTTTATAGATAAATTCTGCAAAAGCGTCCAAAAATTGAACAGAAAATAGGGGGATGCTTTACGGAACATTTTGAGATAGGGAACTTCGGGTCTTCGAACTCAGATTAAGGAAATATGAGGTTAAACATGCCTATCGCTATCACTTACTCTGTTCCATATTATCCGCATCGTTTTATTTTATACTTATAGATATTATTTACATTTTGAAATTATTTTCATATTATTTACAAATCTGAGTTAACAACATTCCAC